>JACATO010000334.1:1200000-1760464 GCA_018389105.1 Nautilus pompilius | reverse complement strand
GAGAGAGAGAGAGAGAGATGGAAGTGATGGAGAGAGAGAGAGAGTGAATGAGTGAGGAGAGTCACATTCTCTTCTTTAGCATCTCGGGGCGGTGAGATATTCTTTACGTGTATGTTCGTTTCTTTTAGGATAAAATATGTTTGCCAGCAGATTATTTTTAATTTGTTCACAAGTAAATGGTAAATTATTTCAGCTTCAGATAATCACTCATTCTAGTCAGGCCTTTACACGGCACAGCAGTTCGTTAGCTGCGTAGTTGTCGGCCCTGGATGTTGTAACGTGCCGGGTTGTCGGCCCTGATTGCTGGAACTTGCCGACAGCGGTCCTCAGCTGTTCCAGTCCTTTTCTCGAACGACACGAATCTAGCCTTCATTTCGGTGGCTGTTGCGTCTTTTGAAGCCCCCCCCTCACACGCCGAAATGGTTACGATTTAAATCCAAATCACGTTTCCCTACGTAAGACAGAAATGATAGTAGTATAAATCAGATTCACCACACAGCTTGGATCTGGCACCGAATTCTTCCAGAACGTCAAGACGTACGACGGTGCAGCAACGAAGCCATGACGTACCCAATCTGAGAACAATTAAAATAAATATCCTCCTTCTCCTTCTTTCCTCTTACCGCTTTGTCCTGGGTGCGGTTCCTCCCTCTATCATCCCGTCTCCGCACGCATCCTTTGTTGTACGATTCGCTCAAGTAGCTCAAGGTGCCCGGCCCGTTCGTCCGTCCATCATCCAGCGGCTGCTCTTGTTGTTACCTTTCTCTCCACATCTTCATCAAAGTGTTTATTAAACTTATCCGTGAAAATCAATCTTTTAAGAGAAGTATGAATGCAAACGATTTCTCGCGTACTCTTATTTCAAAAATTAAAACTATACTTAATTTAAAAATGGTATATTTATATATTGTACACATAAAAATAAAATTTATGCTCGACAGTAAACGCGAATATCCACAAATCTTCCAGAGCTTTTTAAAAGTTGCTGCATGGCCCATTTTACAATTCTTCAATAAATGGACTATTTATTATCTATTAATAAACTGATTAGAAATTAAACATTACACTATTTTTCTATTAAGCTAAAAAGATTTGAAATTTCCTTTAACGCTGCTTATAACTGCCGTAAACAAATTACCAAATATGAAAGGAGAATTGGGAGACCTTTTAATAAATTTGAAACTAGAAGGAATTCGCAGAGCAGCTTCTGTAACAAGTTTAGATGTAAAATCTCAGGCCTCATTTTCTTTCTGTGCACTTGAATTCAGCGTCATTACAGCGTGTTCCCGCTCCAGACAGACCCGTTCGGCAGTCATTTTCCCACAAATAACACATTTAATTATAAAACCACAAAAGGTTTTAGGGGGAGGTTTTTGGCATGCCTCCAGCGCGATCCCTCCGTGGAGCTGTGGACGCTGGAAGAAGGATCTAGGATGACATAAGCTGGATGCATTTTAAAAAAATCTTTGTGCTTTCTTCTGAAGCAATCATCATCGGCAAATGTTACACGCCCCGGTACGTGTTTACTTTGTGAATAATAAACCAGCAGAGATAACGACAGCATCATGCCACGTTCATTTTGCTACATGGTTGCGGAATAAAACAGAAAACTAAGGCGACGTAACACGACGAGAGAGAGCCGAGAGAGAGAGAGAGAGGAGCGGAGAGAGGAGGGAGAGACGAGAGCGAGAGAGAGAGAGAGGAGAGAGAGATTGGGGGGAAAGGAGAGAGGGGGGATGGAGAGAGATGGGGAGAGAGAGAGAGAGAGAGAATCTTGTCAAGGCTAGGATCGAGATAACTGACCGATCTCAAAAGATCCCCACCCCCTCTGACAAGCGTAATCTACATAGGCTCCGAGATTCATGTTCCAGAAAAATCGTTGGTGTGTTTCGTACACTCTGGATAAATGATGACAACGTCGGGTGTTTAGTTTCTTTGAGAAGACTCACCAACTTCGTAACTTGCCTTATGATTCCTCTAGGATCTCGAACCCTCGCCGATGTAGGAATAAACGGCTCGCGGCAGAAAGAAAGAGAAAGGCGAAATATTCCGTTGCCCGTAGTGTATTTGACAAAGAGTGGGCCCATTAGGCAGGCAAAAGCCGACTTTTGGCAGGTCTGCTGTAGTTCTTGCGGCAGTCTGTGAGATCAGCATCCAGAGGAAGAATGGCTGTGCGGAAAGTCG
Organism: Nautilus pompilius; assembly: GCA_018389105.1. Taxonomy (NCBI): domain Eukaryota; kingdom Metazoa; phylum Mollusca; class Cephalopoda; order Nautilida; family Nautilidae; genus Nautilus; species Nautilus pompilius. Next base: position 1,758,280 of record JACATO010000334.1, on the reverse strand, counting down.
GTTAAAATCGTATTCTTGCTCGGTAAGCCTGCAATATATAACATACACGGATTGGTTTACTGGTGCGTTTAGTTGCGTATCTATGACAATAGGACTGCAAAAAATCTCATAATGTTAAAATGGAATTTATTTTTCGAATTTTATAAAAATCCCCTTTCTTCCCTCGCGGATTTGACTTGGATCATCTTGAGGACGTCTCGCGGAAGCGAGGCTAGGTGACGTACTGGGGGGTGGGGGGAGCGCGTCAGCGGCCTCTGTGACCAAGCGAGATAACCGAGTACGGTTAAAGACTCAAGCGGTGGTCGGTTCATCCAAGAGTTACCTCAGAAACCCGTCGGTTTAGCTGCAGAAGGAAACTCTGGCAGAGTACAGAAGAGCGAGAGGAAACCCGGCTGCGGGAGGTTGCCTAAACCAAGATGAGAGTCGGCCTTCGGGGCCACCATCTGTTAGATGGATTATCTTGGTGGTGAGTCCACCCACAGTTATGGGCCCTAGCCGTCATATAATTGCAGCAGTCAGCAGTCACGGTGAGTTCACGTCGAACAACGTCTAGCCTCAGTTAGATGCGCTCGCGTGACCTGACTGGAATCACGTGTGAGTTAATTCCGCCGAAAGTCGCAGGAGAAAATATATAATCTGCAGACTCGATCGATGTCTGCCGTGGAGTAAACTTTTGCACGTGTTGCAGAACAAGAATTTAACCGCAGTAAGACACGGGACTGACTGAAATTAGATCTGCGACAAAAAATAAATGGAAATCTTTTCTAAAAGCACTATCACAATAATATCCATTTAATAACAACACAATTTATTGAGAAACCATTCCTTTAATTTTATTTGCATACTAAACATTTTCTTTCATGTTAGCAGCCTAAACATTTACGAAACCTCTTCAAACGATCGTTTCGAAGAAATATTTACCAGAACGAGGTTAATTCCGTTCGCGTAAGTCACTGCAGCCATCAAACTACTTTACAGGACGATTACACATGAGGCAAAAAGTCTACGTTTTCTTCTATTTAAGTTTTAAAAATTAAAAAAATTGCCATCTAGCAAATAAAACGGATGGATAGTAGTAGTAGTAGTAATAGTAGTAGTAGTAGTAGTAGTAGTACTACTAATAATATTAATAATAATAATATAAATTGCGAAACAATAAAACAAAGTAAAGTTTATTTTTCTTAGACTACAAAAATTTAATTTAATTTCAGGTTTAAAAGAAATCTATTGAAAAGCACCTGCTGACTCTCTAAGCCGCCAAATAGCTATTCAGTTAACCCTTTAAAGAGTAGGCTCTCTTGGGAGGGAGTATCGATCCTGAGAAAAGGTTTCGCGATCTGTACGGAACCTATACTCTCGAGATTATTTTGTCTGGATCAATACCCACTTCTCGCAGGTGGAGGGTTTATTTCCTCTTTAAAGCTTTAATCGGACATTTGAGCTGTTGCGGATGTACAGTAGCTTTGAATGGCTTCCAATTGACTGGACAACATTAAAGGTGCGAATAATTCAAAACGTCTGCAGCCGAAATGATATACTGTCGGAAAAGGTATCAAATCGAGAAATCTTTTCTGGTTCCTGATTTGTAACGAACAAGCAACATACTCTAATATGGTGGAGAGTCGGCGGCGGCTATATTCGAGAATCAAAATTACCTATCTCTAAAAAAGCGGCTTAGGTCTCTCTCTCTCTCTCTCTCTCTCTCTCTCTCTCTCTCTCTTGTACTGACGTCATCTCTCTCTACTGTGAGGTCATCTTCTCTCTCTCTCTCTCTCTACTGACGTCATCTCTCTCTGTACTGACGTCATCTCTCTCTACTGTGAGGTCATCTCTCTCTCCCTCTCTCTCTCTCTACTGTGGCGTCATCTCTCTCTGTACTGACGTCATCTCTCTCTACTGTGAGTCATCTCTCTCTCTCTCTCCCTCTACTGTTGCGTCATCTCTCTCTACTGTGAGGTCATCTCTCTCTACTGTGAGGTCATCTCTCTCTCCCTCTACTGTTGCGTCATCTCTCTCTGTACTGACGTCATCTCTCTCTACTGTGAGGTCATCTCTCTCTCTGTACTGACGTCATCTCTCTCTACTGTGAGGTCATCTCTCTCTCTCTCTCCCTCTACTGTTGCGTCATCTCTCTCTACTGTGAGGTCATCTCTCTCTCCCTCTACTGTTGCGTCATCTCTCTCTGTACTGACGTCATCTCTCTCTACTGTGAGGTCATCTCTCTCTCTGTACTGACGTCATCTCTCTCTACTGTGAGGTCATCTCTCTCTCTCTGTACTGACGTCATCTCTCTCTACTGTGAGGTCATCTCTCTCTCTACTGTAGCGTCATCTCTCTCTCTGTACTGACGTCATCTCTCTCTACTGTGAGGTCATATCTCTCTCTCTCCCTCTCTCTCATGCTCTATATGGTTAGGTTATTTTTAAGGTGAGAAGTTATCGCCGTTCTTCTAGCGTAGGTGTCCAAAGAGAAAGTTAAAAAAGCCATTCACTTTATTCTGTTTTGTTTTATTTTGTCCAGTTCCTACGCGAAATCAGCACCGTTGATACAAAAAAAAGGGGCGGGTATTCTAGATTCGAAGAACTTTTACGGTGAATGCGGGGAAGATTCTGTCTGGAAGAATTTCTTATGGTAACAATTCCCTCTAAAGGTCGCCATTGGATAGATAGGGTGAATAGACGAGGCCCTTTATTACGCATTAAGTGACTTCCCCCCTTTTGTTACTGTGGAAATAATTCCCACTAGGACTTTGGCTGTTGTTATTCACACGAATTTTGACATATCAATTTGGAGACATCTTGAAAACTGTTGGAAATTTGACAGCTTTTTTTTTTTTTTGTAAATCGAAATGGCTACACGGCAAATGGGATTTACATTCACCCACGCGTGACCAGTGACGTCACCGCGACCCGACCACGTGCTGCTATTTCCGTTAGCCGCGCTATCGCCCTCATTACCATCAGAGCCACCAGCTCCGTATCGTCGTCATCTGGTTTCGGGTTCTGTAGAAGAAAATGAAAAAAAAAAAAAAAACTTGCTTCGAGGAGACTGACTGATGGGTTCCCGTAAAGGGCTGTTGTGGAGGGGCCCCCTCGAATATATTTTTGCACATGTTCAGCGAACGACAAGCTCCGGGGCAGTCCGCCACCCCACCCCCGGGCCTATAAAACACAGAAGTCGGTACCGGTATCGGGGGTGGGGGTCGATAGAAATGACTTATTGATGGCCGCCCCAGCGAAGAAGCCGAAGATAGACGAACCCCCTCGACGGATAATATGCCCCATTCAAAGAACGAACCTTTCTAATCTTTCGTGGTTGACCGAGGTCTACTGTTCTCGCTTATGTGACGGAGAGTACGCGAGAGGGCGAGGCTCAGAGCAGTGCCACCGTATAGCTTGGGACTTCGTGCTTGTTTTTCTTTTCGTTTACGGTCAGGGACGGCTGCCGATCGGCTTCATCAATTCTGGCCCCCTAATCCACGTGGTGCAGAGCCTGACTGACGCTCCCATTTCGCGATCGGGAGACGGTTTAAGATTTAGGAGGCCACTCGGTCGAAAAAATTGTCGGTGATCTTCGGTTTTTCATGGATTCAAAGCAATCCTGACGGGAATAAAATGTAACTGTGATTATGGATTCGCCCTGCAAACACGTCTTGTAATCTGTGTATCTGTGTGAGAGAGGGTAGGTGTATGTGTTTGTGTGTATCTGTGTATATGTGTGAGAGAGGGTAGGTGTATGTGTTTGTGTGTATATGTGTGAGAGAGGGTAGGTGTATGTGTTTGTGTGTATCTGTGTGAGAGAGGGTATGTGTATGTGTGTGTGTGTATCTGTGTATATGTGTGAGAGATGGTAGGTGTATGTGTGTGTGTGTATCTGTGTGAGAGAGGGTAGGTGTATGTGTTTGTGTGTATCTGTGTGAGAGAGGGTAGGTGTATGTGTGTGTGTGTATCTGTGTGTGAGAGAGGGTAGGTGTATGTTGTGTGTTTATCTGTGTATATGTGTGAGAGAGGGTAGGTGTATGTGTTTGTGTGTATATGTGTGAGAGAGGGTAGGTGTATGTGTGTGTGTGTATCTGTGTGAGAGAGGGTAGGTGTATGTGTGTGTGTGTATCTGTGTGAGAGAGGGTAGGTGTATGTGTTTGTGTGTATCTGTGTGAGAGAGGGTAGGTGTATGTGTGTGTGTGTATCTGTGTGAGAGAGGGTAGGTGTATGTGTGTGTGTGTATCTGTGTATATGTGTGAGAGAGGGTAGGTGTATGTGTTTGTGTGTATATGTGTGAGAGAGGGTAGGTGTATGTGTTTGTGTGTATCTGTGTATATGTGTGAGAGAGGGTAGGTGTATGTGTTTGTGTGTATATGTGTGAGAGAGGGTAGGTGTATGTGTTTGTGTGTATCTGTGTGACAGAGGGTAGGTGTATGTGTGTGTGTGTGTATCTGTGAGAGAGGGTAGGTATATGGTGTGTGTGTATCTGGTATATGTGTGAGAGAGGGTGGGTGTATGTGTTTTGTGTTATATGTGTGAGAGAGGGTAGGTGTATGTGTTTGTGTGTATCTGTGTATATGTGTGAGAGGGTTAGGTGTATGTGTTTGTGTGTATATGTGTGAGAGAGGGTAGGTGTATGTGTGTGTGTATCTGTGTATATGTGTGAGAGAGGGTAGGTGTATGTTTTTTGTGTGTATATGTGTGAGAGAGGGTAGGTATATGTGTGTGTGTATCTGTGTATATGTGTGAGAGAGGGTAGGTGTATGTGTGTGTTGCTAGGTGTGTGTACTGTAGTGTCATTCATTTTCGCTAACTCTTTCCTGCCAGCCTTCTCGTAATCCGCTTACTTCGTGTGCACTGACCTACTGAAGCTTATTGGAAGCGCACCAGTCTGCAAGTGACACCTTCGTTTGTTTCTCGAGGGAAACAAATAAACGGTAGCTGCCGTAAAACTGGCTGTCGCGGTCCGCCGACATCTTTGCCAAGCATGCTACTCCGATATGATGCGCGAGCTGTCATGTTGTCAGCACAGCGCCATGACGAGGTTAAAGCAACCACAGCGGCAGACAGATCGCCCAGAAATTGCTCCGAGGCCGGACTCGAGTTCGGTGCTACCGTCTCCGAGATCCGGTGGTCGGAAGATTTTCCTGTCAACTGCCGGACATCGAACCCATCCACCGCCGCTCGTCCACACGCAGAAGTCCAACGACTGTGACTCTAATGCAGTGCTTCTTAAATTGGTGAATGGTTCACTCAAGGGTGTTACGCAATCCACAGCTCAGACCAGACAGGGTCTGATAGCTGGGCCCAGCTGACCAAACCACATGTGAGTCACCAGTCTGGACAGTCTACTGCAACCAGTGATGTAATCCCGTCTGGCGCATAAGTTCTATAAATGCCCAGCACTTTGGACCCTATTTCGTCTGCCTGGAGACTATCCCCACCAGCATCTGTCCACGCTGATGGACCAGGACAGAGGGAACCTGTTACAACAAAGAGTGAATGACTGAATTTACTCAGATATTTATATTTTTTCTATACTTAAAAAAAAAAGGTTATTTGCCATGTATATTCGAATGTCTGTAGGCTAAACAAACACTGGTTTAATTGCTTTAAAAGTCACCACAGTTCGTGTGATAGTCTGTTCAATTATTTATATACAAAATAATTATTTGCTAAGTTTATTTGTTTGGAAGAAGCTAATCCGAATTACCAATTGCTTTAAAAGTTACCATGTCTTTGTTGAAGTACCTAAAGAAGCCAGCTCTAGGGGAATGGCTTGCAGAAGGAAGTAGTTCATTTCTGAAAGAAAGTGAAACAAACAGGAGTCAAGAAGAGTTCAGGAGACAAGACACTTGTGAAGGGTGACAAGGAAACTGAGGATAAGGAGCTTTAAAATGCAGCTACCGTGTGTTACAGATGATGACTCTGTTAATGATACGGGCAAGGAAAAGCTTAATCTCAAGAGGAAATACAAGGACCAAAGTACCCTCTCCTCAAAACTCAAGAAAAGAAATTGGAATGAAGAATATATCAAGTATGGCTTTTTCCTCCCCCAAGATGAACTAACAAGCCCTACTCCCAGAGTTCAGTGCGTGTTTTGCAGTGTAAAATATAGCAACCAGTGCCTGGCTCCTTCGAAATTACAGACTCATTTAAGAACAAAGCATAAAAATCATCAAAACAAGTCCATACAGTTTTTCAGAATCTCTTGTTTGCCAGTCGGAGAGCAAACTACAGGTGAATTTATTTTCTCCAAGCTTGACGAATTCATGTAAAATGGAAATTTACCTTGGAGCAAATGTGTTGCTGTGACTACAGACGGTGCTGCAGCCATGGTGGGGAAGCATAAAGGAGCCACCGCTCGCATCAAAGAAAAATCCCAGAATTGCACCTTTTTACACTGTTGTTTACATCGGGAAGCACTGGCTGCCGAGACGCTGAACACTGGTTGCAATGACCAGTGAAATGAATTGGAAGAATTGTTGCAAGATATGGTGAAAATTGTCAACGCTATTCGCCCACAAGCACAAAAATGTCGGCTGTTTTCAGAGCTATGCAGGGACATGTCTGCAGATCACATGATTCTCCTCCTGCATCCTGGGGTTCGATGGTTGTCACGCGGAAGAGTCCTTGAAAGAGTACTGTCCCTGAAGAATGAACTGTCTGAGTTTTTTCTGAGCTAGGTGACGTGAAAGCAATGCATTTCAACGATGATTTTTGGCTGGCCAAATTGTGCTACATGGCTTCCATTTTTGAATATTTGAATCGGCTCAACTTGTCACTTCAAGGTAAAGGAGGTCGATGTCCTTAGGAAAATAGAAGCCATGAAAATGAAGATCACCATGTGGCATAGTAACATTCGTGAAAGGCAATTTCTCTAATTTCCCACATTTGGAAAACTTTCTCAAAGAGTGTGAGAGGGAAGGAAAACAACCTGATCCGGAAAAAAACACTGAAGGACATCATTTCTAACTATCTGCAGTTGCTGTCTAGAAATTTTGAAACATATTTTCCTCAGAAGCATCTGCAGGACTTGGGAAATCAGATGTAGATAGTTAATCCTTTTATCATCAGCCACATCAAGCGAGCAGATGTTGGAGAAATGTCAGAAGTGTTGATGTAGCTTCATTATGACTTCACTCAAAAATCATCTTTTGAGATGTACTCTTACTATGGAGACTACTGGGTTGGATTAATCGCTTTCCCTGAATACAAATCAATTGCCTTGAGGCCATTCAACCACTAGTAATGATGACAGCAACTTTCCTGTCTGAACAAGGATTTTTGGACCTTGGTAAAATCGAAAAACAAAAAAACGAAATTCATTTCAGTATGTTGATTCGGTGATGAGGGTTGCTATGGAGAAGGAAATTGAACCTCGGCTTGAGAAGTCTGTCATAGGAGTACAGGACTGATGATAAAAAGCATATACGTAAGTGTAGAAGTGTACTGCTTGGCAAACATACAGAATAAGAAAACATTGTTCCTAAGAATCTAATTCTAAGTTCTAAGACTGTTGTTTACTAATTTAAATTTATGTAAACTAGAAAAATTCTCCTAGTTTTCTTTACAACATTTTTAGGATGTTCAAAAACTTGAATAAAATAAACACTTAAGAAATGAGTTAATTTATGTTGTTTTTTGTTGCTCATGCGACAAAATGAATTATATATAAAATTATACACGAGGGAGAGTAAGACGAAGATTACCAAAAACACAAGGAAATTTAGTCGCGGGTGAATGGCACTGAAGTAGCTCAAGAAGAACTGCTCTAAAGGGTAAACCTTTACAAGGCTGGACCGGCCGAGGTCGGTTTCTCAGATAAGTAGAATTTTCACGTGAGGAATGCTGAAAAGACGACCGAAGGAGTGTCTGGGATAGGCAGGAAGCGTCGTGGTCAGGGATGACACCGCTCCGTGTTTTTAGGAAGAACCGCGCCACATCTGGGCGAGCACCGTTGGTTGACCTTTTCTCTCTCTCTCTCTCAATGTCGTTCGGGGAAGACGGCGAGCACCTTCATGCTTCCGGTGCACGTCCGCCAGCGCTATCTCGGGCAACAATTCACCCCGGTGCTCCCTCGACCGTCCCCTGTCCCCTCGCCCGCCGAACACCGGTGGAGCGAGACTGGACACGACTACGCCATTCATCGATGCCGAAACTGATTCATCTCGGAGCCACAACTGGTCAGAAGTAGCAGGGAGGCGACTATTGAAGGACATAGCTGTCATTGATCTTTATTTTCCCGCTTAGGCACCACCCTGTGAACCTTTCGGATGCTCCTCACTAAAATGTTCTCAGATGGCTGCTGTGGTGACTGATTTGCGACATGGCTGGGGATTGATTCCCATTAGCTACCTTATGAACGGATAGCGGCCAATGGAAAACTCCGCAGTGCGTTGTCTAATTTTCCTCAGTATGCGCGAGTGAAAATAGTTCGACATAAAAACAAGAACAGAGAAAATCATTATACAAAAAGATATCAGTCTTTAGCCTAATTATTTTTGGGGGTTGAGGGAGAGTTAACAGGTTTTCAGATAGCCCCTTAGCCAAATCGATACCAAAACTGCACTAAAGCATCCCTGTATGAGGATAAATATACTTTTTAAACTCCCGAACTGACGAAACCTTACTTGCTGGTAATCTGAACAGAAGTAAATAAAGTTTTGAATCAGTTCTCAGTCTGAGAGTGTGTCAGGGTTGAATCTATTTATGAAGGTAACTATTCTCCTGCTGTTCACGTGTGTACACGTATTACGTGTATATGGAGGCTACAGTAAGTATTTATACTCCCGCGGAGGTATCAGGCATTCGTACGTAACAGTTATCTCGTAGGTAATAATCACGCATTTAGCTTTCTCATAAAAAGCTGTATAAAATATTAACAAATGTTACGCCAATAAGCATCTGTAAAAAAAAATATGCTGCAGGTCTTTCCAGCATCGGGTAGGTAGGCCTGTCTGGCACCCACCTCTCAGGCATGCTAACCAACCCACACACCTGGTTGATCAATCTTAAAGCGTGGTTGTTTGGAAGATGGCGCTGCATCTTCTCCTTAAACAAGCAACTGCGCTCAAGTCTGAGCACAGCTTGATCTGTCTGATCCGGCGCACAGTACAAATAAATTAGCTCTTTTTTTCTAGAGTTAACTTTAAACCAACCCAACCTCACTAAAGGGCCGTGGAGGTGGCTGGACCAGACTCGATGGATTTTAAGAAAATCCTAAAATGGCGAAGTACCTGGCGCAAAAACACATTTGATGTACGTTGATCTATTAGATCTTTTCCTCCTTTACCTGCTATAATGGTTGGTTTGGGTCACAACCACGATGAACGGTGTACTTTAACCTATTAGTTTCTTGGCAAGAGGCAACATTTTATTCTTCAAAATTCCCTCATGCATCTCTGATTCCATATTCCCCACGATGGAATGAAGCGTTGAATGCCACATAGCCCCTGACAAAGACTTTATCGTGACTATGCTAGATTTGCACTCATCTGATCATAAAATTATTCCCTATTAACTTAGCAGGTTTGTTTACAAGCTCCCTGGCAGAGTCGAGATGCTTTATCCGAATTCTGAAGTTGCTGAAATCTTCTTTACGGCTCTTCTGTCCACCAACTTGGCAGCCAAGTATGGATAATAGTTTGAGCATCAGCTTTAACTCTAGCGACATTTCCCACCTCAGTAGCCAACAAGAACCCTAATAACTTTTGTTTCTTCTTTATTAGTTGGGCTATAAACTCTCGATCTTGGTATTTGTTTCCCGTGGGCCTTTTCCAAACGGCGTTCACCACCAAGCCAGACTTCTTAAACTTATATGAACTATTAAACTGTTGTGCATCTAACGTCGAGTCCGAATGCAATTTCGTAAATGCTGAGGAAAATTTTGAGACAATTGACTGTTTTACACCCAAGATCAGGTGACACTAGCACCGGTGTATGAGGGACCACTATCTGATTTATCATATAATAGTTTGTAGACATCTTTGCTCGTTCAGATATTTCTTGGAGGTAGAAATACCTTATATATCGTGTAGAAGGGAGTTTAAAAAGGACAATGAATGTTTGATTATTACCTGGAAGGTAAGTTTTCACATTGTAAATCAGGGTGTCACATCTTCCCGGTCCACACTAATTAAATACCACGGCACTGTTAGCTGCACAGATATTTAATGTAGCTTGGAAAACTCATTTTTAAAACATTTCCACGCGCCTGTTTGGTCATTCATCTTTTAGCCGCAGCTTCGTAATAATTATACTTAGTTCGTGCTGAAATGAATCCGTTAACGACTCCTTGAGAATTCATCTTAATAATTTACTATGTCAGAATCATTTATAGGGGGGGAAATGTATCTACATAGTAAATAATATCATATTGTTAATGCTACAGCTACGAAACAGCGATGACGACACGACGACGCGAACAGCTTCGCCTTTCCTCGAGATGTCTCCGCGACGCGAGGCTACAGCCGCCCGTTCACTCACGGTTGTTCACTTTTTGCCTTTCCACGGAAACTCTGAGTGAAAGCGAGAGGAGATAAATAAATCTTTAAAAAAAAAAAGAAGAGTATATTAATAATAGAAACGGCCCCAAAGAAGTAATTAATTTTTTTTTTAAATAAACAAAGGAGAAATTTTATCCAATCAACGCTCTAGAAAAATACTGCGCATGAGAACAACCCCCCCCAACCAAAGCTTCGCCATTAAGGATCAGTGGGGAATTTCGGTCTTTGAAAGTTGGCTGGGCAGGCAGCATCCGCCATTTACGTTTGTCTTTTCCCTCTTTTGTAAAATTTAATTACTTACAGCAACTCCATCAAAAAAACACGTTCATTTATTGAATTCTTTTATTTTAAAGAAAGAGGAAGGGAAGAAATTGTGCAAAGAGTGCATACACTACACGCCAAAGTACTAAAGCAGTGGAAGAATGTGTCGCTTATCATACTTCATCTTAATTTTTAAAAACAGGTCGGCAATACAGTGAACTGATTTCTTTATACATTTATAAATGAAACAAGAAAGGAATTTTTTAAAAAAGAGACTTCTTTAAATCCTTTTTTTTTAGGGGTGTCACGAATTCTAAAAAAAATAGATGTATGTTATGTTAATGTTTATCGCTATTAAGAAGTCAATGATGGCCAGCATCAGTGCTCTTCGACAGCCGTCTGTGTGTTTGTGTGTGTGCGTGCTTGCGTGCGTGGTTTGCCTCCAACATCCCAGTTTCCTCCCACGTCTAAAAAGAAACAGTTTTCGTAGGGCCTTCGCAGCATTGCCGCGTTCGTTGAGAAATGCAAAGGGAAACCGCCTCAAGTATTCACTGCGCGGCATGGCTCCGTGCCATGGGCAGATAACTGGAGACGAACGCGTATTAGTGTAAAGCCGGTAAAAGTCTTATCTGATGAATTTTTTCCTTACAACGAGAACCTTGTGAAAGACATAATGGCCACTCTTTCTGCCCTATGCGTCGTTTTTTGTGTTTTTTTTAAACAATTAAACTAAATTAAACCACTGAGGTGTCAACGTAGTAGAATTCCTTTCTTTCCACGATAGATCCGGCCCAGTAGGGGCACCGCTAACTACAGCTTTGGTATAGTGATCTCGTCGGTAGCCAGGGAGAAATCTGCAGCTGTTACCGGAAGCATTGCTGTTGCGTTCAGAGTAAATCAGGACGGAGCCCTGCAGCCCGCTCTCTGTGGCCACAGGCCGCCATTGTTGGCGCGGTATTGGGATTTCTAATTATGCGCCCCTCTCTGCGCATCCAGGCGCTTTTGCGCATTAACAGGCGGACCGAAAACAAATTAATGTTTATCACTGAGAGATTTTTCTTCTTTTCTGTTTAACTTTTTCTCTCGCGCCCCATACTTAGGTAGCCACAGATAAGTCGCTTGTTTTGCTTGCAGCGCATATCCCGTTTAGTTTAAGATCGCAAAGGCAAACAAGCAACAACACCAGACAACAAAACAACGGATCTGGAACCCGCCGAGTTAATCTGGGGTTTGATCGACTTATCGACGCAGAAAAGAAGGGCAGATATAATGGTGAAAAGAGCGATTGTTCAGTTAGCGGTGGAGATGAGTTAAGCTCGCCGTATCTGTCCACCAAAAGCTTAAAATTAGTTCCTGGCGCACAAACGCTTTTTTGTTCTCTGCCAAAACGATGTTCCGTTTGGTGCATCAACTCGTGGCAAGCAGTGAAGCAGGTAGTTCTGGTTTGTCGCAGCATCAAAAAAGAACATGTCTGAGATGTTCACGCATACATTTCTTGGTCGGGGAAGAATCTTGTAACTCTAAATGACTCTTCAACTCGCCCTCATTTCGCCCGGTGGGGTTTCACACTCAAATTTCCCAGCGCTACCAGTAAGACAAAGATGGAGTTGGTGTCCAGTTCTCGCCCCTTTACTATTTTTTTTTAAAAAAAAAATGACCGATGGCCAGCAACGAAGCACCTGCATGGCTTGATTTAAGGAAACCCCGTCAGTAACTGAAATAAACGACTAGCGCGAGTGGTTAAATATGTTATTGTGAACCAGTTTTGGTAAAGCAATTTTATCCCCTCCCCTAACTTTTTTTGTTGGGCTAAACCTCTGTAAGCTAGGATGGCTTCCTGTCATTTTTGCACTAGTGAACGATGGATTAGTGGCTAGAAATCTAAGCAAACGTGTAGAATTATTTTGTTGTTGTCACTAATGCACATACATATGAACAAGCCCTCCATTTTCTAGCTTTTAAAGCAATATATTTTTCTTTACTATAGTATTTCCCCCCATATTTAACACTTTAATGGTATGTTTATTGCTGCTATTTAACCTATTAACTGATTACAGTTTATGATCACGATAACGGGCCAAACATTTGACAGATAGAATGGTTTAGCTAAACCTATAAAGTAATATTTCGATATACAACCCAGATTTCTTAAATAATAACTCTCTTTATATATAAACACGGGCTTTTAGGACAACGGATTTCTGTAACCTGTCAGCTGTCATGTAGAAAACGTAACATGTTTAAATATTTCTACCGAATTTCCGCTGTTTATATATTTCAGGTTTATTTCTGTTTGCTTCGTTATCCATATTCTGAAGTACTACTGCCCTTCATTCTTTGAAGCCATATGGAAAAACTGTTTATTTGTTATCTTTCAATCTTTTATATTACGGACACACACACACACACCACACACACGCATACACACACACACACACGCATACACACATACACAGAGAGATGCAGAGATACAAGAGAAATTTTTGGAAAAAAGACAGCAGGAAGGATACAAGACGTTTATTCCAATTCAGCTCCGGAAGACTGATCCTCCACCTGTCGTCCAGTGAAAGTTCACTTCAATAAGCTATTTTCAAATGAAATTAAGCAATTTGAACTGTTCTAGAATGCGTGGAGCGAGTGTTCTGTGGATTTCCTGATTATGTTTTCAGTGTGCGTTCAGTTTATGGCAGCTTTCCCAAATGGGATACAAGAAATGTTCTGAAATACGTGTAAAGAGAGAATTGCTCTATGCCAGGGGTCGGCAACATCCGGCCCGCGAAGAGCCAACATCCGGCCCGCCAACCTAACACGTGGACTTTAATGTCTTTATTGCTTGCGCCTCGTTGCTGGCTCAACAAACGCACACCCTCGCTCCCTCGCGCGTGCGCTCACCCGCCCTACTCCGACTCACGTGACTACTCCCATGCTACACGGCTGCCGTCTCACTACGGCGGCACCCAGAGCTGATTGGATGCCTATGGCGAGGACGCACGAACGCGTTCTATACCAGCCGGCTCACTGGATCGCCTGTTATCATCGCAGATTTCACCTTCTCACCATTTCGGTGCTTAACGATGATATCCTTGGTAAATTTTACTTCTTGTCCTACTCAAAGTTGCTCATTTTGAGTTTACTTTCTAGTGATAACAGCCCGGGATCCATCAATAATCGCTGTTTATCCGGGTATTCATATAAAAACGTGCTGACTGTTACAACAATTAGCGCAGCATTAGTTTCGAAAAGCCGAAGAATGGTTGGCCCGACCTGGTAAAAGAGCTCGTCGGATAGCGTGGTTTGATCACATTCTATTCACAATTATCGTCGTATTATTCTATCAGATTAATTGCATTTTCATTTGAACTCTTTCATTCTCAGTTATCCATTTTTGCTTTCCTTTCCATCATTCTGTTTTGTCCATGGAAACTAAGAAAAGGAAAGTTGATTTTGAGTGCCGCATTTTTAACGAAGAATGGACTCTAAGCTACTTTTTCATTGACCGCCTAAGAAAATGTTTCCCTGATTTGTCAACAAACCGTTGCTGTGAAGAAAGTTTCAAACATTAAACGGCATTATCAAACCCGTCATAAACATTATGACAATTTCACCGGGAAAGCACGAGAAGAGGAAGTTGAACGGCTGAGAAACCATCTTACAAAGCTGTCATCCTTTTTCACCAGAAAGGTTACAGAAACATACAGGAACACACTGGCTGGCTACGAGGTGTCGAAACTAATAGCAGAAAGGATGGAGAGTTCTTCAAAGAATGCATGTTGAAGGTAGTTGATGTTGTTTGTCCAGAAAAAAAAGCAATTATTCTCTTCAATTAGTGTATCGGCAGCATCAGTAACCAGGCGAATTGAAGAAATGGCAACAAATGTCAGAAATGGGTTAGGCGGCATTTTAAAAAATCTGGATTACTTCTCCATTGCTATCGATGAAGCCACGGATATGACTGATACCTGTCAACTCGCTGTATTTGTGAGAGGTGTAACACCAGCTTTTGATATTGTGGAAGAATTCGTACAATTGATTCCAATGAAGGACACTAGTACAGGAGCAGATATTTGTGAAAGTGTCATAAACTGGATGATGAAAACGAATCTTGATTTATCAAAGCTTATAGGAGTAACCACAGATGGAGCTCCAGCGATGATCGGAGAGAAAAGGGGGTTTGTAACATTACTCCAAAACCACCTTGGTCTTGAGCACAAATTAATCAAATTTCATTGCATCATCCATCAGGATGCATTATGTGCCAAGTCATTGAAGTTTAAGGAGATTATGACAGTGGTCACGAAAACGGTGATTTTTATCCTGTCTAGAGGACTAAATCATCGCCAGTTTCAGGAATTCCTAAAACAAGTTGAAGCAGAGTATGGCGACCTTACATTTTTCTCAAACGTCCGATGGCTTAGCCGCGGAAAAATGCTAGAACGAGTCTATGTATTGAGGGAAGAGATTGCCAGATTTTTGGAGAGCAAAGGCCAAGATACTTCATACTTTCAGGATTCACAGTAGATTGTCAAATTAGCATTTTTGGTGGATATCACGATCCACATGAATTCTTTGAATCGCGAGCTTCAAGGGAAGAATAAGCTGATATTTGGGATGTTTGATCATATTACAGCTTTTGAAAGAAAACTTAAATTGTGGGAATTACAACTTCAGGAAGGAAATTACTCTCATTTTCCAAATCTACAAAATCACAAAGAAGAAATACTACAAGACATGTTTGTGAGGTCTATTAAGGATTTGAGAAGTGAGTTTTCTTCCCGTTTCGCTAACTTCTGGCACTATGAATACCAATTTAAACTATTTGGATCTGCTTTCGACATAGATGTGGAGAAAGTGGCAGAAAAATATCAGCTTGAGTTAATAGACTTACAATGCGACGATATTTTGAAATCAAAATTTTATTCAGAATCAACCGCTGACTTCTACAAAAAGTATATTCTACCCAGCGGAAAGTATAAAAGCTTATTGCATAATGCGCAGTTGATGGCATCATTATCTGGAGGTACTTACGCCTGCGAACAACTTTTTTCGAAAATGAAATACACAAAAAATCGGTTAAGAACAAGGCTGCGCTATGACCACCTGGATGATGCTTTGCTCCTGTCATCGACAACTATTTCACCTGATGTTGAGAAATTATCGAAAAATAAACAGAATCAGGTGTCTCGTTAAAAAATTGCCTATTCTAACAGTATTTTGTTTGTGGTAGGGAAGTTGTGTTTTTCGTTGACTGCATTAGTCCTTAACCTGCTATTCTTGCAGTACAATAGGGTACCCTTTTTTTTTACCTAAAATTACATAGAATTCGTTGTTTTTCCTTTAAACCTACGGGAAAAGTAACTTTCTGGACAGACCCCTCTGAAGTCCAGACAATTTGCTATAGTATTAATACAGAATGTATATATTCTTTTATATGTAGGATGTATGTAATCTGAACTTAAGTGTATATTAGTAGTATATATCGTACACTGCATAGCTATCCGGCCCGCAGACCCCAAAAGGTTGCCGACCCCTGTTCTATACCAAGGTTTTATTTCGAAAAGAACGGCCGCCATCGTTCTCGGAGTTCTCTACAGGTCTCCGCATAAAATACGGACGGTGTACACACCGCAATGGTGAGTGTATGTACAATAAATCTTCAAAAAGTAGTTCTTTACTATTTTGTAAAACCCTTCTTTCGCGCCGGGTAGAGCTTGTAAACGATTAGGCGAGATCTATCGGTTATCAAGGAACACCCGGCCCCGGATTTCCAACAACGTTTGCAAGGATCCAGTTGCTAGTGGCTGTGCGGCTGGGGCTGGTCGTTTAGCTCGCGGAAAGCACCTGCAATTCGAATCTGCGTGTTCCGAGCTGTAGCGGTTCCGGGTGTATGGCCCGTTGCTCCATTTCCATTCAGGGTGCGATAATTACGGTCGACCGGTCGAGAATCCCTGGGTCGAGTGCAGACAGCAGGGCATCCTCAAAGATGGGCATGCAACCAGAGCAACTTAGACGGCGACAGTTTGACTCGGGTGCCGATTTCGTCCGTTACACCAGACAGAACAACCGCTTTCCTTCGTGTCCATCGTCCACAGCAACACCGTTCAGTAGCAGTGATGGAGCAAAACGGTCGAAAGGGATCATTGGTGGCCACTGCGATTTCGGAGGGATTTACGAGCGCGCGGAGACAGAGAGACGACGCTAGTGTGACACGTTCCTCCCTAATCAGGCGAATTATTCGATGCTTAACGTCTTCGGACATCGAGAGAATGGGCCGAACGGCGTCTCGTCGGGGCAAATGTATGCGACCCCGGAGAAATAAGGAGGTCTCCCGTCTACCGCACGCTTTTGGCGTCATATCCCCCCACCACCACCCTTTCAAGGAAAATGAACCCGCCCACCATTTGATAGCGGTGAACGTGGTTAGATATGTAAATCGTGGGCGATCCCATTTGTTGGGAAACCTTGGTCGCCCGTCAGAAAAGGCAGGGTATGGGAAACCCAGAGCAAACCGAGAAGGCAAGGGGCCGCGCTTGGGTGGAGGGGGAGGGGGTAGGGGGAGAGAACTCATTCAGCAGCTGTCTGCCGTCCAGCACGCGGGGCTGATGACAGACGATGAACAGGTGCCGCTATTAAACCCCCACATCCCTCCACCCCTCCCGGGGGGGGGGGGGAGGAACGATGAATTACAGCCGAGCAGATGTATTACGTTGAAAGACGGCAGCGCGACGCCGAGCGCGTGCAGAGAAAACCCTCGCCGAGCCCCGGGGTTGGAATCATCTCACGTCCCGTTACTCCGCCCGACGATGCAGTTTACAGCCTAATTTGTTGTTGTTTTTCTCCAGTTCATCCTCTTCGCGCCATCTCCCAACGACGAACGCTTTGACATTTACAGGCTCGACGCAGGACCTTCTGCCCCTACGCTTAATATGACGTCATTCGTGATATCACGTGGGCGGATGGATATCAGCAGAACGTTTATCACGTGTTCCGTCCAACGTGACCAGTCAGGGAGGGGATGCCGGGAAAAAAATGTCTTAATTGATATGCACTTCCTCTGAAGAGTGTACGGCACTCGAATGTTCTCTCGAAAAAAATTTATAATTAATAATTAACACGCGTTCAGATCAATATTTTTATTTTAAACCTATATTATTACTCTAATTGTCATAATAAAATGCATACGCCACATTAACGAACGATAAAACGTTTCAGTACACTAGGTAACAAAAATGTATTACATTCTCCACGGCATTTTTGTATGGTTTTTGATAAATGTCAAGTATATTAGAAATAATTATACTATTATAGTTGATGCAACACCCTAAAATTTCCTAGATTGTTTTAGAATTTTCTAGAACATTTTAGCACCTTATGGAACATTCTGGAGCTTTCCGGAACATTCTAGAACTCCCTAGAAGTTTTAGAACTTTTATCCATAGACCAGGGTACATAAACCGTTGTGCACACTCAGCCCAGTATGAAATAAAAGCATTTAACAGATGATTTTTAAATTCTGTTATTAAATATGAATGGCTGCAAATCGAAAATGCAAGTTCCCTGCAGACTCATTTTGTTATGTTTGTGGATTCTATATTGGCCCAACGCAAGTACGACATATGATCACACCGAACAATACATTTTCACTGACCTATGAATCATACTTTGGAATGAAGATTGGTGATCGAGATAAAGCTTGGGCACCTCATGTGGCTTGTGGAAAATGCTGACAAGCACTAGAAGGATGGCTAAGAGGAAATCGTAAAACAATGCCATTTGCAATCCCTCGTGTTTAGCGAATACCTAAGAATCACATAAATGACTGTTACTTTTGTCTAGTGGATGTGTCAAGATTCAGGAACGCCAAAAACAGACATAATATTGTGTATCCAAATATTCCATCATCCATTGCACCAGTTCCACACAGTGATGACCTTCCAGTGCCACAGCCACAATCCAAAGAAACAGATTCATCATCAGAAAGTGAAAATTCATCTGTAGATGGAAACTATGATTCTGACTTAAATTCAAAGAAGCCTCATTTTCCAAACCAGCAAGAACTGGATGACTTACTACGAGATTTAGATTTAACAAAATATAATGCTGAACTTATATCAAGGCTGAAAGAATGTAATCTCTTGGATAGCAGTTGTAAATCTACATCTTCCAGAAAGAGGCATGAAATATTCTCAAGATACTTCTCAGTGAATAGCAAATTGTGCTTCTGCAGTGACATTAATAGCTTGTTTCGCGAAATGGGTATTGTGCACAGCCATACTGAATGGCGTCTCTCCATTGACAGAAGGCAAGAAGTCTCACAGTAGTCCTTCACAATGGAAACAAATATCCATCGATACTCATTGGCCATTCTGTACACACGAAGGATAATTATGAAAATGTTAAGTTTCTGCTGGAGACAAAAGACTGCAAAAAAATTATAAGTGGGATGTTTGTGAAGATTTTAAAATGATTGGTTTTATGAAAGGACTGCAAGGAGGATTCACAAAATACCCTTGCTTTCTCTGTCTTTGGAATAGTCATGCCACCTCACAGTATTGCAGAATAAAAGTATGGCCAGCCAGCGAGATCGATTTATTCCTGGGACACAATGTGTTAAATACGAGCTCTTGGTGAGATCAGAAAAGATCCTTATGCCTCCACTGCACATAAAACTTGGGATTGTGAAGCCGTTCGTTAAAGCTCTTAACACAGAAAGTGAAGCATTCCAACACATTCGTGAATATCTCCCAAATCTTTCAGAAACAAAAGTAAAAGGTGGGATTTATGTAGGGCCGCAAGTTCGTCAAGTGTTCAAATGAGAATAATTAGAAGAAAAGATGTCAGAAAAAGAAGAAAGGACATCGAAGGCATTTCGTTTAGTTGTCGAAAATCCCCTGGGAAACGAAAGAAGTGAAAACTAGGATTTAGTCAATGGATATGGAAAGCTTGGATTCAGAATGTCTCTCAAGCTTCAAGTCCTTCATTCTCACCTAGATTTCTTCAAAGACAACATGGGCGATTTCATTGAAGAGCATGGTGAGAAATTTCACCAAGATGTTATCCTAACAATGGAAAAGAGATATCAGGGAAGACGGGATGTCAGAATGATGGGTGACTATATCTGGGGTCTAATTCGTGATGGTACTTCAATGCATAGAAGGAAAGCCAGAAAAGTTGTGCATTTTTGATTTCTGCAACTGCAATTTAGATTTTTTCTGTACTTAAGAATTAAATAAATGTAGTGGATAAACTCTTTTCATGAATTAAAATGATCGTTTCTTTTTGGTTTGGGAAAAGTTAGTTAGTTGTGGCCGTATTACCAGCAGCGATGTGTTAAAATTGTTTAAAGTAACATTCTGAGAAGAAAAACCAGTCCTATGCTAGTAATCAGCTGACCAAAGCTGACTATAATCGATTGAAAAATCAGGATAACTGAAAACGTTTTGAAAATCTATTACACTGTGTTATCTGGCAGTAAATAATCCCTACAGTAGTATGTACTCTGTAGAATAACTGGACTATCCTGCAGTAGTATATTCGTTAGATAGGTCTTCTCATTAATTAGCAGACCTGTTCCGAACCACCTTCCCAGTCGCCATCGTCAGAATTTAGACCTCTTTACACCTAAGAATGGCTGATTTTCACTGTAGGATTGAGGTGACCTTGCTTTGCTACTGTTCTTCCTTTCTAACCCACAGTTTAGGTCACTTCACCACCTGCGCTGGAGAATGAAAGGGATTGAGGAGGTTTACCTGCACCCCTCCGCGATGTACGGCCATTAAGTGAACGCCAGGCTCACTCTATCATCAACACGTAAGCTTTTCGCTTAATTATTCTTCCTCATTCTCATAAACCGCCAGGATAGGAAACTTAAGATTAATTTTCACTTTTACTTTCGCCTGTCCTAAGTTATTTATAAGCATCTCTAGTTACACCCAAAACACACCTGGCGAGGGCCAGATTGCAACGCTGAAGCAAAAGAACCGATGACAAGCAGCGTTCGTATTTTCCAATCATCTATTTCAGCCCATGAAATTTCACCCCAACTGTTTGTGTTTTTGATATCACCCACAAGTCATGTACTTAATCAACTGATTCACCTATTCATTATTTGTTTTATTATATTTATTATTTATTAGGGCCGTGCTAAAAGTAACAAACACTAATTAATTGCGGGAAAGCCGTGGATGGAGTCACGGGTTTGCTCGAATAGTAATTATTCCTTTAGTTAATCAGGACTTATCACATTCAGACATTTTTTGTTTTTATAGTGAAATCTAAAGAAATTCATTGGTACAAAGATAGCGCTAATTCTTTTCCTGGTTGTAGTCATATCTTCTCGAGGTGGGGAGTGGCTCATCTACGCCCTTGAAGATATCGAATCTGAATTACAGCATCTGAAATAGCCAAACAACCTGCAAAACAGATTCGGTGCCGAGCGCAAAACCACGTTTTTAGGTCGTGCTACTGAACCGGACACGGCCAGCTGCCGAACATCATTATCTGCGGGACTACTTCCGGCCTCTATTCCGCTCATCAATGGCAGACATGTTGCTGAAAATGGGTAATGACTTTACAGTTTGCGGGGCCCATCACCCACCTCGCCTCCCAGGCTTTTTTCTTTCTTTCTTTCTTTGGATGGATTCTTTGCTTCCTGTAACCTATATCTGATGAGCGGATACCGCCAGGCTTCCTTTCTATCTTTAGCGCCATCAACCAGATCAGCGGCCAACAAATCTCTTGGCAGCGTTCCAGCGATAAAAAACACTGGAGTGGGAAGAAACAAGGCTATTAAGACCTCCCTCCCTCACCCTAACCCCGTCCCCCTCGTTTCAACTTTGAAAAAAAAAAAACAAAAAAACGCAGCTTACCTTTACTGAGCTAAAGTTAATTACTAGCCAATCACATCGTACATACCATTACTTTCCCTCGATTATTTAATAAACTGTAGTAACGATCAAGGCGTTTAGTGATCAGAAGTAACCGTGTGACGATTTTGCTTAATCCATACAGTAAACTCCCACCTCTCTGATTCAGTGTAACATTTCACAATATGGGAACATTTACAAAATAGGTAACCACAAATTGCTTCATAGGATTCGGATCTCGGTTACGATCCGGACTTCTCGTGAAGATTAAAGTGAACATTTACTGTAAAATAAGTCAGAACCGAGGGAGGGGAGCCCTCTTGTCTGTATTTTTTAAACAACCTTCGCTCAGCTCTGTCCTGACTGCCGAGCCGAGGTCTAAGACGGTTGGGAGGTCATGAGCGGCGGTCAAGGGCCAAGCCAACATACCCGCAGAGCCTTCATGCAAATACCTCGAACACCTTACTGGCATTCTTCATTTTTAGATGTGGAATGAAAATGGAGCAATGCCCAGACGAAACTTACGTGGCTGGCTGGAGAAGAAGGGTGAGAAGAATATATATATATATTTTTTTTACAATAAACGTTATTAAAAACGCAGCTGCTGGCTCTTTTTACTCCACTCATCCCTGTCACAGTGACGTTTAAAGTAGATGAGCGCCGTAGAGCCGAACTTTACCAATGGAAATGGCCCGCGTTTGCCAAACATCACAGATAACCAGGCTCGCGTGCAAGAAAGAGTCCGCAGTTGTTCGGGGATGTAGAAACTGTTACAAGCGGAATCTTTCTTGTCTCTCTCTCTCACACACACACACACACACGCACACACACACACACACACACACACACACACACACACGCACACCAGCTGCACAAATTCTGGAACCGTTTTCCTTTTCGTTATTATCGGAGCGAACAGTTTCTCTAAGAAATACAACCCATAAGAAAAATACCGAGTGTTTTCCCGCGGGACCCCTCTGTAACACAACACCGTTGGGCACAAACAAGAACGGGTGGGTGTGGGTAAAAGTGATCTGGCTGCAGTGGGTTATCCGAGCAGCGTCTTCCCCGTCAGCGAGGTCGTTCCACTCAGATCGCTCGACGTTGAAGCTCGTCACCTGTCCACTCTATGTTTTCTGCGTGAACCCTGTGGCGCAAGCCGCCGCCCCCCCCCGCCCGCTGTGTCTTTGTCGAGCTCTGACTTGTGGGGTCCTCACCCGGTTCTTCATTTCTGAAGGATTTGTCGGCGCTGATTTGATAAAAGCGCGCGAGTCGTTCGCCTCTTTCAGCGCTTGTCCGTCAATCCGGCTTTTTAATCCCTCCCGGTGTCTGCAATCTTTGCTGCCGGGTGGAGGGGCTAGGGTAGCGGTTGAGGGTGGGTGGGTGGCCAACAACAAAAACAAATAAATATGGTTATGGGATTGCAAGTTTTCAGAAAAATATAATCTTTTACTTTATTTGATGTTCACTAGATGATGATAGAAGTCCGAGGAAAAAAAAATTGCTTAGAACTAAAAGAATAACGAGCTTAAAAAAATTTATTCAAATACTTTATTTTAAAAACTTCACGTCCAAAGAGCCGCTGTAAGAATGGGGGAAATGGTCAGAAACTTTGCAGCCTCTAGGCCACGAACAGGTGGTCAGCCATTAGAACTAGCAACGATTGCTCTCCACACCATGACGCTGACACTATTGCTTCTCGCCGATACAGTCACATGCATAAATCTATAAACCCTTCAAACCAGCGACAGTACACAGGGATATAATGGGTTTGCTAAATCTTTTAACTATTCAACGTCACCAGGAACCCTGAGTAGTATATTTAACGTACTCGGTATTTCTACTGTTAAAAAGACTTCTAATTACATTTTTCACTCAAAATGTGTCTGGAATTGTAGTCTGTCTGATTCATTAGTTTCTCCGCAGTGCAAAAATAGTTACAAGTAAGGAATGAGTGGCCTTTTAGAAGCAGGTGCGACTTATTTTCATATGTGCTGAGCAGACTAACCTATATTACAAACGTTTCAGAAAAGACTGGAAATATTACGTAATTTTTTTCTTTGGACAAAAGACAAAAACAAAATGTAGTAACAGTAGGAACAACATACAAAGCAGGGAGACTCTGTTCCTTGCAATACGTAAACTATTTAAATCCAGGTGTTATTAGTCAACCAAATGATTTTCATTTAACTTAATTCACATTTCCGTTTGCTTGTCTTCTTGTTGGTTTTTTCTTTCATCTTTTTAAATAATGATCTGCTATCACGATAGCATGCAACACAAGAATTTTGAGTTTTGAATTTGCTACTCAAATTCTCCAACAACAAAAAAATAGTTGTAATTAGAGAGATTATTAACTCACAGGGTCGCTGCTGTTCTGTGATATATTTTAACTATATTTCGGCCAACGTGCGTGTTTAAGATTCTGGAGATATTTGCTTTATACATCCAAGGTTTGTACCAGGACCAACTTCTTGGCAATGGTTTTCTTAATATTATCAAAGGAGAGATAAACTGATACTATAAGGTAACAAACTTGTTAACGATGCAATTTCCTGTGGGCTGATATCTCCCAATAAGCGAACCATTCCAGCCAAAGGTTGAAACAAGGTAAACGTGAAGATACTCACGATGTAGATCTATTTCAGGGCAAGAAACCGTTAATAATTACTGTACATACTGTACCATTATAGACCGCGTAAACTCTGCTATAAGACGGGTATAGATATAGCAGGGTCAAGAATGCGCAGAGTACTCGAGTATTTAGGAAAGCCAACAGAATGCAGGAATATTTTTTAAATGAATTTCGAAAGCAAGTGATAAGATCTTGATAGTTACTCAGATTTTGCGCCTTTTATCTTAGAATTCCAATACAGAGAGAGAGAGAGAGAGAGAGAGAGAGAGAGAGAGAGAGAGAGAGAGAGAGAGAGAGAGAGAGAGAGGACTAATCCGCTCATGTGTGTATCACTTTATAACCCAACAAGGTCGGGATCTGAGAAAACACGAAAATAAAAATAGAAAAGAAAGGAAAATGAAATAAAACGGAAATGGACCTTATTTTCTATTACACAACGCGCATCCAAGACGGCAGACGTTAATCTTCGCGTGCCGATCTTTGACTTTCTGCAATCGGCCGGTTTGAGTTTCTGATTCATGCACGAAGCCCCCTGATTAACCGTCTCCCTGCTGTTTTCGGTTGGTCATGACGCCGTTTCTTATTTCAAAGAAACTGGAAACCTGAACCTGCTAAGCCAGTCTCGGCTCGCTTCACGTGCCGCGATCGGTTTTGCGAGCAACACTTCGTATCCAAAGTATAGCGTTTTGATCTTATAGTGTTGTTTCTTTGTCAACTAATTCTCTTATTTTAAAAAAAAAAAGAGGGGGGGGGCCGAGGCAGAACGAAACGAAACTGAACAATCGGAAAGGTCTGAACGAATTTTCTCGAAGTAGGTCACGTGGTACATCGAACCACGTTCGGAATTACTTGCTGAACCTGACCGTACGTAAACTACTTAGCCGCAAAGATTTTCGCTTACGACGGGCAAACGATAGCGCGGTAAGGAGATGCCTGCAACAGTAAAACAACAGGTGAGAAAATTAAATAAACTGTTTTCTGGGTTTTCCATTAATAAGGGAATCTATGCCGTTCCAATCGCCAATACTGTCTCCTATTTTATGTACCACTTTGCCGGCCACGGGGCATATGTTTGTCGTTACCGTCGGTGTTGGTTTTTCCCGCTGGGTGGCGAAGGTGAAACTCCGGCGGGTTCTAGACGCGGACGTCATGAACCTCGAGGAGGGCAGGATGCTAAATCAGGCAAAGATCAGGCCATCCCCACAGCTGCTTTCCCTCAAGTAGTTAAGAGGAAATTGCTGCTGATACCTACCTACTTGTCGTGTCCACCGTCCATCAAGCTCCGACTGGATTGTTTCCTTCCATCCTGCCAGAAGAATTTGCCCAGAGGCTAATAGCACTACAGAAAGCAGTTCGCATCACCCGGTCATTGTTATGAGTGCAGGAAGGGGGGGGGAGAAAGCTGGCTACCAAATGTTCCTTAGCTAGATTGTTAAGAAAAAGAAGATCTGATACGCTAATGTAAATAACTGACCACAGGCCCATTAAAAAATTAGCGCTTTTAAATGCTTTTGTTTTGCTATTTACTACATTCTCTCGTTAACTACATTAATGGGGGGTCTTCGGTTAGTGGCCGTTGGAGAGTCGGGTACAAACGTTTGGCCTGAAGGTTAAGAGCCTCAGTCACCGCCATCCCCGTCTAGGGATCGCTCAGGGTGCCAAACGTGTG
Organism: Nautilus pompilius; assembly: GCA_018389105.1. Classification (NCBI taxonomy): domain Eukaryota; kingdom Metazoa; phylum Mollusca; class Cephalopoda; order Nautilida; family Nautilidae; genus Nautilus; species Nautilus pompilius. Next base: position 1,732,364 of record JACATO010000334.1, on the reverse strand, counting down.
TAAGCTGTTCGAAGTAAACTCTCCTCCAACGATCTGCTTCCACCGGATATGCTAGCGCCAGGGGAAAGCTGAGGGCGTTGCAGCAAGTTTCAGAAAAGAAAGGGGATACTAAACGCGCTGACGCAGAATCGTTTGTAATGGGGACGCAGGAAGCGCCAGAAAAATCCTAAAAAAAAAAAAAAAACAGGGTTATTGGCCATATTGTGTTCGAGTTGTTGATAGTGGTCGTGCCGTTTTATGGGGGCTCTGACATTGGCTGCGAACCGGCCTATCCAGATGGGTCTGAGAGGTGCAGATTTCTGCCCATCGAAAAGGATCAAGGGTGGTGACGAGCTGGCAATTAGGGGTAGTGGACGGGAAAGGCTATCACTATTCTTAGCGGTTCCCGGTATCCCAGCAGACTCTGAGGGATTCTGTCGGGTGCGGCAAATTTGTCACTCAACATTCAGCGGTGAAATCCACTTTCCAGCCGAGCAGCGTCTGCGTCCCTCATAACGACACTCATTACCGTAGAGTAGGGGGGGGAAGACGTCAGAGGACAAATATCTTCCGATCCCTGATGACCAATAATTCCTTTTGCACTTTAGCAATAGTGTTACAGTAGCCCAGATAAAGGCTACAGCGGGCACCCCCGTGGTTGGAATAGTGGACTGCCGTGGCCGAGGGCCCGAACCCTCTCGGGTGGTGTGTCTTCTTCACAAGCTGGTGGCCTCCGTTTCCGCCAACGTCTGAGGAAGAAGAGTTCTAGTAAAGATTTCCCTAGTGATGCCGGCAGCGCTGGGCATCTCGCGCTTCGGAACAGCATCCTATGGCTGAAAACCACGGCACTGCGCTTCTTCTCCAGGGTAGTCTCCCTTAGTCGTCGAACGAATAACGGGAAACCCAAAGCCAAAGAAGAAAGCGATTTCGATAGACATAATGGCGTGGAGTGACATACAGCGTCATTGCGATACTCCAGACCCCATTGTGGCATAGACACGTAGTCGAAATTCTTCCTTTTGACGATTTCTTCACTTTAAAAGAAAAAAAGAAAAAAAAAATACTTCTAGCGCCATCCTTCAGCAGAACGAAATGAAGTAGTTTCGGTTAGAGTGGGCAGCCGCGGCTGATGATGATGACAACAGCAGTAAACGCGGTCTCCACTGACAGCCTCACGAACGAGTCGAATTAACAAGTCCATAGTGGCGCCCTCCCACCATTTATTTTTGGTCTTCCTCCTCGCATTATCTAGCTTTCGACATCTGGTGGACCACGTGATCAGTCGGCAGAGAAACTGTAATGGCCACCGCGCCGAACACCTCGTCATGACTGCGATTTTAACGTTGCATCCTTCTGTCTTACAGATGCCGTCCCACGTGCGCCAACACTGCGTGGGATGCGACACTTTAAATCCCATCATCGCCTCGCTTTCTTGCAGATCTTCCTCCCCTTATTTTATTTCATCTCTTAATATTTTGCATGTCAAAGTGAAAATGCAACCACAAAGTATCATTATTCTTCTGCTACTAAGGTCCGATAACCGATATCACTACTGAAGCGTTGGATACGTTCTGTATATACATTATAAATACGACGCAAGAACCACGCTAGCAAATACGTTGTCTTCTCTAAAACTACGATAACGAAATCTTCTGTTGCCACCCCGAAGCTACAAAATACAATGTTTATTGATTTGTTAAACTTGTCCACCCCGGCTTTACTGAAGCTACCAATGATGAAGTCATAAATTCTCCTATGCCACAGATCATCCTCACTATCCATCCCCGATTAGGGGGCCAACCGTCATGAATCCTCTACGCCGCCTAGGAACGAACAAGCCCTTACTAGAATTCATTTTTAGATTTAAGAAAAAACCGGAAATCGAACTTAGGTCCTTGACCTTAGCAGTCCTGTAAGCTACCCACCGGGCCACCACGTCGCCGTTTGTACCATTCGCTCAAATCAAACTCGTTCTTTTTCACCCTTGGCTTCCATTCCCTATTTTAAGAAAACACCTAAAAAAACAACAACAACAAAAAAAAACGGGGCTCACTTTCCTTGAAGATGGTCAGCGGCCCTGCGCGGCAGCTCGAGACGTCCTTGTGTTGTGCGCTAAGGCGATCGGGAGAGCAGACGACATCAGCAGCCCACTTCATCCTACTACCCGAAAGACCGGTTCGCGCCCAGGAAGCGTTTCGACCATCGAGGTTGCTGCGTCTAACGTCCCGCCACTCGTCGTCTCTCGCCGACCCCCCGGGAGATAGACTTTGCCCCGATCCTCCACTACCGGTGTCTGGCCAGAAGACGCCACTCACCCTGAGCCGTGACGTATCGGACCATTGTTATCTGCCCCTGTTGGCTATTCTGCTGTTGCTCGATTAGTAATAAGTCCGCTGAACAAACCTAACTGCACTCGTTTTGGTTCTTACTGAGTCCGCGCGTAAAAAAAAACCGAACCAAAAGCGAAATTCTGCGGTGATAAACCGTTTCCACAGCCGAATGGGATCCTGTTTATTCTTTTGTCGTGTTGTCGTCTGCGTTTGGCACATTTTGGTCGCGTGTGAGGTCACGATCTACACAGGAGGTAGGCGGTATTAATTAATCTAAGATGTTGCGTTCCAACGTGCACAGGTATGGCATGGGGGCACCAGGCTGAAACTCAGAGACAATAGATGCTTAGGTTTCTTGCAGGGACACGTGGAGGGGGGGCAACTCGGCTGGTTCACCGATTTCGCAAACGTCTGGTTCGTTTGCACTGTATCCAGTCGGTAGAGTGGAAGTTTTATGACGCAGAAACGAGCTCCGGATTAAGAAAACATCGCTGAGACTGCTGCTTGTGGTGGTGGTGGATGCACTCACGGCGTGGAGATAGCGCCATGTCGGTGGTGCCCCCTACCGTGGAGAAAAAACATGGTCGAGTCCATCGTCAGTTTTTCTCCGCTTTCACGCACGCTCGCCTCGTTGCCAGGGCGCTGATAAGCTCCGCCTGCCTGTCCAGGGTACTGCTGGGCCGGCAGAGGATGCTCAGGTGGCTTTCTACGTCTTGTCATCGGCAGGAAGTGAGAAGAAATCTCCGTGGCGCCGTGTAAAACCAAGAAATAAAAAACAAAAAACACAGCGTCACGTGACCTTCCGTTTCTTCTCTCTCTCTCTCTCTCTCTCTCTCTCTCTCTCTCTCATCTCTCTCTCTCCTATTCTCTCTGTTACTGACGTCATATCGTTCATCTCTCTCTCTCTCTCTCTCTCTCTCTCTCTCTCTCTCTCTCTCTCTCCCCCTCTCTCATATAAAAAAAAAATAGCAGCGCTTCGTCGCGTGAAGCCACATTTTGGTAAAAAAAAAGACCGCATTTGGATTCTCTAGTAGTTTTGCAGGAAATCTGTTTATTACCTTCTGCTAACGCGTTCATCCAGTGCGTGTAACAACCATAGATCTCACGTCACTCACTCTCCCTGCGCATATGTTCATTCTGCAAGCATCGTTAATACGACATGACGTCATATCCGCATTTGTGGTGGTAAACGATATAAGATCACTAGAACTGTCAACCAATACAAGTTAATAAAAGTAATTAGATAAATATGAAGTTAAGGATCATGTCCACATCTCTGTTTGTTTGATTTTAGATAATATGGAAATCATCTTATTCCATAACAGTTTCCCTTAGAAACAAGAAATAAAAACAAACATTCTGATACTTTATATATCGATTTATCAAACGTTCGACTGGCTTATTATAAATCTTAATGATACCCATCTATTCTTTTTAAAACCTGAGTCTTATTTCATCCCATCTCTTACTACTGCGAAAGTTCCATCATGTTATTTGTCATTAGCTATCTAATCAGCTTCGAAGAGTTATTATTTTTTTCCTTCTATTCGTTTATTTTAAATTTACTTTCTTCTTTTATTTTTTATTTGTAACAGCATTACTTTCAATCATAAAGTCTAACACTATCTAAAGTTATTATTCCAACAAGCCTGTCTTCTGGTATCTAGTTTTGTCCAAAGGTTTTACGAAATCCGCTTCCGCCATTTTCCTTCTTCATCTTTTTGCTTCTGTCAGCTCCCTCAATTAATATCGAGTCGGTCTGCAACCGGAGACGGGCCAGGTGAAGGCTGTTCGCAGCAACGAGGGAAGGGGTTTTGGTCGGGCACGCGCCTCTCTGTCAGAAAGCGAGTGCAGAGCGCGAAATTTTCGTCCCATCAATCCTCACTCATCCCGCCAGATAAGGATGCAGACGGGAGAACTTCTTTCGCACACCGCGAGTTTGCTCCATGGTCTGGTCCGCTGTTTCATTTTTTTTTACTCCCCGGAGTTTAGAGCCACCAGGTGTTGAATAAAAGCCCATAACTGCTCCTTAAAAACTTAAAGAGAGAGAGAGAGAGAGGAATGGAGAGAGAGATCAATCGTCTCATTTTTTTTCTCATCCCCCCTTTTTTTTGGTCTTAGGTTCGGTTTTTCGTTTCCTTACTCGGTTTATACCAACCGACTGACAGTTTCGTCAAAATTATAGTTACTGAGAAAACAACAACAAAAAAAACTCACACGGGGAAGGGAAAGGGAACTTCTCTGACCAAAGGAAAACAATAAAAAAAACAAAAACAAAACACCAACTTGCTGGCGTTTTCTTCTAATATTCATTTATAATTTTTGTACGACGACTTCTCGCGTTTTTCACCAAATGACTTCCAAACATCTTAACTTCCCAAACGAGGGGGTGATCGATAATTGTTAAATTCCCTTGCCTCATTAATAAATAAAACAGAGTTACGTCCCTCTATCATAAAGATAACCATCTTATTCATGGAATTAAGTCTATGCCGTCCATGATAAAGCCCGCACGCAAATCCTTTCAAATGATTCGATAATTCACCGTCTTTAGACTATGACAACAGACATTTCTTACATTTTTCTGGGGAAATAAATCCACCTCCCTTCTTGCTAGAGTTTTCTTCATTTATTGTATTTTCAAGCAGCTATGCAGATCAGCAGTTTACTTGATCATTATATAAAATCAACTTATGACTGACTGTTCAGTTTTCTCTTGGGAATTGTATAACGAAGTAACACCGGGGAAAGGATGATGCAGTGAGCGTGATATTGCTCTTGGGAGTCGTTGTAAATCAATACGGTTGAGTTTAGCAGAACAACTAGAAAATAGGGCCCAAACCCACTTAATCGCTGTGACGTCATACGCAGGTTCGTTAGCCGATACTACCGATGAGGTGATTGATGGTAGGCGCTTTAACCAACTCTCTGCTGCCAAAGATTTAATGTTTAATTTAAAAAAAACAAAACAAAACAAGTTATTTTTTTGTTGGCTCTTTTTTTTCTTTGATCTTTTTAATTAAAAAGAATTTCCTAAGTTAAGTATTCGCGAAATACACGAATCGCGAGGCTGACGTTTCTCCTCTGTAGTTGGTAGTGGTCGAATTCCTTCCCATATAGAATAATTCAGCGTCTCGAGCCGCCATGTTCCACGGGGGGGGGCTACTTTTAAAGGGGACAGAGCCTGACTTCGGCGTGGAGCAGGTGTCTTCTGGAGACCTGCTCGGCCACCTGTCGGCGCGATCGAACCTAAATCGAAACAGGGATCTAGAATCGCTGTCATTCTGCAAAGAAGAGAAAACGGAAATTCCCCCAAACCGTTTCACGTAGTGTTGGAATGGTATTTCGTAGCTAGTATTGGTTGGTTAACTACTCTGGTTCCTTAAAGTTAAGCAGCAAACGAACAAAGGATATTTACGAAGTAGTGAAAGTTCTACTCGCAAGATGATCAACTCAGAATCTCCTTCAAAGAAACGTGTTAATTACAAATACATCTTAGGTGTGTAGGGAGGGAGAGGGAGGGACGAGAGAGTACATTCCAACAAAGAAACGTAAACAACAATTAATTAGAGGTACTCAACACGGTCCCTTCGCGATCTCGGCACATGACTAACAGTGGCTTTGCGTGCTGTTTGTAACCCTGTCAACAAGAACATGGGCGGTGAAGTAAGTCCATCTTATCTGAGAAGTTTGCAGTTCTTCGAGGAAGGCAGCAAGTCTTTCCAGAGCATCCCAAACATTCTCAATAGGATTTAGCTCAGGGTGGGGGGGGGAGAAGAGGAGGACGTGCTGGCTTTGATCTTCGAAACACTGATCGATCACACGTGCCACCTGCGTATGGTCTGAAATAGAAATCTAGAGTCTTGTCGCTGTAGTCCATTACACGCTTCCCTAAAACCTATGTGGGTCTTTACGCCCACTCGATAACATTCTCCAGCGCTGGACGAGTTACGGCGCCGTGAGTCAGACTGGAGGCTAAACCCTGACTCATCACTGACGAAAGCGTGGCTCCGGCGATGCGGTGTCTAAGCGACATGTTTACAGCACCTGTTCCATCATCTTCTATTTACGGTAGCGGGTCAAAGACACACACACACACCCATGGGTCTTGTCTTGTACAGAGCCCCCGCCCTACGGCCGAAGACGCTGATAACCGATCTCCCCTGCCGCGGGGAGATCAGAAACTAAGTCGGGTCGGTGTCGAAGCTCCTTCTTCGCCGGTCCGAAAGTGACACGCGGCGCGCGACCTCTGGTGGTGACCAGCGGCCGACCTTCAGCTGATCTTCTGACTTTATCTCCTCGAGCTTGAAATCGTCTTCATAGCAGAGAAACCGTGGTAGCTCCTTCGCCCAAGCGAGTCTGCTACACGAGCGCAGCCACCCGTTTGTAGCGTGGAGCTTTTTTCCGAAAAATTGTTATAAATTTTAAAAAAAAATAAAATAATCAAGTTTACATTTTACGAGTTGGGGGTGGTGGGTAAAAATCAACATTTTTGCATATCGTCTTGGCAGGTCCGGGGGTGGCCGACTCCCCTAACCTGCGCTGTTATCATCGCCATTACGGAAACGCTGCACGTGACGGCATTAGAAATAGCCACAAAGAACAAAGGCAGTTTACTGAAGTATTCGCCATAATTAAACAACAACAGCGAAAGAATTCTGAAAAGTGCACATTCTATTTTAATTCTTTTTCTTTTTTCATTAAAAAAAAAAAATTGTTGCGTCTTTTCTGAAGATTCATTGATTATTCTTTAAAAAAATCTTTACTTCTTTCAGCTGAGTTCCTTCGTCTCTTTTTATCCCATTTTTCTTTCTTTTTTTTTTTTGTTGGTCTGCTCACCTGTGACAATATCGCGTCTTCCTAGCCCCATCCATGGCTCACATTTACTCTCTCTCTCTCTCTTTCTTTTTCTCTCCCCCTCTCTCTGTACTGGCGTCATCACCGTCTCTCTCTCTCTCTTTCTTTTTCTCTCCCCCTCTCTCTGTACTGACGTCATCACCCCTCTCTCCCCCTCTGTATGTACGGACGTGCACGCTCACTCAACCTCTCTCTCTCTTGTCTCTCTTTCTTTTTATCTCCCCCTGTCTATGTACTGACGTCATCACCTCTCTTCTCTTCTCTCTCTCTTCTTTTTCTCTCCCCTCTCTCTGTACTGGCGTCATCACCGTCTCTCTCTCTCTCTTTCTTTTTCTCTCCCCCTCTCTCTGTACTGCGGCGTCATCACCGTCTCTCTCTCTCTCTCTCTTTTTTCTCCCCCCTCTCTCTGTACTGGCGTCATCACCGTCTCTCTCTCTCTCTTTCTTTTCTCTCCCCTCTCTCTGTACTGGCGTCATCACCGTCTCTTTCTCTCTCTCTCTTTTTCTCTCCCCCTCTCTATGTACTGACGTCATCACTCTCTCTCTCTCTCTCTCTCTCTCTCTCTCTCTCTCCATCATCAACAAGTCATTATTAGCGTGAAACAATGGCGAATCACTGATGCGAGGATGACCGGCCATCAATCATTCCCCCCTTTTTCTTAACCCCCCCACCTCTCAGTCGGTAATAAAGGTTCATACAGCCTATCAGCTCTCGCCCCACACGGTAGCAAATTCGTGTAATACAGAACTTGAGCAATATATTGCATTTCGCTCATAATATCGGCCGATCGGCGAGAAGGCAGCAGCTGATAGTGTCTTCGCACAGAAAGACTGTAGCCCTCGGCGGTGATCCCTGGGCCCCTAAGATGATTTCTGTATTTTTTTAGAAGCTTATCGGCCATTCCAACGTAAACCTACTCTGGGAAACTTAGCAGAAAGTTAAAAAAAAAAAAAAAAAAGATAACTTTTAAAAGCCTCAATAAACCATTTATATGATTGTAAAGTCGATGATAGACATTGTGGTCATTAAATGGCTGGTGAAAAGTAAAGTTTGTTGTTGTTGTTGTTGTTGTTTGGGGGTTTTTTAATAAAATTCTCTACTTGGCAGTCTCGGTTACCCGACGGCGTCAATCGGATACCGACGCGCGCGCGTGACAGCCTTCTTGATGAAGGGAGATAACCGTGTATTAATGAATGATAAGTGGATTCTGCGACCTACATTTCCCCCTCCCTCTCTCCCGCTCTTCTCATTTTTAAGGCGAATGTTACTTTTCACTTGCCGACTACTGGCCCAATGTAACCTTCTCCTCCTGGTTCTGTCGCCAACATCACTTCTCTACGTCTATGTGTATTACCCCTCTGCCATATTTTCAGATGTATCTGCATAGAGATAAGTTCTATGAGTTAATGGGGGCACTGTGGTGCGAGGAGGAAATCGCTTAGTTTTTAATCAGACATTAAATAATAGTAAAAAAAAAAACATAAACAACGTCAATGAAAGCAAAAGATTAAAGAGTTTGGTAATTATATTCAAAAGCTCATTCTAATTAACATTAGTGGTTTATGGTCGTTGCAGCAGAGGTGTCCTTTATCCACTGCATGTAAGAGCAATGGAGCTGACATCGGATGAGCGACGAAGTAACTTAATCTTTCTAATATATAAAATTTCCGCGGCTCGTCTAAGCAGAGAGAAAGATAGAAACTCTGCTTAAGGGAGGGAATCGGTTTAAATACCCGCGAGAATTAAACGGGTTTAAAATACAATACCAGCAAAATCCTAACGTCTCGTCGGCTATAAAATATAAAAAAAAAAAAAAAAATGCAAGGCGGCAGACATAGGTGCAGGCAGGTATCGGATGGCTAAATGAAAAACGATAATAGTGGATGATGTTAATATTAGTCATCGTGGCGACACACACACACACACACATAAAAATATATTGTGGAATTCAGGAAAGATGGCGTATAAATAAGGCGTCCACAGACGTTTTCGTTATCGCCTGTCTCAGCTTACCAGCTTCAGAGAACGGCTCGCTGCTGCAGCGGCGTCGAGCCCACGAGAATTGTCCCTGATCTACCCCCCCCCACTCCGTCTGCGTGGATGAGGTGGAGCTCGGCTTGTCTTTAAGACGAAGGAAAAAAATGAGACATGGCGTCCACAGCAGACTGTTAAATGAAATGCTTATAATCCGTTATCTCTCTCTCCCTCTCTTTGTACCGACGTCATCTCCCTCTCTTTCTCTCTTTCTCTCTCTTCCTCTCTTTGTACTGACGTCATCTCTCCTCTCTCTCTCTCTCTCTCTCTCTCTCTCTCTCTCTCTCTCTCTCTGTACTGACGTCATCTCTCTTCTTTCTCTCTTTCTCTCTCTCCCTCTCTTTGTACTGACGTCATTCTCTCTCTCTCTCTCTCTGTACTGACGTCATCTCTCTCTCTCTCTCCCTCTCTTTGTACCGACGTCATCTCTCTCTCTTTCTCTCTCTCTCTCTGTACTGACGTCATCTCTCTCTCTCTCTCTCTCCTCTCTCTGTACTGACGTCATCTCTCTTTCTCTCTCTCTCTGTACTGACGTCATCTCTCTTTCTCTCTCTCTCATCTCTCTGTACTGACGTCATCTCTCTCTCTCTCTCTTTACTGACGTCATCTCTCTGTACTGACGTCATCTCTCTTTCTCTCTCTCTCTCTGTACTGACGTCATCTCTCTTTCTCTCTCTCTCTTTACTGACGTCATCTCCCTCTCTCTCTCTCTCTCTCTCTCTCTCTCTCTCTCTCTCCTGAAGTCATCTCTCTCCCTCCCCTCCCTGAGCTGTTACAAGAAGACGGGAAGTAACACGTCATGGCTTTAAGGCCAATTTATAATTCTACTCTCTAGATAATCGAGAATATCTTTCGCTATCCACGAGCTCGGAACCCTTCGTTATTTTCAAAAACTCTTTTAGGTATCTCCTTGCGCTTAATACAGAACGCATTAAAAAATTTGAAGTTACCTCGGAAACCTTGGGTGCTGATATGTTTATACACCTGTAAGGTCTATATGCCCCCCTAATGTTTTCATTTTACAAATAACTTAGAAAAAGGACGTTGTGAATATCTCCATTTTCATTGCTAATTACCTACCGTTTATTGTAGCATGAAGATTTCTGCCAAATAAATATTCAACTAATTGCTTCAGCTTGCAGAATATTGGTATTTATGTTTATGAATTTGCACTTTCACATTTTAATAGTTAGTACCACCCCTCTAAGCCATAATAACTAGCATTCTGGCACGGAGAGAATTTCAATGTTCAGTGAAGGTTGATGACATCCATTCTTCGACAAAGATAGTTTCCAACCGACTCGCCTGGTTTATCCCTTCCTTAGATCTAGAGACTGCGCAGAGAATTCCAACATCTCTACCTTTTTTTGTTTCTTTGTGAAAACACCTTTACGTGGTTTGAGATGTCTGGAATCATTGTTCCGCTGGAAGATGTAATTCTTTCCCCAACTGTTTCCTTGTTGATCGTAACCTTTTTCTTTCAAGTTTGTCATCGTATACACATTTGTCCGCCAGTTACAAATCAGAAGTCATACAGCTCCAGAACAGAGGCATTTGATTGCCACTCTTAAAATTGGGCGCTGCATACTTCCCATCAAACTCAACTCTTCTTCAGACTCCGTCCTAGCTCAAGTTACACTATTTTATGCGTAAGGAAAGATTCCGTTTACTTTCATCACCCCAAACTTATTATCGTGCAGTCTGTTTATTAGTGTATGAAGATTAACAATCGTCTCTGCATCTCTACATCTCCTTCCAGTTCCTTGTCAACTTCTGCAGCCGTTCTTTTGTTTTCGTCTAATCTTCTTTTTCTTGTTGTCTTTTGATCTGTTCTCCCACCTGTCTTTTTTTTTGTTGTTGTTGTTGCTGTTGAATTACTATTTCCAGATTAACGACACCTTTATTCGCTCTAGAATCCACAACAATGTTGTTCTCTGCTTATTCGGGTTATCGCAATGCTATTCCCACTTCGCCCTCAGAAAAATCCTTTGTTCTTCGGCTGCTATCCGATTTCTCAGCCTATCACTACGCTGATTCTCCATTAGAGATGATCAAGCCACAGTGAAATCAGTCGGTTTATAGCTCTTACGAAAAATAGATTATCTACGTACACCAGTCTACCTAAAGTATACCAGGTGTGTGCATACTGTTTGCAGTCACATTCAAACTTAATCTTAAAACCTGGCTGAATATTTATTTGGCATTGGTTCTTCATGCTGCGATGAACAATAATTAGCATATGGCAGTAGAGATATTTTAAAAATGCAAAACTTCTTTTCCCTATTTTATACAAGAAACCATCATCGGGTTGCTTACACTTGATAGACATGTAAACGCGTTCCAGCAATTAAGCTTGTCAAGAGACTGATTACTGAGGAGGCTGAATGACGTCTTGACTCAGCGCACAAACAGAACGAACCCTCGAATGTGTGCAGAGCGGCAATCACCGTATCATGGTTCGCTGTAACGCGACCCCCCCTCCGTAACATCTAAATACCCGGCTTCTGGTGGGGGACAAGTGAAATAAGCTGTAATCCGACCAACCGGTTACTTCCAAAAGCCCCTAAGCTGATTTCGGCCAGTAAACCGAAACGACGCTGGTCGTCTAGTGCAGTCGGCTAATCTCGCGCGGCGGCGACTTCCTTTGTGAGCAGATATGTTTAAACAACAAAAAACAACAACAGCAGCAGCAGCAGCAGCATTTTAAAATTCCTGCTCGCAATGAAATATTTTCGGTTTAATTCTAATGAAGTTCATTCAGACAAAGGATTAGACGCAGGCAGTGATTTTACCTGAATGCGCAGTAATTTAGCTAATTCCACAGTATAACTCGCCATTGTTGTTGTTCTAGACAGAATTCTGAGTGGTTCAGGATCGCACGGTGAACTCTTCTTTTCTGTTACAGTACCAGTGATTTGGGGAATCCCGTTGTATATAAGCTGATGCGGCTTATCTCCCTTGTTTTTTTGTTGTTGTTTTTTTGTTAATATGGTAGGAACTTCTATCGCGTTTCTAAATTGACTAAATTATTCTCCGTAAGCGAGAAAATTAGAATTCTCTTTATTTGCTCGACCAGATACTTAGCCGTCATTCCAAGTCAAGCACTCTCTTAAATAGTCATTATATTTGGCCTTTTCTTTTTATTTTCGTTCACCGGTCTTTACAAGGGAGACTACCCTGGCGGAAAGAACGTAGTACCACAGCTACCCGCCAGAGGACTTTAGTCATCCTCTTCCACTGCCAAACTTCCTTGCCGGAACTCTCGAGAACACCGGGAAAAGCCCAACGATCCCAAGTGGTGTTATTTAGCACTTTAAAATACTTTATAAAACCTAAATATAATATTTTTCTTTTATTGTAAATGAATCTTTTATTCAACTCATCCACGCCACTTATAATTTACGATATACTGTTGAAGAGCGAATGCTCCTTATATTCGAAAAGGATCTCGTTTTCCATTTATTCAACCGGAAACTTTTCAGCGACTTCCACGTGTTGATGGCGAGACTCACTGATCGGCATTCTCATACACAAATCGTACGCGTGTCCAACCGAGAGCTGGCAGCCATCTCGCGTTGATAAGTGCCGTGTATACAGCTTCATGTTATCCCCGAAGTCGCTAACATGTGCTGCCATTTTCTGACTTTCTCGTGAAGTTTATTAAACATTCTCTTTCCACTAAAAACTTACAGATAGGACTAATCTCAATACAAAACCTGCTTAAACGTTTATATATATTCTTTCCAAGTGCTTACCGTATCGAACCGTGAAAGCAAATATTTGTAAATTTCTGTTTGTCGCGATGGTTTGGTTTTGATTTATATATGTATATATGTACACATGTATAGCCCGTTCTCTGGATTGTATTTTGCAATTAAATCTTTGCCAATCTGTTCGCAAATATTTTTAGAAAGTTATTTCAACTGATTTTAGTATCAATAAAAATTTGTCTGCTATTCTTCATAAATTTAAATAAGAGAAAACCTAGATGCTTTCATTTATTCATCTAGCTTCAAAGCGAATTGAGACGTCTAAAATATTCATTTACTTATTTATTTTGTATATGATGAGTAAAATAACAGAATTTTAGAAAGAGGGAGCTATGACCGTGGTGCTAAGTAAAACAATATACCAGTTTTCTTGTTTGCAGAAATGGTTTTCCACGTTTCCCTTTTTTTTATTTGGAGGGAAATTAGTTTTACATAAAATCGTTTTATTTCCTTTTATTTTTATTTTTTTACTGCATTTCAAACCGGTTAATAATTATACACGGGAAAAACGTGTCACACACACACACACACACCACACACACAATGTAAAACAAAAAAATGGCGAATTAGAAATGTATTTCTATTGCCTTTATAGGAAAAAAAAGACCAAAAACAAACTAATTTAAATAGTCTCGCAATTAAAATTGGGGACAGGAAAAACACTTGCAGACTTTACAGAGAGTCGCGGTTTCCCCCTCGAGACTCCCTAGATCCAGCTGCGTCTCGATCCGCAGCCCTCGGCGGCCATGACTGTTTTCCTTCCCGCATTCCACCAAACAGGACATTTATCCAGCACACACCAACCAGCGAAATATGCGCTATCAAAACACACCATCAAGGCCTCCCCCCGCGCGCCCCTTTTCTTCGTTCAGCTAAAACCAACGGCAAAGCGCAGAAGCTGACCTTTCCGCGCTTCTTCCTTGGATCGATGACGCAGGCAGGCGGTGAATCACTGTAGCAGTTCTGCTCTTGCACCGGCAGAATATGGTAACCGAGTCGCGCGGGCCACTTCCACGGGGGACCGCACGCCCTCAGACACCGCGTGCTATCCATGATCTTCTCGGGGGTTCGCGCTGTGATAACAAATTATATATACCGTTTACGTCACGTGTGCGTGTTCGACGCCATTGATTTATTTCCACCTAAACATATTTATCTGGTAATGTAAATCGATTTTCATGATTTGTCAAAGTACTTTCAGTTTCCAGTTTGCTTTTTTGTTTGTTTTTTTTTTTAGTTCTTAAGCGGCTCGAAAATATGACGTCACTAAAAACTGCGAGAGATTCCGAGATACGGCATTGAGAGGATCGGCTCACAAACCGGTCCGTGGGTCGTGCCCGTGTCGGTAGGGCTACAACCCTTCCCCCCCTCCACCCCAATCAAGAATATTAACAAAAAGACAAAAGAATAATTTTATTTAAAAGGAAAAAAAAAAAAAAAGGGCAGGTAAGTCGAACTGCATCCAAGAAACCCCTGGAGACGAAAGTTAGTGCGTATTATATATATATATATGATGTACAATGAAAAGAACACAATTACGTAACAGGAATAACAAACAATACATTAGACTAAATAAAACAATAATGTTGTTTACTACCTGCTTTATTCCCGATTATCTGTTTGTTAAGAGAAGAAAAATAATTTCATAAATTAATTTCAAAAATTCGTTTCAGCCTTTTCTTTTGTTTATAGTTCCTGCTTTTCTGTTTACGTTGCTGCTGCTGTTGAAGTGGTTTTGTATCGCGCAGCTGGTTAGCATGGATAAAAAAAAGACAATCTTTTATTTTCGGTAACTCTTAGAATTAAAGTGGGGGAACCCAACACCATCACATTCTTGTACAGTGTAAGCTACTACATTTGTTTTGATTTTTAAGAGTATCGAGTTCCTTCTTTCTTTTCGTGTTCCACACCCACTCCATCGGAAGACCACCCATGACGTAAAGTCGAGGCGCCTCAACTTTCTGTGATGGAAATGGCGATTCAGGCTTATCCCCCCCCCAGTTCTTCTTCTTTCCAAATTACTGGGTTTCATCAACTTCCCTTCAGGATTCTACGCAACCCAGATAGCTTATTCCTCAATCCAAGCATCGTCTTGGCGTCTTTCCTCTCCTGGCGTCCAGCCTCGTTGTCGTTCCCAGTCAGGAATCAATGACTGTGATAATGGCTGGTTGAGTCAGCCTCTTTTTTCAATAATAATAATAATAATAATAATATAATAATAATAATAATAATAATAATAATAATAATAATAATAATAATAATAATAATAATACCCAAGTCTTGCCTCAGAACCTGTTGTTGATGTTGGATAGTTTTATGCACATCTGCAGAACGTCGGTGTTTACAGAGAAGAACATGTACGAGGATATTTCGTTGTTAGAGACGGAGGCGCTTTTCGGAAATCCATCAAGAGCTACACCTCGTTCGGATTGGTTGCTACAGCACATTAGTGAAAGTACAGATCACCTGTAAGTGACCTGATACGATGGACAGTCAAAGACTATGACGCCCATTACTGCGTTTAATCGGAAGTCTCGCTGATACTGTAACATCTCGCCTCCCTCCAACCGATCTCCTTTACTCTCGTTTTCTGTTTTTGACTTTTGTTTGTTTTTGTGGCGTCTTCTTCAGTTCCTAAAATAATAATCAGGGGTTAGTGATGCAGGAGGAAACCCGCGGGGAGTCTTAAGACTTTACTCTAATCAGCAGTCCGCATCTACATAATATTTACCGGTCGGTACGTCTTTGTTGTTGTTGTTGTTGTTGTTGATATTTTTTAAAAGTTTTGAACCCGTCGACGTAGAGCCTAATGGATTCCCTGCCATTTGTTGTTCTGTCCGCTTTACTTCTTCTTGGCTGAACCTTAAAAGTTAGTTCGTTATCTTTTCCTTCCTCTACGCTCTGATCATTAAAGGTAAAAAGAAAGTTCTTCTTTACACGAGGTTTACCGGCATAAAGATGGACTTTACACGATACTTGCAAACGGGGACCGTTAGAGACGGACCTACACAGGCAGTCCATAAAACGACTAATAATTCATAATGGAAGAAAGGAAGGAAAGGTTTCGGACCCGTCTTTCCGTTTTTATTTTGGTCTGTGCACCTTTAATAATTGCGCCGTAGGTATCAGTTACTTTGAGACCAGGTGGCTCTGAGGCGCAGGCAGAGAGATGCCGAGCGTACAGCTGCGTTCCACGGGATGTTTACATTTAGGTGGCATGAAATATCTGCCGATGAATCACGCTGCTGTCCGATCGACGAGGGAAGTGTGAAGATCACCCCTTTTATCGGACCCCCCTCCCCCCCCTCCCAGCCCATCGATAACCCTTCCCAGGCCACGCCATGCCTATAAAGCAAAATCATTTCATAAGCAACAAGAACAAGAAGAAATAATAACGATAACAATAAATACGCACCGGGGTCGGATAATATTTTCTTTTTGCCTAATTTTAGGTCCCCCCCAAAATAATAAATACTTCTTCCCCCAAGATCCTGATAGTTGGAAACGTGCCTGCCTATTTTTATTTATCCTTTCCAAGAGCCAGGCTATTTCCATCCGGAGGATAAATATTACAGTGATTAAGTATAACTACTCCAGCATGTGCAGTATATAGGGTTGTTATATGACTCGGGTGTGATTATGTGGCCCATTATTCACGCGCACTGCGCTGAAATGTGATAAGATTAAGTCAAATTAAACTTTGCGGTTTTACTTTAAGTGTTTCTACAGAAAAAAATAAATAGCAGAAATTATTATATTTTCTAAATGTTTACTACAGGTATATAGCGGAATCTGATAGGTTGGAAATGTAGATAGCAAAATCAAATGTGGGCAGACATGGGTTTGTACGAGTTCTAGAGCTCTCGATTAAGCTTACGTCTCTCTTGTTTTACATGTACTGTAACTTGAGGGTGAAATTCAAAATAATAGTAAAACTCGGATCGGAAGGCAGAACCTCGAATCTAGATACAATCTGGCGGTTATTTTAATATCGTCCATTGACTACGGCCATGATCGCTCCTCCAAATAATATAATAATAATAATAATAATAATTAAAAAAAATAAAGACTAGAAGTTATTAAGCATGTCCTGTTTTTGCCAACTCAAGTATCCCGTTATCTTTAATCTACTGAAAAACTCACCATTTCCTTTATTTGTTTTGCTTTTAGTTTTTACGTCCTAATCAGTTCCATATTAAAATCTTTTGACTCCAGACGAATCACAGCATTGGCGCACTGTAGGGTTCGGTCTTACTGTAGGTTATTAGTGCGCACATAATGTAGTAGAGTAGTTCAAACTGTTACAAGAGCTATTAAGATCTAATAATACAATTCTGATGAAATACGATATTATTTTAACAAAATGCAAGCCATGGTTACGTTCAAGGTGCTTTATTATTATTATTATTATTATTATTATTATTATTATTAAGACAATTCAGAATAGTTACAACAATATATACGACAATGATGCTGTTATTTTAAATAAACATACTGATGTCACAGTTGCATTTCTCTTTTTAAGACCTCATCTTAAAGTCTGAATATTCCCCTCTATTTTCGCGTGCACATGCATAAATCTTGGTAATTGGTTATAAAAGATGATAATTTTTTTTTTTTGTCTCATCTCCATTTAACTTATCAACTACGAAAAAAAAAAAAAAGTTATTAAATTATCTCCCTTTATTGTTAGCATTATGAAAACCATCCAAGGACATCTAATATTCTTCTTGCTGGTGAAGTGATGCCTGGATGTAGACCTAAATGTCTGATGCAGCATAAAATCTGCCAGTAAAAATGCTTCACGTGGAAAGATGAAGAGCTGACACGACAAAGGAATCAGTAAAAAGAAAAAACTCCTTTCTCCTCCTCCACTCCGGTACTCCTCCTTTTCGGTAACATTTCGAATTTCACCGAGATTATAGATAACTGCAGACGTTAAGGCCATTTTGTCGTGAAATTCGAGGAACCTCATGTGAACCGCGACGACCAAGCGTCAATCAAGGAACATTTCTGACGTGTGGGTAGTCCCGTCCACACGAAAAAAACAACAACAACAAAAAACAAACTTTTTTCTGGGAGCACTCAGCAGGAAAGAGGGGTTTGTAGTCGGCCATTCAGCTTCGTTTGAGCGGAATGCTTGGCAAGTCATGACGGCCGGATGCGTTCTCAGCCAATGGTGATCAGAAAAGTTCGTTCCGTATTTTTTTTTTTTTTTTTTAGCAACTCACGAAAAACAGTCCGCCAGCCATTATTACCTGGAAATCTCCTCTGGCAGAGCTGCGTCTGGCAAAGTTAGGGAAAGCGGGGGGGACCCTATTAAAAAAAAAAAAAATGTAAATAAATAATTCCCGGCATGCCTCGCGCATCTCCGTCTGTCTTCTTTTGAGTTGTTCCGCGTCACCGAATGATGTTAGTTTTTAAAAAAAATAGCCGAATACTGTCAGTTTAATTGGAAAAAATATATATATAAAAAAAAGGAATTATGCATAATATGAATCAGATTACGGTAACACATATCTTAGGCATTTCCTCGTATCAGTGTGTATTTAATGAATTAATTTATTCATGTATTTATCTGGTCATTAAAATTCTTTAACATTTTTGAAATAATAATTTTATAACTGAAAACAAAAACAAGATTAAAGATAAGATGAACAGGGATGATTCAAAACTAACAAACCTACGTTTTGGATATGCTAATTAGAAAGCAACTTATTAACTTTCTAATTCGATTTTCAACTAATTAAATGTGAGAAAGAAAGTGCAGTTGGCCAAATATTAAAATGAAGTGTTTTTATTGTAATAAGGCCAAGAATTCCTGCTGTGTTTTTCCTGTAATACAATGGGTTGCTAGTTCGTTAAGCCTAAATGAATCCCAAGTGACTACGGCATCAAACAGACGGAAGCAGAAAAGGTCAGAATGTATATCGATCTACGAATGGAATTTAGTAGAATGTGGAGCCTTAAGACAATTATTATCCCATTTAATTGGCGCAACAGAAGCTATCGCGAAAAAGATTTTGGAAAATAGATTAAGAAGCTATCAGAAAAGATTTTAAAAATTGCAAATTCAGAAAACTGCTCAACTTGGAACAGTAAAGATTATCAGACTACTAACATCTGTGAAGTCACCAAGGTAAGCAGCAATGCTACTGCAGCCATTTCTGAGAACCATTAATCCTTGAAATAATGAACAAGAGGAAGAAGAAGAAGAAGAAACTGCGTTTGTTAGCATTCAAGTGGAGATCGAAAGATAAGGGAACAAATACGCAGTGAAGACTTATCTAACAAATTAAAATCTATTTTTATAATATTCCTGTTTTAGATGTGCCCCTGAGGCAGTCATATATCTTCGCAATAAATTATGAATAACTAAAATATCGAATCATATATACAAACTTACGATAAGACGTTTAAATTTAATCAGACTGATCGCTATCTTGGCGCCCTGATGGAGACTAGCAAGACTTCTGCTCAAAATAATTATGTAAATGTGTGTCCGGGTTATAATTGGCGCAAATTAGCTCAGCTCAGTAAAAAAAAGAAAAATGAATCGTCCCGACTTTTTGGGGTTCTGTTTTTGCTCTGAGTAATAGTTTGTGTACATTTTTAATTAAAGAATTCCAGGAAAAAGAAAACTTTTTCTCTGGTTTCTAAAGGATCACGGATGTATGTATGTATGTATTATGTATGATTATGTATGTATGTATGTAAGTAGATAGTAGGTAGGTATGTAGTTGTAGATAGATAGGTATGTAATTATGTAGTAGGTATTCTGTATGTATGTAGTAGTAGGTAGGTTGTATGTATGTATGTATGTATGTAGTTAGATAGTATAGTATGTAATATGGATATGTCGATAGGTAGGTAGGCTGTATGTCTGTAGGTAGGTACGTAGATCGGTAGGTAGGTAGTCGGTAGGTCTGTATGTGGTTGGTAGGTAGGTAAGTAGGTATGGATATGTATGTGGTTGGTAGTAGGTCCGTAGTAGTATAAATGTCGTATGTAGTAGGTAGGTAGGTAGTAGGTATGTATGTATGTAGATAGGTAGGTAGGTAGTAGGTAGATATGTATGTATGTAGGTAGGTAGTAGGTATGTATGTATGTAGTAGGTGGTAGGTAGGTAGGTATGTATGTAAGTAGTAGGTCGTCGGTAGGTATGTATGTGGTTGGTAGGTAGGTAGGTAAGTAGTAGGTATGTATGTATGTAGTAGGTAGGTCGGTAGGTATGTATGTATGTAGTAGGTAGGTAGGTAGTAGGTAGATATGTATGTATGTAGGTTAGGTAGGTAGTAAGTAGTAGGTAGACTGACTAAACTACAGTTTATATTTGTGTACTTTTTTTTAAAAAAAAATAAAAGCAGCCATGGTTCTGTACAGGGATGGAAAGTGAGAAGATTTCCTCGCCGATCCTGGAAGTTTATTAAGCTCAGTTCAGTTGCTATTCTAATATCTGGCCGTTATGACACCTAGTGACCGTCATAGCCGAAGAGGTTCCGTGTACACTAGTTCAGGTCAGAGACCCCTAATCACTTCCGAAACCAACCACTAATAGGTTTCCTCTTAAATGCCCAAGAACGCAAAATTATCCGGATCTAAGTTTTTTCTAACGCAGTGTGGAACAAAACTGATATCCCACATCGTTTGTCAGTAAAGGGGAGGGGGGGATAAAAAAAAATGCGGAACGCTTCACGAATTTGCGTGTCATCCTTGCGCAGGGGCCATGCTAATCTTCTCTGTATCGTTCCAAATTTTAGTATATGTACCGCCGAAGCGAGTACAATCTTAATATCGTGTGCTTTTCTATATAAAGTAGTAATAAGTCTACAATATCCACAGTTGGTGTTAGCTGTTTTGTTTATTTGTTGTATACCAAAATATTAATTTTTCACGACCAAAAAATATTATTACAAATACTCACTTAATGACCTACACCATATCGAATATTTCACAAATTACTAAATAGCTTGTTATACTATGTTTTATTATTGAAAGATGTTAATTATTATAAAAACTGAAACGTATTCATTACAGTGGTCTATAATATCACTTTAAGTATCACCAGTTATCTCCCTTACCTTTTAAGTTTGTTGATTTAGTTACCGGCACGTGTTCAGAAAAATTCCTCTCTGTCTTCATCAAAGTCAGGTAACATTGGCTGTAAGCTGACACTCATTTTTTAACTAATTATTTCAACAAAAGATTAACAACTAAAATACCAATGGAGACTAATAAATACCATAGCATTTTAAAGAACACGGTGCGAGTGATTATTATTATTATTATTATTATTATTATTATTTATTATTATTATTATTATTATTATTAATATTGTTGTTGTGTTTGTTGTTTGTTTCTTTCCAGTTCTTGTTTTTTGTTTTCTTTGCAAATAATTTTCTTGAGCTAGAAGAGTAAAATGTGGGGCATCAGCTATACTGACCAAGGGAGTTACCTGGGTAGGGGGGGCTCTTGAACTACCCACGGAGTCTTTACCACAGGTACCTAGAAAATTTCCTGCTCAGTTGTTGTAGCAAGGAACCGGAGAAGCTGTACACAGATGGGCTGCGGCTGCTGCTGGTAGAGTTCTCTGAGATGTACTCAGGTGGGCTGCTGCTGTTGTGGTCCCGGAGAAGCTGTACTCAGGTGTTGTTGGTGGTAGAGTTCCCTGAGATGTACCCAGATGGGCTGCTGCTGCTAGAGTTACCGGCCTGACCAGAAGTAACTCTGTTCAGATGAGGAAGGAAACATCCAGTTCCTCTCGACATCTCACGAACCGTTCTCAGGTGTTGGGAACTACCGCAGCATCCCGCAAGACAGCTCATTAATCAGTGTACAGGTAAGTGCAGTTACTTTAAGAGAAGTGGTGATGCCGCAAGACAGCTCATTAATCAGTGTACAGGTAAGTGCAGTTACTTTAAGAAAAGTGCGAAAAGTGGTGATGCCGCAAGACAGCTCATTAATCAGTGTACAGGTAAGTGCAGTTACTTAAGAAAA
Organism: Nautilus pompilius; assembly: GCA_018389105.1. NCBI lineage: Eukaryota > Metazoa > Mollusca > Cephalopoda > Nautilida > Nautilidae > Nautilus > Nautilus pompilius. Next base: position 1,710,397 of record JACATO010000334.1, on the reverse strand, counting down.
GTGGTGATGGGGAGGGGGGATTAAAAAAAATGCGGAACGCTTCACGAATTTGCGTGTCATCCTTGCGCAGGGGCCATGCTAATCTTCTCTGTATCGTTCCAATTTTAGTATATGTACCGCCGAAGCGAGTACAATCTTAATACTGTGTGCTTTTCTATATAAGTAGTAATAAGTTCACAATATCCACAGTTGGTGTTAGCTGTTTTGTTTTTATTGTTGTATACAAAAATATTAATTTTTCACGAAGAGAAAACTAAATTTCTAAGTATAAATTTGACACTTTCTCTTATACTTCATATTTACAGATATATTACATATTTCTCAGATTTTTTTTTCTTCATCGTATAAAAAAATGTTTTAAAAAATATTAAAATATTAGTTAATATTTTCTGTATATCGCGGTTGTCTCCCTTACATTTGCAAGCACTGGGGGGGGGGGCAAATATTTAAAAAAAAAAAAAAAGTTGTTATCACGCATCAGAGGAAAGTGATGTTTACTCAACCGTATTAAGATTATCTCTCTGTTTCTGTAATCTTCAGCTTGTCGCTGCTGATGATCGATAATGGCGGAAAACACCCGAGGACAGATGGCTGGCGATTTGGTCCCTCCACTGCTCGACGAGGGAGGGAATGCGGAAGTTCAAGGATGAAGCCGCGATAGGCAATCCACTAACACAGCCCAGTCAGTCGTCTTGAGGGGGTGGAGGGAGACAAGTCCTGGCCTGATCGATCACGAGCCGACCTGCTGCACTCGTCGAACTACCTGGATAGTGTAGGTCGCGACGATGACCCGCCCTCCGCGGAGCGCAGGTGAGAACGTGACCCGATCAGGTCGTCATCTTCGATTGCAGTTGAGTGGAAAAGGGGGAAGAGGTTGGGGGGGGATCGTTAGAAGCCAATCTGTTGAATGACGTGGCTAATTGGCAGGGATCGTCATCACTGCTGCCTTCGCTTGTGACTGATACAAAGCTGGTCGGGGAGTGCCCGTTACAGTTAACAGACGATTTAAAGGGACCGGGCGGGACCATCCATCCGATCGCCGGGTACCAGTGTCGACGAGGAGGAAACAGCTGCTGCTGTTCGTTGGTCGGTCGGTCGCTCGGTTGTTGTGAAGTGGACGGACTGTTTATTAATTCGTATATACCAGGGGTCCTCTCGTGTGTGTGTGTGTGTACCGCCCGACATTCCAGACACGGAGAAGTTAACCCTAACACGCCCGGCACCCGATCTCCGTGTCGCAGCGAGATGAGTTTATTAATAACTGTTCCCAAACTACGAGCCGTTAACCGTAACTACAGTTTCTGCTTACAACTGGAGAATACATATTCTTCTGGACCATCTTTCTTTTCCTTTTCAGACTTTGACACGAAAACGAGCAACAATTTGGACGAAGTGAGCCGAATTTGATGAGATCTCTACTTTCACTTTCTTCAAACCCTAACCGCGCTGCTAAGGTATGGCTGCTACTGGTAAGAAGAAGAAATGCAGGTACTGGGATCAGTGTTATCAAAATAATGTGACCCACAAAAAGAGGTTTCTTCACCCGGATGACTTGAAAGATGAAGAGGAAAGTGCAGCAGGTAATTTTAGATTAATTGACTTAATAGAAAAACAACAACAAATGAATTTGAATATCTACATTTAGTTTACTTTAAGTACTGTGCTAAATTCTCAAAAAGTGTACATTTTTATTTATAAATTCAGTTGTAGAAAGAAATAAAATAAATTAATATTGTACATAGACAAAATTAAAATTATGTATACTAATATTTATTATGTCTACTCTTCTTTTTTGTGACTGCCTGAATGCCGTGGGATGCTCTCTTGTAATTTTGAAAAATATCATCTGCAATGATGTTCCATGTATCTAGAAGCACTGCCCAGAGTTCACCCTTGGTGTTTGGCTGTTCATTTTTATTCTGTCCATGTAGTCCCAAACATGTTCAATAACATTAAGTTCAGGGCTTTGTGGACACAACTCTAATAAATATAGCATTTAAGTCTCTTTTTTGCATTATGTTTTGACAAAATTGACAGATGGCTGAGGTACATCCCAAAACCTGAATAGAACCTATACTAAGCTTTACTATAAGCTACAGATGCATTTCCTTAGGTTCTTCTTTAATTATTCTTCTTATCTTCTTATCATACTTTTTCATGGATCCAAAAATGTTGACTTTTGATTCATCTGATTGAAGGAAAGGACTTTATTCCATTGTTCTTGACTCCAGTTTTTGTGTTGGGTGGCATATTTGAGTCACTTAGCTTTATTCTCTTTATGTGAAAATGGTTTCTTGACTGCCATCTGTCCTTTAAGTCCACTTCATTCCAAAGCTCTTTGTACTGTAAAATCATGAACCCGAACCACCCGTGATGGATGTCTTTCTATCACTCAGAGAAGTTATCTTCATTTATTTTAAAATCTTTTTAGATAGTGTTTTCAGTTGTTTACATCATTTCCTATCAGAAACTCAACCAATATTTCTGAATACTTTGATGATTTCTTAAATGGCACATTTTGAAATTCCAGTTATATTGCTTATTTTGTGTTGGATTTTTCATTGTTCATGGAGAAATATTATTTTATATCTATTAGCAATTGATACCTTTGCCATTTTAATTCAGTTATTACTCTGAAAGAAACAAAACTAGCATTAGTGTTGTTGCAAGGTAACCTAAGACTTCTGCGCAGTACTGTGTATATATTTTAAAGTATTTGACATAAACAACGTTAGTAGGTTATTGTTTGAAAATACTGGCATAAAATCATAAAAAGAATTTTACAGATTCCACTGTACAGTATATCACATTAGTAACGAATAATGGAAATCCATTTTTTGATGCTTCCATCTCAATTTAAAATTTGCATAAAGATTTTAAACAATTAAAATGTAAAATTAAAAAAATAAAATCTACTTTAAATCATTCTAGCTACAAATAAAAATGTTATATGTATGGAAAATTCAAGAGAAAAATGGCTACTGTAAGAATCCATGCAAGAAAAAAGAATGAATGTAAAAAAATCACAATATGGGGATGAAAAGATATTTGAAATAAATTTACGTAGCTTTTTCTCTTCCTTGGTACATTTAGTCAAATTCTCTAGGATTTTAATTTATTGCTCGCAGGAAAATTCAGTAAATGGTTACCCATCCATAGGTATTAGACTGGAATACCTGTTCTTTCTTTTGTAGGTATTTTATTTGACTTATCATACCTTTGTTTTATCAGCAATCATTTGACTATCTATTTTTCAAAGTATCCATGTATTTCTTAATAATTTTTTTTCTTTAGATACATCTGACCTCGGCACAAAAGCATCTTCAGGTGGTATTAATATGGTTTCTTCTGCTGCTGCTGCTGCTTCAACCTCATTGGTCAAAAGAAAGCAACAGGTATCAAAAATATGCTACCCAAGTATAAGGACTCCAGAAGTGGAGTACATCAAAATGCTTCTTTGATATAGTTAAATGGTGAAAATTAGTTGAAAACTAGAATGGTTAATTTCTACATTGAGCTTTATTATACTGCCATCGATGGATTTCCAATAGCTATCCTAAAGCTAGGCTACTTTAGGATAGTTTGTAAATGTTTTACAATGATGAAATAAACACTTAGGTGAACAGTATTAAAATCCAGAGATTGTTATAAGAGATGCGTAATATTTTTATTTGAAATTGTTTAACAAATTAAATTATGACTGAAATTATTTTATCATTAAATCGCTGATGTTAAGTCGATGACTACAGAAGATATTTTGATTTAGCATTTTATTATATTTTTAAATTTCAGTACAATTTTATATCATCATTTCTGTAGAGTGTCAAATTATGTGTTCTCTGTGGAGTCAACTAATCCAGGGAATTATGATTTTGGTCCTTGTCAATTGCTGCCACTTTATATATTTTGTTCTCATAATGTCATATACAGACTAAATTTTTGTACCACAGATCTGCTTTTAAAGACAGATTTTAAGATTCTTTTATTTCCAATTTGTTCTGCATGAGTTTTTGAATAAACTGGACCTCAATCAAACTTCTGAACTTTTTATCACTTATAAATATTTTAAAAATTACTTTCCATGCCTAGGGGGAAATTAGAATATATATATATTAAGATCTTGAAATTCTTGTGACAGTTTATTTTACTTTCTTTTCAGAAAGCCAAACGACATGACATGAGTGATAGTAGTGATGCGGAAGATGTAGTACCATCCTTGGTAAGAACCAGAAGTCAAACAAAGTCTAGTTTGGTAAGTTTAAATAACCCCTTGCGAAAAGTCATCTGTCTATACTTCATCTTTAATGACCAACAAAAAGAACCGGAAAGACTGTTTATTTTATATTGAGTATGAAAGATAATAAATGTCACATAAAGATGACCTCTTGAATCTCTGCCAGTTATTAAAGATAAAGTAAAAGTGATTTTCCATGCAATGTGACTAACTGTATTTGTTTTCCACAGGGAAAACCAAGTGATGAAAAACAGGAGAATAGTATGGAAGTGGATGAAGAAAAATTTGTAGGAACCACAACTTTAAAAAGAACTCGAAGTCAGACAAGAACTAGCCAGGTGAGATCTCACCAATTCCAAATAAAAAAAATAAATAAATAAAAACAATTAGGTGGAAAGTTGGCAGAATATGTAATATTCTTGCTGATTAAAGTGGGAGTGACAATTTAATCCCTAAAAGGTACCTACTTTGTTTAATGTTTATCACTGTCTCTTTTTTTTTTCCATTCATTTGTATTAGCCCTCTTATAAAGTTCCTTCCACATTCAGGAGAGCTCTAGTAGAGTTTCTTGGATAGCTTGCTCCCTTCAAGATGATGTCATGTAATCAGATGTTGCTTTGATTGATACACTAAAAATCAATGTGAATTAGTTCACGCTAAACGTATGTGAAGCAGAGCGTAAGTGGAATGTCTGAGAAGGTGGTTATATGGCAGCATTTGTGGCTGCAAGCATGCACTACTCATTACCATGGTACATAGTATACTGTGCCACAAGTGTGCATATATCACAAGATTTGCAATTAGTACCCTGTGATATCTAGCTTGTCTTGATGCGGATTTAGTGAAGGTTTCCAGTTGTGATATTCAGCATCCACAGAGTCCACACATTAAAAACAAAACTATTTTTTACTTTTTCTAGTCCATTACCAGGTCAATCACATTACTGAAGCATTCAAAACAAAATTAATCGGTGTATTTTACCTGCAAATAAGCTTATCGTTAAATAGATTATTCATTAAAATGAAACAAAACAAAACTGGGTAAGAATTTTAATTAATACTAGATACGTTTTGAATTTTCAAAATAGTCTCTCAATTTTGTTTTAAAAGCACTTACAATTTGTGTTTAAAAAAATGTTTGTGCTAAAGAAAGCAAATTATCACACCAAAAGTAGTTAAATATTTTAGTCGAAATTGGCAGGAGTTATTTCCCTTAGAATTTATGTAAAGGACATTGTTCTAAATTATTTCTAAAGTAAAAAAAAAAACAACATTATCACACTAAAATGTTAAACACATTTGTATTAGTAATTATGGCATACAAAATTGAAATAAAATCAAATCACTACACTATAATTCTATTTTCTTCTTGCAGAGTGACGACGATGATGATGATTTATCTGGCAAGAAGCAGAAAGTATCTAATGATGAACAGGATGATGTTGCAGCAGCGGGAACTTTTAAAATAAAATGCAAGTACTGGGCAAAATGTTACAGAGAAGATCTTGTTCATCTAAGAACTTACCTCCATCCATCTGAAACCAATGGTGAGAAAATTAAATTTGTTTTAATTATTGGGAGGGAGCAGAAATCAAATAACTTGTGAAAATTAATGTGTAGCTGATAGGATTTGATGTCATCTGTGATTACAGAAAAATAGATTATGCTTATTTAAATGTTTTAAAAAAAACAATGTAACAAAAACATTTTCATCTAATAGTATTAAATAACACAAAATAAATGCCTCATATAGATGCTTGTTAAACCATTTCAAATGTACAAATGTTTTTTTTAAAGTTGAAACTGGTTCATTTATTACATACAAAAAAATAAATCTGAAAAAGTATTTTTAAGAAGTTAATATCAGGATATATACATTCAACATGCTTTTTTTTTATTACTTGTTTTATTTCATGTGATTTGTACTTATATGTAAGCTTAAAAAACTCCCATCTTATTAAATAGTTTTTATCAAATTTTAAATTTGTTTCCTCCCATACACACTCTCTGAATGCAAATAAAGTTGCACATTCTTACAGCTTTAGTAAAACTGAAAATGTATACTCCATTTTGTTTTTAATCTACTGTTTAATTTATGTAAATTCAAAGGGAAATAACTACACACAATAATTATTATTTCTCTTGATTATTTTAAATTGTTTTGAATCTCCGAATTTTATTTCATTATTTTTAAGAAAGAACTTTAAATTGATATAGAAACCGCATTGGTGAGGAAGGTAATTGGATTCCCATCTCATCATGTAGTCGGAATGATTCTTTACTGAGTTCACCAATCTTTTTCCACAAAAGACAAGTTCTGATGACAATGAAGATGATGATGATAGAATAAAGTTGTATGCATCTGTTGAATCATTCAAACTTTTGTGGAGCCGCAGGCAACTTGGATGGAAGTTCAGAATCACGATACAGTATTTTTTTAGCAATAAAAGGAAGCTGCTGTAGAGAAGAATGTCCTATTCAGGCACTACCCTCTGTATCTATACCTGTACTCATTAGCAGATGTTGCTGGATCACCTCCCCCAAAGGTCATTAAACCAAAATATCTGATGGCTGATGGCACTAGCATTACTTTGTCTGAGGGTTATGTTATCAAAAGGACAGGCAATGAGTACACCTGCACGTAAGTAAATCTAAATGAACTACACATTTTGGTCTGATGATTTTGGCAGATACAGGCTTTATCCAAGATCTTCCCGTCCCTATACAAAATACCTACTGATTGGTATTTGCATACTTACACATTAGTCATGGACCTGAGTTTGAAATTATTTAACTTAGCATTCACATTGGAAATTTCTACTCTTTAAAACGATATTCTGATGGTTCTTACATAAGTCTTTTCTGATATACTTAAATACTTCTTCATTAACTGATTTTATGCACTATTTTTTTCTTACTTGTTTATTAGGTGCTGTTAATTACATTGAACTGCCATGTAATATCACAAGCTCACCTACTATAACTCTAGCCTAGTTATATAGAACGTAGGCAGTTATGTTGAACATTTCCCACCATCTTGTTAGTAGAACTAGTAAGAGTGGTGGGAATTTTCCTTAAATAACCTCTAATTTTTATAAGCAGTACATTGCCAATAACTTTCCACTCTTATTTTAAGAAGGGCATATTACACATAACTAACAAGAGACGTACATTTACTTAAAAGATTTATCAAACTAGAAAGGATTGAAAGGTAATGGTTTTCCTAATAAATAATAGTTTGTAACACTTGCAGAGCTTATTTTACTACCTTTGTTTATATATACAGTGAACCTTTCCTTAACCGAAACTCTGACAAGTGAATATTCCAGAGACTGAAATTAAAATTGAATTTTGGTCAACGGATCAGAAATCCCTAAAAAGATGGAAAATTTTAGGCAATTTGGTTGGCTGATCTGATTCCATCAAAAGTTTTTTGCAACTTGTGATGTGATATATATGTCTCACATGGTGTAAAAGAAATGCAGCAATGGGTATAGAGATGTTGTAATACCATTGGCTGATGTAGGTCATGTGAAGGGCATATTATCATATTATAATTCAATATTTTATATTTAAAATAATATAGAAAAATTAGACACTTTATTTCAAATATAAACAACACACACACACACATGGATAATATCATGTTTAATATTTTTAATGTTTTGTTTTTGATAATCTAAAATTTGAAACTATTTATCCGATTTATTTACTATTTATCCACACAGTTAACCCTTTCTCTAAATTCCAAATAACTTTAATGAAATGTACATAATTTTCTAATAAAATTGTAGTTCCTATTAACCAAAAATATCCATTGACTGATAAAGATGTGCACCAATTATTTTGGTTAAGAGAGGGTTCACTGTATAATACAATATTGGAAATAATGGGAAAAAACACACAATAGAATCACTTCTCCAGAGTTACTGCAACTTCCACCTGGATGGTAGAACTCCCAATTTTGCACCTATTTTGGAAAATATGCCTAAACTCTACTGACTGACAGGTGGAATTTCCATTTCCAATATTTTCAGAACATTATGTTACATTTTTAAATATATTCTAAAAAAATAATAATTTTATAAACTTAGTATTACTATTGTGTAGTTATAATTAATTAGTTGTTTGAATATCAACTAAGAATATACTCACAAAATACACCGAAAAATTTGAGTTTTTTTGTCATGGTTCTGGTGGTGGATGGCCATAAATATTTCCCTCCTAGCTATATTTCTAAGAGGCTGATCTCTTAGAGTAAAATCTGTGTGGCAGTTCTGTATCTCACGTGTAAAAATTAGATGCTCCATAGTACAGCCGTGTGTTGATATAGAACAGATACACATTAGCATGAAGTGGTTTCAATGGATGTGCAGCTGCCTGAAAACCTTTGCTGAGAAGAGGCAACCAGACAACAAGGATGAAATGGGCAGCAGACATGAAGCAGTGGGATGACCAAACCTGGAAGAAGGTGCTCTTTACAGATGAGTCCAAATTTGAACTGTTTTGGCAATAATCAACAGCAGCTTGTTCAAAGATGGAGCAGAAAGCGGCATGATAGTCAATCAATGTACAAAAGCTACATTGAGGCATGGATGTGGATCAATAGAAGTGGTGGGGCTGTATATAAGTCAAGGATGCCACAAAGATGCTTTGTCTTGCACAGTCCTGATATAAACATCATTAAGGCTATATGAGATAATATGGTCACTGAGAAAATCAAACCGCAGCCAAACACCTTGGATGAATGGTGGAAAGTGCTACACAATATTTGCAACAACATTCCAGAGTCTGAAAGCATGAAAACAAGTTTTCATGCTGTATATAAAGCAAATGGTTCACATACCAAATACTAATTCACTGTACAATGTATCCATTTTGTTTTATATATTTTCTGTAATAATGCATTGTGTATGCATTATATACATCTGTCAGCTGCAATTACTCATTATTTGTGCATTTCCTGTATGTTTCCAACAATTATTTCCAATATTGTACATACATTTAATACATACAGGTGTCCTGAATGGAAGAATCAAAGCAAGGCTGTGGATAGCAGGACATGCACACACCTAAAGGATTACCTGGGTGCAGAGTTTGAAAATGTACGGACAGGGGGAAGCATCAGACCAAAGCGTAATCCAGCTACAGCTGCAAAGTCATGGCACAAACCAATGCCACAGCTGATGCTAGCTCACAAATGGGAGGAAAAGTGAGTAGTGGAATAAACTCATACCTTGATGGCATAGACATTCATATTGGTAAATAAAAGGGGTTTTAAATAATCTGGTGGAATTTACTTAAACTTAAAAAGGAAGCATTTACTCATTTATTTTTTAAAAAGAATGGTTAGCTAATGGTTTTATTTTTAAGTGAGATAAACAACATGATGTGTGTGTACAGATTTGACAGTATTTCTATGTATTTGCGATATTGATGTTACATATTTATTTGTAGCAAAGATCCCACGGACTGGTGGATAAGTGAAAAGTATGATGGTGTTCGAGCATACTGGGATGGTCAGTAAGTTAACAGACTTGCTTTTTCTATTTTTCTAAGTTTTTTGAAGACGTACAGCAAGCATTTTTCTTTGTCTAGAAATTTCCTACTACTATAGGCTTCAAACTTCTTGTCAGATTTAACCAACTTACTGGAAGATTATTAAAGATAGCACATTGAGAAAGAAAGAAAAGCTGAACCCCTCCATATATTTCACAACTTTTTATTTCATTCTCAGTAAAGTTGGTGCATCTGTAGATCTATACATATCTGTGGTGAGGAATTAGAAATAGGTTTGGAGATGTAGAGAACAAGAAGTACTCCCTTATGAGATCCAATGAGATAATTTATATGGGACAAAATTCTGTCTAATTAAAAAACTTGTAATGCTGTTCTTTTGGTATGGAAAAAGCAATATTAGTGTGGAAGGAATGCCACAAAATATATTCAAGTTTAATTTTGCTACAGTTTAATAACTGACCATGTAAACTGATTCCACTTTAGTTCTAGCAAAATATTTCTTAAATACCACAAATAAAATTTAACAAGTTACTTGAAACGATGATGTATATTAATTCATATAACATTTTTGTATTTTATAACAAAATTTTTAAAGGCATGAGGAGTTGGGAAAAACAGACTCATCACAGGTGTATGGTTACTGCTACTGTGATGAGAAGATAGTCTGGTTTAGAATTAAGGGGTTTTTTGAAAAATTTGGTTAATGACAAATTTAATTAGGTTTATCATCGTTCATGTTCTTTCAAATCTGTTCTTAGATACATTTTTCATTCTAAACCCATTTACTTATTTATTTATTTACAGTTCTGGCTTTATTTACTGTAATTATTTTTCTTTTAAAAAATATTGTAGCTGTTTCCGCTCGAGACTTGGTAACAAATTCATCCCACCTGCTTTCTTTATTAAGGTGAGTTGATCAGAAATTATAAAAACAAACATTTTTAAGGTCCAGCAGGTCAGTTACTTCGTACAGACTTGACCAAGAAAAGTTAAAGCTTTAACAAAATAATAAATAAATAGATTTTTAAAAAAAAATTTTAAAATGAATAACGCAGCATTACAGAAAAATATGATAACAGTTTGTAATGCCAAACCAATTTAACTTACTGCCGATTTAAAAAGAAAAATTTAAGAGTTAAAATTCAGAATATCTTCTTTAAATTTAGTTTATAAACTGTTTTGTTATTTTCCAGTTGCTTATTAATAGATAAAAGGTTAGAACCAGCAGAATGGTTCATACAAACATTTTCAGGGAGTGTGTCACCCATTTTCCCAGTGAATGTAAACATTTGTATGAACTAACAACAAAATCTTGGCCTGTCATCATAAATTAACAGATAATTACTTCATTCTGTATTCAGTTATTTCACTGCTAATTGGCACCTGATATATCTATTGCCACTATGCCAGTGACCAAAGTTTACTAACAGACTGTTTTGCGCATCATAGTATTGAGTTACATTTGATAAGTTTAGTTTTCAACCCTTGTTTTTTATATCTCCCCAACAAAGTAAACAATTTATTTTCTTCTAAAAATGGAAAATGATTTACACTGAGGGCCATAATTGTTAACTGAGCAATAAAGATGAAAAAGGAAGGTATTCCAATGAAAATGTCGTGTGACCGAGGTACTAAGATAAACTTACTGTAGCCACGTTTTTGTATTTAACAGTTGCTTGCTTATATACATGCAATTGTATGCACTAATAAATTGATTATAGATGATATATGACTGCTGAATGATCCAGTAAGACACTCCAACCTTAAAAATGGGTTAAAAAAACAGGCATTATGGGATCTGAAATGAGATTCTCTCTCCGAGGAAATACTCCCACAATGCATTGCTTTTGGAAGCTCCCAAATTGAATACGTGAACAGTCTTCTCTTTCTGATTCTTTAAAATTGCAAATAGTACTGGTGTAGCATAATAATTCTAATTGTTTTGGTAGCCAACTTTTAGTACAGTTCTAAATCTGAGCAGTTTGTAGCACTGCATTGTAAGAATGTTTTCTTAATGCAGATAAAAAATTTAAGAATTCTTGCACCCTTGCCGCATTAGTATTAATAAAATTCTAAAAATAATAATAACAGATAATATAAATGACTTAAAACAGAAGATAAGACGAAAAATAAATTTTTAAAAAATTTCTTTTTTTAAAAAAAGACCTCAAATCTATTCTTTCTATTAATAGTACTAGAGTTTGTCTGACATTTTAAGAACCATTTTACCTCATTTAATTACCCTTTTTGTGAATGTCATTGAAGGCTGTTTATAAACTGGACTGTTATTGTTTTTGTTTAGAAAATCCATTCATTTAAGTAGAATACAATAAAACGAAGTGTCAGCAAGGTGTTCGTAGATAAGTATGCCAATGGTGTTCAATCCAAGGCCAAGAAATAGACCATTATGGATCATTACAGCATCCACACTTGTCTAATCTTGGACAGAATATAAACAGGTTACATATTCTTTTAATTTACTTTCTTTTAAAGTAGTTACACAGAGACAGGTAGCCATCTTGACTTATGCAAAGGAAGGACCCTTCCTCCAGTGAAGAGAAATGGCTATCTTTACAATTCTTAAATCAGTTGATAGTCACCATTAACCTTACTTACTGAAACTTATCTAATATATTAACATTTCTATTGATATATATATATATATATATTCCTGATGTCTAACCATGCCAGAATTTAAGAGTCTCTGAACCCTGTAGTTTTTATTTCACAGGACTTTCCAACAAACATGGAACTTGATGGAGAATTATTTGAAAAAAGGGGCAGTTTTCAGACCACAGTTAGCATAGTAAAAACCCAAGGGGATGAAAAGTGGAAAAGTATTAAATATTTGGTAAGGATTGGTTTCCTTAGCTTGTAGGCGGCACACACAGCATACCGTAAGCAACATGACGCAATCTAAGTAAAGAAAAAATAAGTAAACAGATTGGTTATTTTAGATTTTAACTTGTTCCATTATCTAGAAAAATACAGCCAAATAAAAAAAGTAATTGGATTGCAGAGAAGATTATTGTGTTCATGTTTGTGTGTGAAGCATATATATATACTTCTTTACTTTGGGTATTAAGTGAATTTGTGAGAGTAAATTGCTCACTTTTATATATAAATAATTATTTATTATTCTGTATATAACCAGAATAGCAATGTTACGAGTTTGTTTATGTTTGATGAAACTTCATCTTTAATGGCTGCTGTACAGAACCATTAAATTTAAAATGTTATCACTGATTCTTCTTTTTCTTTTTTCAAAGCCACAGTTTCATGTCTGCTAACAATGTTAAAACAAGTCTTCACCAATTATCCAGTTCCACATTCCATGTTCACTATTTCAGGTTTTTGATGCTCCAAACCTTAAAAATCTGCCATTTGAAAAACGCATGGAAGAGCTGAAGAAATACTTTGCTAAAAATAAGTATGTACTCTCCAGCTTGAAAATGATCTTACTATCATCATATATTAATATTAAAAAATTACCATGCACCACGCTACAGTTTTCCAGAAAACCTATGGTCCAATAACAAACATTATTTGGAAAAGTTCTGAGAAGCCAACCATTCTGTATTCTTGGAGCCTGTCAGTGTAGCATCCCAACAGGTTTCATAGCAAAAAGTTAATAATGTAAAAAGTGCACCAATAATATTAGAAACTTATGGTTTGAATAAGATTAAACTGGTTAACTTGTTAATTACTGCCTGCTAGTAATGAAAGACAAATTTTAAACTTATTTCAGTCAAAAAATAATTTCAGGAAAGAGTTTAAATAGAAAACAAAAAACAAAACCTGTTTTATCTTGACTCTGATATGCTAGATTATTCCTATTAGAAAGGGTAAGATTTTGCATGGAAACTTACATTTTTACACCTGTAGCTTTAAAGATGCAAATAAACTTAGATATTCTAGTAATCTTACTCACCTGTTTTTCTTTAAGGAATTAGCAATGGCCTGATATCATCTATAAACATGCCAGCTGAATTCACTAGGGTTTATTACAATAATGGTTGTGACAAAGCCAATTTCTAGCTACATGGCTGACATGTTGATGATTCCGCATCACAGGATGTCTTATAAATAATACAGAGAACCAAAGGGTTCTTGGCAATAGCTCATAGGTTCCATTGAATGGAAATTAATCTTCATTTCATTTTTACTGATTGGTATAAGCAAAGAGTCTTATAGATGGCATTTATATAATATTAAATTCCATCTTTGTAACCACAACCTACAGCATTCAAATGATACCCGGCCTGATACAACTATGGCGATTATGTCTTCAGCTGGGTTTTATTTGAACTTCCATATGTATTCAGGGCCATTGTCAGAAATGTAGCGACAAGGGTGGTGTCTCATTGTGGTATAATCACCTTTTCTAGAATACAAGAAAGGGATCTGAGTGAAACAGTGAATGTATGTGAGAGCGAAGGCACAAGAGAAAGATTAGAAATCATAATTTTTTTGTTTAAGTGTTAAAAGCAAGCAAACAACATTTCATACAATTACTGTTGGTAGGAAATAAATGTTTCGAGTGGGTCCTGCAGCACAAGCATTTTCAAGTGCACGGACAACTGGGGTGAGTTGATGATTTAACCAGTGAATATATAGTATGAACTTTTTAAACTTGAGACTTGCATATATTTTGAACACCTCTTTATATCCCAGACATAATACTTGCACCAACATTGACTGATTTCGTGAATGATGTCAAGACCTGATAACTACAATTTGCACATTATCTTTTCCGAAATTGCTTCTGTATCTAGTTGATCCAGAATAGTCACCTGTAGCAAGTCTTATCGAGTAACAGACACCATCACTTTTAAGTACTTCATTGACAATCCTGCTTCAGAGAATTTCTGTCATGATTCAAATGGTATCATGTGAGGTGGTGACATTTTAGTTTCTGACATCTCGTTTCATTAGATCTTATAAATAGTATTGTTAAGTCCATTTTTTTACATCTATGTTTTCAGCTTTTGCAGTGACGAGTTAAATAAATTAAGTTAACAAGAGTAAATTACTTGTTGGGGCCTTCTAATTGTCCAGTAGTTTCCTTGGTATCCCTTAACCCAATTCTGTTGACTAAGAAGAATCTAATAATATTGTAATACTGATTTCTTGTGATTGCATCATGACTGACCATCAGGTCAACTGTTATGCTTCTAGGTTTTCTGGTGTTTACTGTGCAATGCATTGCCATTGCTTTCAGGTGACATTTTGAATTTTCCTGTGTGGAAACCTGTCTCCTTATCCACTTTCCAGTTAAAATCTTCCACAGTAAGCAAATGATTTGATTGGGATGTTTGCAGGAACTTCCAACACTGAAAGCAACATCATCTTTCTGCCATAACAGAATACTTACTCAAGCCAAGGTGTATTTAGAATACCATATTGAGGAAACAGTCAATTCTTTCCAAGTTGCATTTTTTAGATATGGATGAGGTCTTGGCCGTGCTGGCTTCATTATACCAAGGTCATTTGGTGCATCATCTGAGGATGCTTTGTCAACATGTTGCTGAATGCTTGAAGGCGGATAACCTGGCGAGTACCTGATCAGAGTAGCTCTTTCAACTGACTGCTGGCCAAATTAAGTCCTTGAATGTCATTTGGTTCAACATCCTTCCATTTCAGACCAGGTGTGAAAATGCAATTGTAGCCTAGAACATTTCATAACACTGAGCAGATCACAGGACATGCCCCCACTTCCTGCCCTAGCCACAACCCAGAATGTGTTGCAAATGAATTTAAGACAAATAAAAATAATCAAAATGAATTATTCCTCTTTCAATATAGAAGTATAATGCAATTAGCATATAGTAGAATTTTAATTGATGTGTGTTTCCATTTTTAGAGCAGAACAAATAGACCTTGTGGAGCAGACTAAGTGTAAAAGCCAAGCGCATCTAAATGAAGAGTTGCAGAAGGTGCTGGATCTAGGTGGAGAAGGCCTCATGATTAGAAAGCCCAAGTCCCAGTATGAAAACTGCCGTTCACATTCTTTACTGAAAATTAAAAAAATTCACGATGCTGAGGTAAATGTATCAGTTTCCCCACTTTTAGAGATAACTTACCTCCCTCTCATAGCAAATTCTATTTTTTTTTCCCCCAGGGATGATTTATAAAATGAAAGCCACATGAAGCTTCTCAGATTCAGATTACACCTGAATATAAACATCTTAACCTATGGTGGAAGTTGCTACATATTGTATAAGCTTTAAAAGATTTCTGAAGAAAATATTTTCCTATTATGGAAATAAATATAAACTGTTTAAAATTTTTGATTCAAGGCTACTAATTACACAAGTGGTTTTTTTTTTTTTTTAGTTGAAACTGAAAAGTTATGCTTCACAGAGAATAGCTGAGTTATTCCAAGATGCTCAAAAGCCAGGTTACTGTTTGCTCTGATACTATTAATTAATACCCATCACTCAGATCTAGGAATGGACAGCAATTTCTGTTATCAATTTAAAGGTAAAAATATCAGACTAAGAAAGAAATTCATGGACAAATTGGTTACATATTATTTAAATAAAATTTTATACACAGGTGGACAAAATTATGGCATTTCTCTATGCTTATAAATAAAATATTTAGTTTCAATGTAAATGTGCAAATCAAACTTAATGCGGGAATCTCTTGTGGGGATGTAACCAGAGTAACAAAGCATTAAACTTCAATAAATCTGCACTTTTTCAAGATTATTTTGGCTTATGCATAAATGATGAGAACCAAAACAAGGGCTTAATTATTTCACTGGTTGACAGTCTAGATCAGTGTTTCCCAACCTCAGGGTAAATTACCCCCATGGGGTAATGAGTTATTAAATTTGGGGTAATGAGCAAGTCCCTGATTTAGAAACTTGTAGTTTAAATATAAAGAAAAATGTAATTTATCTATATATTACTAAAACTTGTCTTGTATGTTCCCAAAATACAGCCAAAATGGTACACGATAGTGCAATGATTTTATGGTCACATAACTCACTATTCACCAGCAGTGTGCAGTACCAAGTTTCATTCAAATCATGCAATAAAAAAATGTAACTATTAAGACTTTTGTGATTATTACTAGCAATACAGTGTGTTGGAATTTTGCAGCTGCTTTGTCATATCCAAATATGACAACAGCAGAAATGACGTAGACTGAAATCGAGAATGAGGCTACTACGGTTGAGGCCAGGCCGCCACATTATGATCTGGCTAATTGTGAAATAAAGATAGAGAAAATTAAAGCAATTGTATATGAAATGTAAAACAAACAAACATCTTTGGCAGATTTAGCAAATCTGTTGAATTTTTACGTCAGTATTTTTATTTTTCATTACTGTATAGTACTATCCAAACTTGATATGCTGACAACTGGCACCGAATGTAATCCACTTTGGGGATCACTTTATTGACAACTGGCATGCTAAGCAATTTCTGCTGGGAGCCAATATGGTGAATACCAGCAGGACTAGGGTTAAGATGTCATTTCAGCCCATTGACTATCTACTGAAGTCTTCCATTGTTATTTCATCTAGGCAATAGTGGTTGGCCATTTACCTGGTAAAGGTAGAAATTCTGGTCGTGTGGGTTCATTGAGATGTAAGATGGAATGTGGTAAAGAGTTTTCTGTTGGTTCTGGGTAAGTAGATTTTTAAAGAAATATTTAGTTAATAATAAGTAAAATAGCTCATTGTACTTGTCAGGATTTGCAAAAAAAGAGAAACCAAATGAATGACAATAAGAACTATCCAAGTTAATGGATTAAATCCAGCATATGAAGGGGTCAGACAGAAGAGTAATAAACCTGCTTTGCTTCACATTTTAAACACCAACATCCTAGCAAGACAAGTCCACCTTTACATGACACTTGCTTCTATTTACTGATAACAGGACTTTATGATAATACATAAATAAGATGGGATTTTGTCCAGGTGCAAAGGAGAATGGAGTCATTCCTTGAATATTAAAACAGGGCTTAATTGGTTTTAAGTTAAAAATAAATTCTTACAATCTAACACACAATGAACACCCCGCACTTGATTAAAAACAATACAGGCAGTAATCATGGTGCTGTGAAATAATTTATTTTAAGAAATATTAGATTTCTATCCACATTAAGAATGGGATTTTTAAAAATTCTTTATTACTCTACAACATTTAAATAAACAAACGAATTTATTTTTGTGAAAATTTTATTAAAAATACCTCATGAAACATACTGGTTAAAAAATTCTGTAGCTAGACCATCAATATTTTCACATCTGCATATTAGCCCATCATCTGATATTTCAGTTAAATGTATCTTTATGCCTGGGTTTTACTTGTTTGTATTAGTTTCAACAACTTCTAAAAGAACTTTAGGGACCTGATTAATTAAATCTTTGCTATTACCTCCACTTTTTTGTATATCACATCTATATTAAAGATTCAGCTGCAATTTGCTCTTATAATCTGTCAACAGGATATGCATTTTACAGATTTTGATTAGTTTTTCCTCTGGTACATTAAATTTTAACTTTCCACTTTAATTTAAGTTAACATTTAACCAAACTGTGTTCATAATGTCGTATGTTTGTATATACATATATATATATATATATATTTTTTTTTTATTCAGCCTGAGTGATCAAGACCGAGGCAGACCTCCAAAAATTGGTACAATCATAACATACAAATTCCAAGAACTTACTAACAGTGGTAGTCCAAGGTTTCCAACTTATATTGGTAAGTTAAGTTGTAGTAATTCTTTTAAACAAAATGGTAAACCAGTTGTCCATTTTTTCATTAACGAGCTGAGATTGCCAAGTAATAGTGGTGGTAGTACAATCAAAAATGTAGGAGCTGTGATATTAAAGTAGCTAGTTAATAACCTATTCTCCCTTTAACAGATATCCATTTGGAAAGCAACTAACTGGCAAATAGTTAATCTGGTTTTTCAATTTTACACCAGTTTCCATGAATACAACACCACTGGTCAGATTAAAAGAAATCAACAATATTAACAACTGACTGCCATTTTATGACACATCACCAGTTCCATAGATGTCTAGGAGTGGAAAATGAGACATTATTTGTAGCCCATTCACTAATGTTTTTACTTTTTGAGGGAGTAAGCCCCTACAGGTACTGAGCATCGATTCTGACAGAATGATCCCGTAAATGTTCCCTAGCTTTTTAGTTTTTCACATCCCACGAAACCTTGGAAACATACATTTAAAGGAATACTGTCAGGTCAAGGGTTAAATTTATTTTTTGAAACTGTAAATATATAAATATACATATAGATACATAAAATTTCACACTTGTTTCTAAAGATATATTAGATTAAAATGCCTATTAGAAACAGTTTTTTTTCCCCTTTTTGCAGGCATTCGTTTGGACATGACAGAGCCTAAGGATGCTGTCATACCTAAGAAGAAAAGTGACTAAGTTTTAAGAAAAAAAAAAAAAAACAATTTACCTACTGATAAATAGGTAGGCAACCATCAAGTACAGCTCAACAGGAACACAGCTGGATATGATTATAGTGATTTTATTTCCAGCCAAATTTCATTGAAACACTTTATATAAATTTTGCCATTTACTTAAAGATGTCACATTTTAATGTAAATTATCTTGATAAAATGAGAAAAATGAATTATTATGTATACAATAACAGGACACAAATTTAGTCTGTAAATTGCACAGTGGTACAAAGGCACAACAGTAAAAAATAAACTGTTACAATTTTATAATTTAACACTGTAAACCTTTTGTAAGGCTACAGCTTTACTTTCTTGGACATAATCTACCCAAGTATCTACTTGTTAAATGTTACTTATAGATAATGAAAGTACATTTGCTTACAAAAAATACTGTATTAGTTGTTACTTTTTAATGCAACATTTAATCTTTTGATGGCTGATGACGCACGCACGCACACCACACACACAGTTTATTTTCCATAGTATACTCCACATCAGTACATTCCACATATCACCTCAAGATCAAGATGCAGCTCTAGAATGCAGGAATTGCATTATTTCACAAATTTTTTTTTCCAAAATACTAGCAGTGTGCACCTGTAACTCGCATTCCTGAAGCTAGAATCACAAGTTTTCACTGTTTAAGGCATCACACTGGGAAAAAAAAGAGTTGGGGAACGACTGTACATGATGCAGTAATTACTGATCGTAGTTTTATTCGCACCCAATTTTCCAATGGAAGGTTTTTATATTTGGTTTTCACTCAGACTTCAGTGAACCGTATATGATACCGATCTTCAGGTTATTTCTTTGAGCACTTTTAATGCAAGGGACAAATTTGATAATTCTTCTCATGGGTTGTCGCATATAGGAATTGTTAAAGATCTCTAGATTTTTATACTGATGGTGATTTTATGCACAATTATGAATTTACACATATTAATCTTTCATTTTTCATAGTGAATTTTTAAAAATGGATAGGTAGATGTTGATGATGGTTAAGACATGTACAGTGCACAAATTTCATGCAGTCATATACAATCAATTTTCTCAGTAATAATAATAATAATAATGGTTGCTGCTACTGAACTGATGAGGGCTGTTCACAAATTACATGCAAACACCTGGTTGAGTGAGTTTGTTTATAATGTTGGTAGGAGCTGCCCCACCTGAGCAGCAATCACTCTTAGTTAGCATGCAATCTAATCTGGTGTCAAGGAATATCCAAGACCAGACAACTTACTACTTGTACTCCACAAGTTCCTTAATGATTACAATCATGAAAGCAATCTCTTTTTAAATATATTAGGCAGTGGATGGTCAAGTGCATAGCATGCATACTGGTATGCTATGACAGAGGGCTTGAGTTTGATACCCATTATAAGCCAACTTGGTTCAGAAAAGCTCCCTTTGTATGATTTCTCCTCTTTCTCTCCTGTAACAGGCTGTCAACCTGTTTTTCCTTCCACAGCTAAACAGGAGTTCTAGTACAAACTCTCTGCTGTTAAGATGCAGGAATGGCAATGCTTGTTGGCAGTAGTTATAGCACTACACCATGTCATCTAATATCTGGTCGCAGGTGATGTTCAAGGAAGATGATATCAATTCATTTTTTTAGATGAAACAATCATAATTAGAAACCAATTATCCACCACCTTGCTTTTGGATTATGCAATCATATTTTTTCTCTCAGTGATTATGTAGATTTTGTTTAACAATTCAGTTTTCATACTCAAAAAAGAAATAATAGTTTGAAGAATTACAAGCTGGATGAGACAATAGCACTGAGATGTAGTGTCTTCTTGCTCTGTACAGCCTACCCTGACTTTAGGTTCTGGTAGGTTAGTAGCCACATTTGTAGAAACACCCTTTAAGAAATCTCATTTTTGGTAAAGTCTGCTTGACCAAGGCTATCTGATACCCAACATGATAGATAACCTGTCTACCAGGAGTCTAACATCTTTCACCTCCTAACCATCTTCTTGGCTTCTGCAGCAATGAGACAACCAAGATCTTGGGTATGATGGAATAACCACCATGCAGTATCTGCAGTAGATAAAGTCCATATTCATATGAAATCCATATTAAAATTACACAGAAATAACTGAATACAATTTAGACCAAGCATTAAATTCATGACTTTCGTCATACTGCTCTTGTGGCTCAGCCTAGTTTGAATATGAATACTCAGCAGCTATACAAATGTTCTTCTCATAATTCCTATAGATAAGCCTGGATATTTTCATCCTTTTGAAACCTCAATACTTTTTTATTGCCTGGAGCTCAGATTTAAATAAGTTAATAAACACTTAAGAAAAACAAAACTATAAGTGAAAAGTCAAGTCTGAGTTGCTTGTGTGGCTCTCATAGCATGGTGCTTAAATAATCAAAACCAATTTTAACATAATGGTAATTAGAGATGTTTTCTTTGACAGTCTTACTGAAATGTTTTCATTGTTTTTACAAAAACTAAATTCATAGAAAATTTGCATCTTCAAAGAATTTCAATACATATTCAGAAGTCCAAAATAAAATGAAAATTTAAAATTTCACTTATAGTTAAACATGAACTTTTTTGTCAAATGAAAGGTGACCTGAAATTCTCCTCTCATGTGCAGAAGTTGCCAGGCTGTTAAACCAATTTTATCATCATTCATGTTGCTTATCAAAGAACTGCAAATACTCAGATATTCATCATCACAGGAAAGCAAGTTTTATGTTGTTTTGTTAAAAGAGAATTGTAAAGGCAGAATAATTATATAAAAACAAATTCAATCAGATGAAATTTAATTTTATTACAAGACAGTTAAGATTTTTTTTCCTTTAAAGTGGAAGCATTTCAGAATATAACACTTGTTCTTATCTGGTAAAAATGTATACAGTAAATATTCTGAAAAATTTTTTTAAATAATAATAAACTTGGTCCCAAGGGATGAGTGAAGAAATAAAATTAGGATAAATATTCAAGTTATAAACTACAGCAGGGGTGGTAGATAAAAAGAAGCGTTAAAACAGTAGGTTGGACATTGCCAAAAGCAAGTGAAGATAGTCACTTATCACCGAGGTCAACTGTGTTTAACCCTGTCTAGGGCAATGTAGAATGACGAGCTGTCATTGATATCATGCCAACCAATGGGGCCCCTCTCACAGTCCCCGCATGCCAAGTAATGTACGGATCCAACCCTAAGGGAAAAACTAACATTCTCAAAAGTATACATGCTATCCACAACCCAGTAGTCACTCAATGAGTCACCCTCCTCCTGACCACAGCTTTCAGTTATCTTTCTTGTGTGAGGCAAGAAGAACTGAAAATAGATAAATAGATAAAATAAAAAAAAATGCAACTTTAAAAAAAGATCCATAGCGCACAATACATATTTTTTTCATGTTAAATAAGTTGTCTCCCTTCAAGCAAGACTTTTTTTTTAAATTCATAGATCCTTCAAAAAAAGAAAGAAGAAAATATCAGAATTTTATGCATTCCAGCACTTAAGATAATTTTTATTTATTTATTCAAAAATTGATAACTAGAGAATTTAGAAAAATTTTGTAAAACATTTTAAAACTTTCAGACATATTTGTCATGTGGTTATTTTGCTCTCATTTTAGAAACTTCTTAATTTTCATACCCTAAGTCACATCAGCCAAGCGTTGAAGTTTACACATAGAATTCACATTTATGAAGCAGGTTACCATTTTAGTAAAATTCCCAAAATATTGCTCATTCAAACCACAGGAAATGAAAATTACCAACTTTCAAAGGAGCTGCCACCTTGAAGCTATTTATTTTTAAAAAATGATGATACAGTGAGGGGGAGATAACTTTAATAACAATAAATAGCCTAGAACTGGACTGGCACCTGAATCTCTCTTTAAAAAAAAACAAGCATTGTAGCTTTAAGAAACATTTTGAGATTACAAATTGCAGAAATTTTATATAATTAATTTTTTTTTAATTTTCAAAAATCTAATGATTAAGCATAGTTCAGCTCCTAGTAAGCTGTAGGAATAAAACAAAACTAAATGGATTGAATATAACATTAAATCATAAGAAATAATTAAGCATAGATTTCAGAAAATTTTTCTGAATTCAATGATTTAGAATATTTAGAGAGAATAGAAATATTGGAGTTGCCTAATTTAGCTTATATATGCCTATGGAAAGCTCTGGTAAAAATATTTAAAATTAATGATACACAACTGTTTTTGGTCATCAACAGTTATGAGTACCAGGGAGAATTATAAATTAATTACACCAACCTCAAGGCTTGATATCAAGTTGTTCATTAGTAACAGAACTGTAGATGAATGGACTTTACCACTGTGGTAATGTGAATGTCAACTTGCATAAAAACCACATTTATACATATTTTATGACACAAGGAATTTTGCACAAGCCATAATGATTTCTAACTTCTCTGTATAAAATACCATTTTAATTAATTTTGATATTTCAGTAGTGTTCATCAGTATGTCATAGCCTATTAAAGTTTTATGTCAATGCTATTCCAATATTATAAACTGTAAAAAAAAAAAAAAAATTTGCACATTTTCTCTATTTCTTTTTCAACTGCACATCAACACGAAATTAGTAAGACAAAATGTGTTGAAAGTTTCTTAATCTTAAATGTTGTTTAAAGCATTTCCTGACATTAATAGTCCAGTGGAAGACTAAGATTGAAGGCCTGAGTTTGAATCCTGGTCAGGACCAACTCAGTTTAGCGTACTTCCTTGGCATGCTTTGCTCCAAGCTCTCTGGTTTCCTCCAATACCTAAATGTGGAAAGAAACTTCAGCAATGTCACTTTCAGCCATGAAGAATGAAAGTAGTAATACATACAACACCCTGCCAGAAGAAAATGACCACCCTTGAAACATAAGCAAATTATATTGTGGCGCATATGTACGCTCAAAAGTCATATAAAACAGGAGAAAATATGAAAATGATACCTACTAGCTTTATCACGTGCTTCATGAAGAGATAGGACGTGTGAATTTATGGGATAGCATGGTGCAAGTTCTGTGAAAGGTCAGTCAATTTTTTTCTGCAGTTGGCTTTCAAGATCCTCCCAGATGTGTTCAAATGGATCTATACCAGGGCTCCTAGGTGTCCAGGAAAAAAGCTGAAGCCCCTTTTGTTTCTTCTATGGTGGTGGTGGGTTTGGAGATGTGATAAACAGTACAATCTTCTTGCAGCAAATGTGTCTTGGAATGCAACAGAATTTAGATATCCCTCAATAAACACCAGGTCAATCTTTCCAGAATTCTTAATCACTGACCTTTCCAATTCACTAAAGACACCAAGTCAAATTGTGGGCTACAAGCAGGTTTCTTGAAATATTTGACTAGCCTTTCTCTGCACTCATGTTCAGCCATTAGATATGAATTGACAAGACAAACTTGTCAAAGAACAAAAAATACATCTAAATGCCATAGGTCTGTAACATTTCCTGGGCCCATGCAAATTTTCACTTTACATTAGCTTCCATGAGCAGGGGTTTTCACCAAGCCACATATCTAATGTAGCCCAGTTTATGTAAATAAAGACTAGTTGTACTTTGCTACACATTTACAATACTGGCGATGGCTTGTGCAAGGTTTAGACCTCACCTGGCAAACAAGTGCTCTTTTTGGTTCATTCTGTAACCACTGATGCCATCCTGGTCAGTGGGCTAGCTGCCATTTTAATTGCCTGACGAAAACTGACAACAACGTTAGCCACTGTCTGCAAGTCCAAGCTTCCACACTATCTGCGGCTCAAACTGACCAGCCTGATCACCCAATCACACAAACCTTGAGTAAATGGTAACATACCACAACCACCAACTGTTGTATCAATGTGCAACTGGGTAAATCGCACACAATTTATATCAAACAGGCAACCTCAAAACACATGTACGACATCAATGGTGTCATGGCCGACTCAGATTACTTTCTTTTATAAGAAACCTATCACTATGCAAAGTGCGCATGTATACATAATCATGCAGCTAACACAAAAATATAGTCCTGATATATGACATATTACCTACCCTTTATAGTGAGTTACGTGTCCTCGAGAATTCCTGCAAGAGGTCTACAACATGCACAGTTCAATTACAAAATGAATTTTTTTTTTTAAAAACTTAATATTATCCAAGTCTGGTTATGAAATGTAAAAGGCTTTAAATAAATCAAAGAGTCCGTGTGACCCTCCACCATGATGAAATGTCTAGTTTAAAGGTAAAGGCAATCAGGTGGTTTTCTAGCCCTCGCTGGATTTCGGCGAGGTAACCTGCTCACAGGTCCTGACGGGGTTGTAATCACAGGTTCTGACAAGGTCGCTGTCTCGTTCTGGTTGGATTCAATTGGACCTGTGAGCTCGCTCTCTCTCCAGTAAACTGGAAGTTGTTGGGGTCACAGGGATAGGCAGGTGTTCATCTCGTGCTCCTGGTGGCAATGAAGGAGCCTTTGCCTTTGTGGATGGCACAAGCTGATCCACATCTCTTCTCCATAAGGTTCCACTGACATTTACTTTATATGACAAAGATCCAGTTTGGGAATGAATATGACCATTGGTAATCACGGACAATCAGAGGTTCCCCAGAGGAGAAGTAACAAACTTGACCACTTGAATGCTTATTCATGTTCAGCTGCTTTTCTTGCATGGTATGAGCAACGTTAGGTTTCAGCACATCAAGATGGGTACGAATATTGCATCTGTAAAGTAACATTGATGGCGATTCATTTGTGCTTGCATGTGGTGTTATGCGATAACGGCATAGAAATGAGTTAAGCTTCTGGTTGATTGAATCACCCGTAACAGCTTTCATTGCATTCTTAAATGACTGCACAAATTGTTCAACTTGCCCATTTGTTCTAGCATGAAAGGGAGCAGAGGTCACATGACTAATACTGTTAGCTTTCATGAAGGCCTTGAATGGTGATCCATCCTTTGGCACCACCAATAGATCCAGTTCCTCTCGTTGTTGGTTTAACTCCATGGTTACCTGAATATGCACGCAAAATTTCATCAGATGCCAATAACTGCATATCACCAATGAAACTGCTGTTTCAGTGTCTAGTTCCATCTGGATTCTCCTCCCCTGTATATTCGGATAAACATGAATAGGGGGCAAGTGGTTTGAAGACATGCCGTAGTTTACTGAAATGTGCAGTAGGGGTTCTGCCTGAGCCTCCTCAGTACTAGTTTCTGCAGTCTCAGGTGTATTGTGATAGACTGGGGGTCTGCTACCTTGCCTCCTCAGGTTACTGTAATAGTCTCTCTTCTTTTTCAAGCACGCTCATTCAACGTGGCCCACTTTATTGCAATAGAAGCAGACAGTCCTGACATGTCTACAACTGGCGGGGCTATGCATGTCGCTGCATCGAGAACAAGCAACGTTGTCAGATGACTTCGAACATCTACCCCGACCTGTCGCAAATGTCCTGTGTGTAATGTTGTGGACGGATTCATCCCGACCCCGCTTGCACTTCAGCAGCGTCTCGTGCTGCTGGTTCCATAGCAACTGTCAAATTCCAGATCAACCTCAGAAGGCAGGCGTTTTTGAATGTGTTCCTGATATAGTCCCCACACCAATCGATCACGTAAAGTGTCGGAATTACAGTGTAATGGTAGTCTCCTCAACTCACCAACATAGGTCAAGATGATGCTTCCGTCGGCGCTCCACCATGACAGACGGTTTCGGGTTCAAATGTCCGTCAGGCAATGTTACCAATTCCGCATAATTCATGTCTGCAGCCAAATTTTCCAAACAACCCGTATGTGTTGTTGTTGCTGCTGCTGCTGCACCAACTGAACCGAGAAATGCTGGTACTTTCCGACGCCATTGGCGACGAGATGTTGGCCTCAAGCCTCTCCGCGTAACACTCCCCGAGAGTCGAAAGGATCAATGCTTGTAGCCATCGATCCTGGGGGCTCGTCGAAACCTCGTCGCCCAATGCTGCAATCGGTGAAGAAACTGGGTAAACCGCGCACGATCTGTATCATCAAATAGGCAACAACCATTCCCCCCACACACACACACACACACGCGAAGACGACCATCGGCGCGGTGTCATGGCCGACTCGGATTACTTGCTTTCCTTTACGAGAAGCCCATCAACACGCACGGCGCTCATGTACGGCATAACCGCGCAGCTAACCCGAAAATCCAGTCCTGACAGCACCGTCTCGCATAACAGGAATACTGTTCTTTTTCTTTTTTTGGGGGGAGGGGTTCATTCTGGCAGGGCTCTGCTGCTGCGTACGTAGCGCAGACAGTCTACTCGCTAACGCTACTGGAGCTCTTCACCCTACTACAGGCTTTTCGGAATATTATTATTATTATTAAATGACGACAGCAGTACCAGGGAAATTACCAATAATTTCCTTCCTTTCGCGGTATCTTTTACTAACAAACTCCGCGGCTAGAGGGATGGTAGGGGTGGGGGGGGGTCAGTCGTCGTTCACCTTACCTCCTTCTGGACGTACGACGCCTTGCCGGCACTCAGCATCAGGCTCGGGCAGTAGGGACAGTGTATCTTCGTCCTGTTCTTCCCGTCTTCGATCAGCGAACTTGGAACGACCGCGGTGTCTTGGGAGTTGTTGTTCTCTGCGCTATCAGAAGACATCCTGACCTCCTCCGGGTTTGGGGGGGTGGTGAAAGCCGACAGGAACAACGCGTTTATCGCCGTCGCCACATTCTTCCACTGATATTTCCGGAGATCGTGTATCACTGCTACCCCACCACCACCACCGACGGCCTTCTCGTCCTCCAGAAGAACAGCAGCTGTAAGCTCGGATTTCCACGCCATCATCAGATAACCGCCAATTAACGCGAATGACTCGGTCCGTTTTTATGACCGTGGAAGGAAGGTTAATTATTTTCTTTTACCGGCGATTAGGTCTGTTAAGGCGGTCAGCGGGTGGAAATGACCTTCTGCACAGAGTTGTGAGGTCCAGCTCGGTGAATGCTTAGATAATTATTATTTTAGGTTTACACTGAGACAAGAATGAAGCTGTACAATATTTCTCTCATATCTATCAATATCTCTTCAGGTAATCACAAGTAGTGCATTACTTTTAAACTGGGAAATAAAGATGTCTCTTATACTACGAGGTCTGTCGAAAAAGTATCCGACCTTACGCTGGGAAAAAAAAATTACGTACTTGTTGAGGTTCAATTGCTAATCCCCTTCTAAGTAGGCCCCTTGTGCCTCCACACACTTAGCCCAGCGATCCTTCCACTGTTCGAAGCATGTCTGGAATGCTTCTTCCGGAATGGCTTTCAGCTCCGCCGTCGCATTCCGCATGATGTCCTCTCAGTTCTCAAAGCAAGAGCCCTTCAGTGGCATCTTCATTTTTGGGAACAACCAGAAGTCAGAAGGAGCCATGTCTGGAGAGTAGGGGGCCTGGTGAATGAGTGAAATGCCTTTCTTTGCCAAGAAACCTTGGATCAGCTGCGATGAATGAGCTGGGGTGTTGTTATGATGCAGCTGCCAATTTTGCGAGGCCCACAGATCTGGTCTTTTGTGACAAACTGCAACTCGAAGACAGGGGAGGACTTCCTGATAGTACTCCTTTGTAACTGTTTGTCCTTCTGGTGCGTATTCGTGATGCACAACGCCTTGGTAGTCGAAGAAAACAATCAGCATCACCTTGATTTTGCTCCGGACCTGACGTTTGCTGCTTCCACTGTGATGACTGAGCTTTCTTTGGTTTCCGGATTGTACCCGTACACCCACGTCTCATCTCCAGTTATCACAGTATTCTGGAACTCAGGATCCCTGTTGGAAGTATCCAGCAGGTCCTGTTCAACCTCAAGATGAAGTTGTTGTTGTTCCTGAGGAAGCAGCTTGGGCACAAATTTCACTGCCACTCTGTGCAAGCCCAAATCCTCCTTTAAAATTGCACGTGCAGAATCTTTACTGATCCCAAACTCGTCACCAATTTCCCGCACCATCAAACGACGATCCTCCATTATCAAGGTCTGCACTTTTTTGATGGCAACTGCATTGCAGCTTGTTGACGGCCTCCCGGAATGCTGGTCACACTCCAATGTGCGGCCATCTTTGAACCTGTTGTACCATTCTTTTATTTGGGTAACAACCATGGAATTGTCACCAAAAGCCTGTTGAATTTTGTGAATTGTTTCCGCTTGGGTATCTTCAAGCTTTTGGCAAAACTTGATGCAAGATCATTGCTCCACACGTTCCGTCATCACGGGCGAAATGAAAATGCGACGAGTAAGTAGTACAGCACCTCACACGATGGCTGTCTGACAGCGACTGACGCATCCAGCAAGCCCGCCAAAACCACGCATGCGCATGAAGGCATGTGGCTCCACTATGCACACTTTTGCCTCCCTAACGTCATTACTTCCAACGGGGGGGGGGAGTCGGATACTTTTTCGACAGACCTCGTATAATATCAGAGTTAGCTTTTGGTCGTTGGTCTGCTTTCCCATCCCCTCCACCCCCCCCGATCTCAACGTCTTTCCCACCACCATGCATCATGTTATCTATCCCCTGATCGCGATTACATTATAAGTCAGCTGTCTACTGGTACCGCCGAGTCTGCTGTTCGATCGTGTGACAGCAGCAATCCTGATACAGCGCCGTAACGCGCTGAATGGCCTTCTCCCGCTGTCGTCTCTCAGTTCGTTAAAAAAAAATGCTTGTTATTTGTGGTTAATTAATTATTATTTGTTTTTTTAATGTTTTAGGAAATACTTTTAAAAAGGGGACAAGTGAAAATAGAAACTAATTAACTTTAGTTTGAAGGGAGTTTCAATTCAGAAATGGTCGAGGACGAAGGCTGCAGTTAACCATCATAATGAACGCCACCAAACTTCTTTCGAATTTACGTGGGTAAAAGAGACCTTTCCTTATAAAGTGGATGCTGCGGATGTCCGGACCCTCGCAGGTAATCTTCCGTGAGTGAGCATCGTCCTAGTTGTAGCCGAACACTGGCACCACCACCATTGTTTCGGCGTCAGGGACTGAAGAGGTGACTGGCGGTACGTACCACATCCGTCCGTGTGCGCCGACCGACCATAGAGACGGAGGAGGTGATCGTCTCTCTCTCTCTCTCTGGCCCCTGATCATCTAATTTAAGTTAAACCCCTGCCGGGACACTGAGGCTTTGGCACCCGTTTCATTTTTCCGAAAACAGGAAGAAAACAAAAAAAAAAAAAAAAACACTGAGCCGAAGGTGAATATGTTAATATTTAACAACCCTGACATCGTATTTCTTTCATTATTATTATTATATCTACCGGTTTGTCTTACTTAACTAATCGCAAATGGAGAGAGAGAGAGAGAGAGATGTTGTTCTGTTTTATTAAACTTATCTAAAGGATTAAGATCGAGTCACAGACGCACCCTCATCTATTTATCTATAAAATGTTACCTTTAGATTTGTTGTTGTTGTTGTTTGTCTACCTGTTTTAACTAACATCTGTTACACCAGAAATCCTGCGGCTGCTGTACCTTGTCTGCCTGTTTTAACTAACCCTGCTACACCAGAAATCCTGCGGCTGCTGTACCTTGTCTGCCTGTTTTAACTAGCATCTGCTACACCAGAAATCCTGCGGCTGCTGTACCTTGTCTGCCTGTTTTAACTAGCTTCTGCTACACCAGAAATCCTGCGGCTGCTGTACCTTGTCTGCCTGTTTTAACTAGCTTCTGCTACACCAGAAATCCTGCGGCTGCTGTACCTTGTCTGCCTGTTTTAACTAGCTTCTGCTACACCAGAAATCCTGCGGCTGCTGTACCTTGTCTGCCTGTTTTAACTAGCCCTGCTACACCAGAAATCCTGCGGCTGCTGTACCTTGTCTGCCTGTTTTAACTAGCTTCTGCTACACCAGAAATCCTGCGGCTGCTGTACCTTGTCTGCCTGTGTTTAACTAGCTCTGCTACACCAGAAATCCTGCGGCTGCTGTACCTTGTCTGCCTGTTTTAACTAGCTTCTGCTACACCAGAAATCCTGCGGCTGCTGTACCTTGTCTGCCTGTTTTAACTAGCTTCTCTGCTACACCAGAAATCCTGCGGCTGCTGTACCTTGTCTGCCTGTTTTAACTAGCCCTGCTACACCAGAAATCCTGCTGCTGCTGTACCTTGTCTGCCTGTTTTAACTAACATCTGCTACTACACCAGAAATCCTGCGGCTGCTGTGTACCTGTCTGCCTGTTTTAACTAGCATCTGCTACACCAGAAATCCTGCTGCTGCTGTACCTTGTCTGCCTGTTTTAACTAGCCCTGCTACACCAGAAATCCTGCGGCTGCTGTCCTTGTCTGCCTGTTTTTAACTAGCATCTGCTACACCAGAAATCCTGCTGCTGCTGTACCTTGTCTGCCTGTTTTAACTAGCCCTGCTACACCAGAAATCCTGCGGCTGCTGTACCTTGTCTGCCTGTTTTAACTAACATCTGCTACACCAGAAATCCTGCGGCTGCTGTGTACCTTGTCTGCCTGTTTTAACTAGCATCTGCTACACCAGAAATCCTGCGGCTGCTGTACCTTGTCTGCCTGTTTTAACTAGCATCTGCTACACCAGAAATCCTGCGGCTGCTGTACCTTGTCTGCCTGTTTTAACTAACATCTGCTACACCAGAAATCCTGCGGCTGCTGTACCTTGTCTGCCTGTTTTAGCTAACATCTGCTACACCAGAAATCCTGCGGCTGCTGTACCTTGTCTGCCTGTTTTAACTAACCCTGCTACACCAGAAATCCTGCGGCTGCTGTACCTTGTCTGCCTGTTTTAACTAGCTTCTGCTACACCAGAAATCCTGCGGCTGCTGTACCTTGTCTGCCTGTTTTAACTAGCTTCTGCTACACCAGAAATCCTGCGGCTGCTGTACCTTGTCTGCCTGTTTTAACTAGCCCTGCTACACCAGAAATCCTGCTGCTGCTGTACCTTGTCTGCCTGTTTTAACTAACATCTGCTACACCAGAAATCCTGCGGCTGCTGTACCTTGTCTGCCTGTTTTAACTAGCATCTGCTACACCAGAAATCCTGCTGCTGCTGTACCTTGTCTGCCTGTTTTAACTAGCCCTGCTACACCAGAAATCCTGCGGCTGCTGTACCTTGTCTGCCTGTTTTAACTAGCATCTGCTACACCAGAAATCCTGCTGCTGCTGTACCTTGTCTGCCTGTTTTAACTAGCCCTGCTACACCAGAAATCCTGCGGCTGCTGTACCTTGTCTGCCTGTTTTAACTAACATCTGCTACACCAGAAATCCTGCGGCTGCTGTACCTTGTCTGCCTGTTTTAACTAGCATCTGCTACACCAGAAATCCTGCGGCTGCTGTACCTTGTCTGCCTGTTTTAACTAACATCTGCTACACCAGAAATCCTGCGGCTGCTGTACCTTGTCTGCCTGTTTTAGCTAACATCTGCTACACCAGAAATCCTGCGGCTGCTGTACCTTGTCTGCCTGTTTTAACTAACCCTGCTACACCAGAAATCCTGCGGCTGCTGTACCTTGTCTGCCTGTTTTAACTAGCATCTGCTACACCAGAAATCCTGCGGCTGCTGTACCTTGTCTGCCTGTTTTAACTAGCATCTGCTACACCAGAAATCCTGCGGCTGCTGTACCTTGTCTGCCTGTTTTAACTAACATCTGCTACACCAGAAATCCTGCGGCTGCTGTACCTTGTCTGCCTGTTTTAGCTAACCCTGCTACACCAGAAATCCTGCCCCTCTTAGTTTCTGCCCGTGTGTTGTTTTTTTTTTTTTATCTGTCGTACCTGTTCTAGCATCCTGATCACACCGGGACCGCTGCATCGTTGGCATGGCTTCTGACAGCGGTTTGTCGATGAAGAGGTTTGTCTCCGAAAAGGAACTGGAAGAAAAGCGACAGAAACGACAGGAGGAATGGGAGAAAGTTCGACGACCAGACCAACCTCTAGGTATTCTGTTTTTTTGGGAGGAGGAGGAGGATGATTTGGGGGGGGGGGGTTCTTCATACCCAACATAAACAGTATTTTAAATTATGATATTTACCAACCATCTGCCTTCCTTTTACATTTCTTTTAGAAATATTCTGTTTTATTGTTGTATATTTTGGGAGTATATGGCATTTCTTTTCTTCATTGTTCCTCCCCCACCCCGGGAGTCAAATAATAATAAAAAGGTGTAGAAGTTTGTTCTCGTGAGTTAATTTTGCCACTTATGTGGAAAGTCCACCTTTTTTAAGTTGTGTGTCGCTAGTTATTCTAATACAGAAAAATAATGATAATTTTAAAAACAGAAAAAGATCCCCCATCCCTTATCCAGTAATTCATTATGTTACAGATTTTCTTCCATCTTCCTTCTGCTCGTCACATTTTTAAGTGAATAATTGGGGGGAGGAAAACCGCCATGGGTTTAACCTACCCTTTTTTCACATTTACTTTCATTGTCTTGAGTTTATTATCTAATATTTACAATGGGTATTCTGTGGCAGAATGTCCTGAGGAAAAGGTTGATTGCAGGTCTTTGTATGACAGGCTACAGGAGCAGAAAATGATGAAACAGGAAGAATACGAGGAACAGTTCAAGCTGAGTGAGTCTTGTCGTCTCATCATTATATGCTATTTACCTGCACAAAACTATTATGTATACATTTCTTTGAAATTCTTTTTTCTAGTCAAGGTTGATGAATATAAAGTTGGAAATTTTGGTTTTACAGAATTTCTTATTTGCTGATGTTTTATTTTCAGAAAATGCTATCAAAGGCCTTGGTGAAGAAGATTGTAATTTCTTAGAATATGTTTCTCAAAGAAAGGAGCAGTTACAGCGGGAGCGGGATAAAGAACAAGAAAATATACTAAAAGAAATGAAAATATCCTTTATTATCTGCCATGCTTTCTAGAGATGTTGACATTGTCCATGTTATCACTTTTTCTTCTCAACTATATTATATTGCTATGAATGGATGGCATCATGCCTCTTTATATGAATGACTGACAATGATAAATAATTTGTTTGTTTCTACTATTTAAACTTACAATAACACTGATGCATAACTTGTAATTCTTTTATGATATTTATTATGCTAGAATGCTTTTTAAGATTGTCATCAGCATTATAAAAAGTTATGGAACTCTTATATTTTAAAATGCAGCACAATCATCCCTTACCTCGTTTTACCCTGAGTATTCCAGTCCTCTCACAAAAAATTATCTTTTATTCCAGCCCATACCTAATGGAGTTGCACAGTAATGAGCACTGCTGTTTCTGTGCCTTGTAAGGCCTAGTACTTTCATGTTTTTAGCAGGAAATGGAAAATCCCTAGTTGAACTTTGCTTTAGTTGTGGAAGGAAGCCACCTCCAGTGGCCTGATACAGAACCATGCTGTGTGGTGTTTGCCGAACTAATCTGGTCCCCCAAATGAGATTAAACTTGGGTTCTCTGTTTAAGCCATCTACTGTGGCATTTTACTAGCTCAGTACAAATATTCAAAATATTAAAATTCACACTCATTCAAAATTCTTTCATTTTTTTTTTTTAATTGATGCCTGGAAATTAATTGATTTGTTTTTGAAAAAAAAACTGTGGCAGTAGTGGCTACTATGATATGCTTATATGAAACAACCAGTATTTTGAATTAGGCCATGTAAGTTGTAAGGTTTCCTTGACTGTGTCTATGAAGCAGCTGTCTGCAAAATTACAGAGACTAAACAAGCAAAACAGGAAGAAAAGAAAAGCCTTCGAGCTCAAATTGGAACATCACAAACAAAGTCTCAGGCATCTTTATTGACTGGAGCAGTGAAGAGGAAAAGGTGACATTAAATTTTAAACATTGTTCTAAGCATTTTATTTGTACTTTCCCTCAACAATAGTCAGGCCAAAATTAAACTGAAGGAATTAATGACCATTCTCAGTTCTCACGGCTTTGTCTTTCAGTATGGATTCAAAATTCAGGATTGTACAATAAATCATATTAAGTTATTTGATGAAAATGTTTATGCCTATAGTCAGCCTTCCCCAAAGTTGCAACTGCTCAGATAAATGGGCTGTCATTATGAGAGTCTTGGTTGATAGAGTGTTAAAAAAAAAAAGCAAATTTTTCTCTTTCCATTCTTTTCCAAATAAATAAATTGAAAGCCACTAATTTTCCATATATTAATACACAGTATACTGTGAGCACTAATGGGATTTAAAATGGAGTTCTTTGACATGTATAGTGAGGGGATATAAAATTGGAGACAGAATGATAACTTTTCTCTGTGGATCTTGGAAATTTCAGTTAAATCTGTTTACTACTTGAAAAGCTGGATAGCATACATAAAGACAAACAAAGTGGAGGTAACTGGTAAGAGGGATGCCTATGGGCAATGGTGAGAGGATTCACCTATATTGTTGCCTTTCATGAAGATCTTGTAACTCTCCATGGCATTCTCTCTTCATCAGTATTATCCACTAGACAGGGCACAAAACTGTAGAATGCATGTTTTAAAACATATCACTAGAAATATAAAATACAGGATGTTCTATAATTGACAGAATAGACTCAAATGCTTGTATTTCAATAAAGAAACGACATAGGAAGTTGGTTTTACATTATTTTAATCTGCAATTATTTTGTCACAACATGAAATGCAGATACCCATTCACATTTAAGAAGACTTATAAGACATTCAATCTTGTCCACCATTTTTTCCACAATCTCTTGCAGTTGACTGCTTACAGAACACTTTTTTCAGTTTTGGACTGATTCGATATGTAACCACTAGTATTCAGGTTACTGTCTCTTGCAATATCTGCAGGGACATGACCAAGAAAAAATGGACCAACAATACTCCACCACTCCAGATTCCTGCTCAAACCATGACAATTTCTCTTGTACAACATGATTGTCATGACTCCATATAATGCACTTGTCTGTTGACATATCCATTTAGCTAGAGTAAACTTTCATAACTTCACAAAATGTCCTGCATTATGAGGTTGACAACATAAGCTAAATCTTGCAGAATTTCACTCGATAATTATGATCATCTTCAAGGCTGTTCATAAGTTAAGACAGAATGGATTTAACTTCAGGCCAAATGTGAAAGGCATGATGGAGTCATTACCAGTTCTGCTGATGTGCACATTTATTGACTTGCCAGGGCTACACATGAAAGCAGTTGGCAGTTTCTTCAGTACAAATGGAAACATTCATTCACTGACAAGATTGCTTTACATGTATGAGGCTACTATGGAATTCACTTTGTCATTACCAGTGAACTTCTGTTGCATTTTCAAACTTTGAGTATTTTAAAACACACCACTCCACACATTCTTTCAATCAAGCTTTTTAGAAATCTCCTTCAGTTACTAGAATAATGCTGTATGGTGGTAGATTTTCAAAGCACATATTTGTACAATATTCGTAAGTTGTGTTGATACTGCACGATTCATCATTATGGAAAAATAGTCATTTGTGTCTGGTTAATTATGGAATACTCTGTATAGTGCAAGAAATGGAAATTGGAAAGTACTTTTCTATACTGAATTTGTCAAATATGTAGCATAGAATGCTTGTTTAACTGAAGTGAGATAATACTAAATGTGAGTTTGCATCTTCATTTAATAAAAAAATATTTGTATAATCTATTATACATTTTAAAAGAGAATAAAAAAACTAACAATATTTTATCTAAAGAAGAAAATTCAGGGATTTAATTAACATTATTCAATCGAAAAAAATCTTAATGGACATAAAGTAATAATCCAGATAATATTCATCACAATAGATATTTTCAATTCCAATTATGCGTGTTAATTATTAATAATTTTTGTTTTTGTGCAGAAATAGTCCTGAAAAACAAGTTGAAAAGAAACTTTCTCTTTCCACACCACCAGGTAATGCCAGTAAATTCTTCTTCCAGAATTCATTTTTATCTTACTTATGGTATACCAAGCTGACTGATGCAGACACTGGTGTGGTACTGAGATTGTCTTTTCTAAACTTTTAACTCTCTTCCAGAATTAATGCAAATTTTAAAAATTGTTCACTCATAACTTTAAAAATTTAGTTCTTCCATTATTGTTTTTTGTAGGGAGACATCTTTATTTCTTGTTTACCTGAAGAGATATTGATAGATATGAGAGAAATATTGTACAGCTTCATTCTTGTCTCATGGGAAATTTAAATCTAGAGAAAATAAGTATATTTTAGATTTAGGATCCCTAGCCGATAGTTCATAGTTTTAGTACCTATCTTTTGTGTCTGACCAGAAGGCGATAGTTACAGCCACACCATTTGCATGCTAAATTTTTCAGATACTTTGAAATATTAAAAAAATTTTGATTTATAGATATTATTAGTCAGCATGTTGTATTCAACAAGAAAAGTTTGTGATGTCAGCTACAAATCAACTCCCGAGAAGAAATGTAAAGATGAAGAAACATACATACATCTTCAGTGATTATACTGGTGTTTTATGTGAATGTACACAGGTACTAGCATTTTTTTTTTGCAGTTTGATAAGATAGGATAAACATTTAAAACAATTCTTTATTCTTGAGATTTCAGAAAATAAAAATGAGTCATGGAATTAAAACCACCGTGAACATTTTGAAATTTGTAGTAATTAGATGCACTCTCCTCTTCCAGATTCACCTGAACCGCAGAAACCTCAACAAAGTTCTGGTCATAATTCCATTGCCAGAGTGATTGGAGTTCTGCCTAGTGTGGGAGATTATTCCTATTCATCTGATACTTCTAATACAGACACATCAAGTAGCAGTGGGGAGTCTGAGCTGGAGGTGGAATGCATACCAAAAGTCATTAAGATATCTACTACCAACATCAGTGCAAACTGTGCATCTCCATAGCATCCTGATCGCCACAGATCGACTCTGTGTAATTTCCAGGCACTTTTCCCACAAAATAAAACAATGGTAATCTAATAACGTTTACTTTTTGCTAAAAGGAAATGTTACTTAACCAGGTGTGTGCTTTTTCTGCTTTAGATCCATCCTACATGCAACAGAAAAATGTTTACAAGTATTCGAAATAAACCCATTGGATAAATGCATTTTAAAAGGCAAGTATGCACACCTGAAATGTCATTTAACTCTTTGCGGGTGGATTGCCGTCTAACTTAACTAGAGTTCTTGAGTAGAGTAATGCATTTGTTTTAGTTACGTTCATTACGGCTACCATTGTTATACTCCCTTTTCATCAACAAATGAAGTTAACGTTTTTTTTCTTCCTTTTCTCTCTTGGAATGTAATGGCAGGATATAGGGAAGTGTACAGAACAAGTTAAATGGGATAAGTGAAATTTTTCAGTTCAACAACTGTTACTGTGTTGTTGGAATTCCATTTGATTTAAGCCAAAACACAATCCCATTGCGTTATTCATAAACAAAGCTTGAAGAGATGAGCCATTTTGTAAATCATACAACTAGTTACCAAAAACAGCTAATTTATAGAGATCTTGGTGTGAGATGATGCTATCTCATAGATGTTTAAGGGGATTTGGAGTTTCAAAAATACAGAATCAATAAGATCTAGTAAGTCGAATTACCTTTAAAATTGTATATTTGTTTGTAGGTAAATAAATAAAAAATTTTTTTTTTGTTTCAAGCTGTTGATTTTAACGCATTGATTCTTTTGGCAGCTAAGAATTCCGGGCTGGCTCACTCAAATTAGGTCAGTCCTGTGTATTAAATATAGTAGTAGGTTAAGCAGAGTGTGCTACAGCTTCAGACTTTGAATTTACTATTAAGCTGTCAAGTATTAGATTGTTACAAAAGTTTTGTCGGTTTTTATATTGCTAATTTGGGGTTCATTTTTTGCCTGCTTGTGAAGGTGCATGTAGGTAAATTATATATCGTTTTGCAACCTGTGCTTTAGCATACATTATGCAAAACCTACCTTTTTAAAAATCAAAATGAATATTTGTTTTAGGGTTCTGAGTGAAGTTTGGATAGAAAAGTTTTTCGTGCCATTTTGCTTCACGATTCAAACTAAGTCACAAAGCGAGCGAGGCAACTCGTAACATTAAGCAGGCATGGGGTGAGGACACAGTACAACGATGGTTTGCAAAGTTTCGATCGGGAGATGGCGAACCTCAAAGTGGACATCCTTCCAGCTGTGATGATGACCATCTGAGAGCTTCATTTGAAGCTGATCCATGAAAAACAGTGCAAAAAATTGCTGGAGAGCTTGATGTAAGCACTGCAACTGTTTCCCAGCATTTTGACAAGTTGGTGTCTCATGAATCAAATGAACAAAACAAAATTGTTGATTGGAGATCTGCTTTTCACTTGTCATAAGAAACAAAACTTGGCAAAACCATTACAGCTGAAAGGTACTGTCATGAATTAAACATTCATCAGAAACTCTCCCAACAGCTGGCATTGGTGAATCGAAGAGGCCCAATCCTGCTCCACGACAATGCTCGTCGTCATGTTGCAAAAGTGACTTCAGAAACTGAACACGTTGGGGTATGAAGTTCTCCCTCACCCAGCCTATTCACCAGACCTTTCTCCCACAGACTACCACTTTTTCAAACACCTCAATAGCTTCCTCCATATGAAATCCTTCTCTGTCCAAGCAACAATTGAAACTGTCTTCCAACAGTTTATCAACTCAAGGAATCCAGTTTTTTTTCAGAATGGTATACATGCACTTGTAACTCATTGGCAGAAGTGTATTGATTGTAATGAAACTAACTTTTATAAACTTCACGTTCAGCAACAATTTGAAGTCTCATTTTTGTGGTCAAAAAACCAACAAAACTTTTGTAACAGCCTAATAAAATATGATTTTAATCATTTGCAATTTTAAGATTATTGCTACCATAAAAAAAGTGAATAAGTGCAAAATAATAATTAACTAATTTAAAAAAATGGTTTGGAATCCTAATGAATTTAAATGACATAACTTACTGTTATGAAAACCATCTATGAATATTTTCCTTCACAAACTTCAAATACATTTCTTTAAGAATACTAAATCATTTTATGCCAGTTGCATAATTTTAAAGACTCTCACAGGATATTACCACCAAATTCTTAAACATTAACAGTCTGCTTCTCCATGGCAATCAATAAGCTTTTCATGTATAAATAGGGAGTTGGTATTTAAATTCTTCACACTCGGCAGTGAATAGGAATGGTTTCCTGTTTGAAAAGAGAAAATAGTAATAGATACTTATGTTATCCTGATGAAAAATTATGACAAATTTCTTTTGAAGGATTTTAATACTTTTACTTTGAATTTCTATGATTATGGCAAACTTTAGTTTGAAGCTTTATAATTGTGAATCTGTCATCACTGTTGGGGCAGACTGATACATTCACAACTGAAACTATTTAAGGATGAGTCAGTATGTGATGTGAACTGCTAAGTTTGGGCACTGAAAAAAATTAGAAACACAGCTCTAATGTTGCTGATGGAGAATTCACTTTCTTGGAATTGATGAAGATCAGTCATCACTGAGCAGTGGAGAGAAAAATGACAAGCAGTTTGTTACTTTTAAAGCTTTTAAAAGAGAAAATAAGATTAGTTCTAAAACATCAGCATCTGCAAGCCATGTTCAGACTGCTCAGATGAAATGCTGAATACAAAATATTTAAGATGTATTTTGGTTTGGCTGATTTCAACATCTCTGATCATGAGACAGAGTGCTAATGAAGTACTGATTTTCAATAACATGACAACATCAGACAACTCAAAGAAAGCATTTAATTCTTAAATTAATTTTTAGAAAAACAAGTAATCCTAATCCTATATTTTAATTAGAAAGTAAGGAAAGTGTAATTTGTTTATTAGATCAAAAAGAAATTTCCTAACAACTCTAACCTCACACCACATATTGTTGTCATCATCTATACGTACAAAAGTCATTATTATTTACTTTAATGAACTGCTGGCTTTCCATATTTTTTCTCCCATTTTTCTATATATTCTTGTTTGCGAATTTCTCTGCGAGCAAAATATTCAGGGTACTGAGCCTTTTCTAGCGGGTGCCAAGTGTCAAGAATCTGAAAAATAAGTTATTTAAGCTTTACAAAAATCAACAAAAAAACCCACTTCAGGTGTTGGGTAGCAACGGTTTGTTTGTTTTCTTAATGAATATAGCTTTGTATTACCTCTCAATGGATAAACTGTGCCCCAAAGCAGCTGCTAATTATTATAAGCCATAAATGGATATAGAGAAATTAAACGTGAGGCTGCCATTTTACCATCACATTAACATTGCCTTCAATTATTTGGTGATATAAGTAAAATAGCAGCCACCAGTAAGCTGTAATTTTGGATTGAGTGTAGTGCACATTTTGTATCATAAGGTAACAGTCAAATTATACTCTTGCAAAACAAGTTTCCCCCTTTTCACCTTATATACTATGAAAATGTAACATGAAAACCACTTATAACCCCATCCTATTCATGGCATGCAGGTCAGGAGTTGTAGCCCTTGAAACCTCAGCTTTGTGCAATGTTACTTTACAAATGGCATGAAAAATTCGTCAGTCAGGAATTGAAGCAATGTTTAGTTTAATATTTGTCCTGAGACATACCACAAGTTTCATGAAAAATATAATTTTTTAATAGAAATAGCTCACTGTCAATTGTGTGTGTGTGTGATGTAAATCTATTGGCAAATTCTCACAGCTGAAATCATCTTTTGGTCTTCAGATGCAGAAAATGACAAATGAATAGCTAGAAAGGCAAAATCTAAATTAGCTGTGACTAGAAACATTTAGCATTTTATAACCTGCACTGCACCATAAATATTACACAATCAAGTTAATGTGTTTTCATCTTGGTTAAAATATCTTATAGTTAACACAGAATTATCATAATGTTAAGATCAATCACTTACTGCATCTGGGATGTGTGGTTTTCTGCCGAAGCAAATTCCTCCAGGAGAATGAGCATCTACAAAAGTATTTAGAACTAAAGATAAAACACCTGCAATCCACAAATCAAACCTACAAAGTCGTACGTGAAAGTACAGACATAACATTTCTAAAACAAACGAGATAATCTCCATTTATGACTTCTCCAAAATTCTGTTTATCATGTGCATGCATCCAACTCAAAATATTATTCATGTTTAAATATGGAACAAATGTCTTTACCACTTATCTACATTATATTTTTTGTTCTAGGACTTTTATATGGTTTGTAATTATTTATTTGCATTTGCTTAGACTAGATGTATTTATTTTACTAGAGAAAAAAAATACATTTTTAGTAATCCATTTTACACTCATATTATGGTAAAAATTTATATATTTCCATCAGTATAAATATATATATTTAAAAAGATAAAAGGTAGCAGTGTACTTTTCCATCAGTTCTGTTCGGAGTTTATGAGAATACAAGTATTAATTGGTTTGGTTGTCAGTCCACTGATGGTATTTAGATGCTTGTTATTTTTTAAGGAAATCAAAAATTACTTCAAACTTTTAAAATAACTAGTCTTTGCTTAGAAATATAAAAACCAAGTGTATAGACTTTGTACACTTAGCAGAGCAGCAGTCTTGAAAATTCGCACCAACACAGGTAAAACCCACCTAGAGAGGGAGTTATCAAGAGTGACGCTGTTTCAAACCAAATCATATTTACATTTGAAGGGTTGTGGATGCTGTTTACGAAACAGCTCTTCTTCTCCTGCCAACAAAAGTTTTTTAGCTTTCATCATGTCCTTCTCATCTTTATGCTTATCAAATCTCTCCCTCAGTAAAACTGACTCGTAACGCAGTGAAATTCTGAAATAAAATATTGCCAAATATTAACTCTGTGAAGTTGGACGGAAAAATGCTCAAGTCACCCAGAAAAGGGACAACAAGAGTACAATCTCATTCAGCGTATTTATTAACTAACTGCACGACGATTTTAAGCTTGTGACAGGTCTCTAAAATGGATAAATCCAAACCACCAAAGCAGTCCAGACATTATCTAAATTCCATATCAGTCACAAAATTACTAAATCACAAGAATCATTATATCTAGAATGTTACAGCCCAGTGAAAAGAAGGTAATTCACCGTAGAGATTATTATTTTGCAGCTCATTGTATGTCAAAAACAAAAATGTAATTTTATTTATTCTTTCTCGTTTAGCTTCTAATAAAACATTCCAGCAAATTGCAGAGGTAAGCTGTAAAATTACACACACAGACTCCTTCAGAGTGGCCTGATGCTACCATACCAATCAGCTACCAAAGAAAAGCTGTAGTTTCAATACATAACACACAAGGTATTTATGCATACACGGTAGAATCGGTTACAGACATCCAACTGAGTATATCAGCAAGGATTTTAATGCAAGCAGGTATGAGGATAGCATTAAATAGGTCCTAAATCCCCTCCACTCCTTGGCCATCATTGTCATACCCTGCAATTTCACCTGAAATCACAGCAGTCAGCACCGAGGACCGAAGCACCTGTCTGCAGTACACCTGGCCTGATAACTATACCATACCCACCTTAGGTCGGCGGTTAGAATCCACGACACAAACTTCAAAACCTTTTTGATTACCTGGGGTTTGGTATGGGGTACTGATGACGAGTGGGCCCCTGTTTGTTATTTATGGAGTCTCCGGACACGTCCCCCCCCCCCCCCCCCCGCCACCCATCGTTCGGGACCCAGAACCAAACTCGAACCTCGCCATCGGTACACAAACCTTGTTGACAGTTAGAATCCCCCTCCTCCCCCGGGGGGGGGGACCAGGTGCGAATGCCGCATACCTTTCTTCGCCACTTTAGCACACGGTTTACCTGACGGTTTTACAGCCACTAGTCACGATCACCCCAGAGGAGGAGGAGGAGGAGGAGGGGGGACGGGGCTTATCCAGGTAACTCCTGGGCTGCTCAGATTACTACTCTACACCTGCTCACCTTGAACAGCCACCGATTTGACCGCTCGCCCTGTTATTCAACCGCGAATAACGCAGCCTGGAACCGGGGGTTCCGCTGAGAAATTACCTGGATTTGTTGTAGGCCTGCAGCTGACGGAGGCCGTCCTTGTAGAGTTTTCTCACTAGCTGCGCGTGGGACAGGACTTTAGTGCGGAGGTACGACATCTTTGATTGGCTCCCCCCCCCCCGGAGGGAGGGGTTAAACGTCACTTCCGGGTTAGAAAATTGTGGCGGGAAGTTTTGACTTGGACGAGGATGATGGACGGGCTGGCGCGAGATGGGGACGAGGACTGCGGGAGCAGCAGGAGCTCCTTGAGGGAGCTACTCCGTAAGTTGGGTGTCCCCTCCCTGTAGCGAACGTCCTGCGCGCCCTCCCCATCCCCTGTTGCTAAGGAGCGGGCTCACGGTAGCGGCGGAGCACCCGTCGCTTCGCCAGACTGAGGGGTAGCGAATATTGCTTAGCGGGTCTGTT
Source organism: Nautilus pompilius (assembly GCA_018389105.1). Classification (NCBI taxonomy): domain Eukaryota; kingdom Metazoa; phylum Mollusca; class Cephalopoda; order Nautilida; family Nautilidae; genus Nautilus; species Nautilus pompilius. The sequence goes on along the minus strand of JACATO010000334.1, from coordinate 1,665,875 downwards.
CTTTTGCCGGTGGAGTTAACAGAGCCCCCTTCCCTCCCCCCGTGGGGTGGGGCGGGGCTGCTACTACTCGACATCAGCGAACCAGTCCACCAGGACTGCTCAACTAAACCCACCTGCCCTTACCTCTAATTAATAACCTGCCAAGAAAAACCGAGAGGCCGTATTCCGTTCTGTCCTGTATCTTCCTGGGTCTCCTTGGCCTGACACTAATAGGGGACCGACGGGGTCTGCTGTCATTCGGCACCACCGACAGCGCTGAAGCCAGCCTCTGGTACCGCAGCATACGTTTCTGGCAACTTCCAGCGGTGTCACAGACCTGAGGCGGACCACCCACCTGTCTGTTCCTCCCCCCCCCCCCCCACCCAGAGAGAGAGAGAGAGAGAGAGATCTCTCCTGCAACAGACGGGCAGTCCAAGCACCTGTGCCATTATTGCACAGAACAAAAGCAGATTAATGAAGTACCCAAATCTGAACTGACTTTGTGTATTAACTGTGTTTACTCTCTGTTCCTTTGAAAGTAAATTCTGAATTCTATTTCAATCCGTCTATTTAACACGAGAAAGGGGAGATAACTTGGAAAATGGGGTGGGGCATGCCCTCAAAGTGAATGCAATATAGTTTCTGTTACTTACTAGTGCGATGCTGCTTTCCGTGATGTAGATGGGGGTCATTCAGTTGGATTGAAACTAACAATCTGTGGCCTCCTGAGGAATAATCACGCGCAAGCCACAAATGATTGCATGGCTGAACAGGTTAAAGGTGTTTTCTTCTTGTCTCGAGAAATTTTCAGATGGGTGAAATAAATGTGACCCTAACCCAGTTTACGGACTCATTAAAGTGGTCTGTTTGTCAACAGATGCTGCTGCAGTGATGTTCGTTTTGTTTTAACTAAATTTATTTTAAAAGTAGTTTTGGATTCCATGCTGAAGGGCAGAGCCGGTCGGAGCCCTGTGGAGCCCTAGGCGAACTTCATCACTGGCACCCCCTAAAACTACCCCCAACACACAACACACACACACCTACTTTAAAAAATTGCACAAACAAAGGGTGTAAAGAAACAGATGGCATTTAATTACAGCAGTAAAACTAGTAACATGCAAACTGCACTGAATATGGAACTAGCGTACGGTGCAACAGTGATAAAGTGTTCAGACTACTGCTGATCATCGAAACAAAAACAAAGATAAATTTGGCTTGCTAGAGAGGCGCCCTCTCCCACCCAGCAGATGTTGCCTATAGCTAGGACTGGCTCTGCTGAAGGGACACTAGAAAATAATTACGGCCAACTCCAAAATTAATTTCCTGACATTGCATTTGGGAAACAAAAGATTAATAAACCTGTTAGGCAAAAAGTTTGCACAAAAAAAAAAAAATAATTTCTGGTAATAGTTGCCATCTTTACAGGTTATCGGCAGCATCGAGAAGAACTGTCGGAAGATGGTCGGGCAATGTTCAAGGAAGCTGTTTTTCAGCTGATCAGCTATCATCAAGATTTTGATTCACTAGTCAAAGATGTAAGTATATGATGGACTCATATTCTATTTGTATCCGATTTTGAACTGCTCATGTTTAGTTGCTTTATTTTTTAAAAAAACTACATTGATACCTTGATTCTTATTGTCATTTACCTTTTTTCTAATTGCATAATCAGGCAACCACCACCTTCAGGAATTCAACTACTGGTGAAAAGAATGAAACTGAACAAGAAAGTTTCTCTTGCTCTACATCAGGTATTGATTTCATTTTCTTATTCTTCTCAAACTGGTTGTCATGGTTTCAGCTTCAGTTTATATAACATATCATGGGTGGTTAGTTTCTTATAACTTAAATTTAGTAGCCATACCAAGTAAACTTTCAAAAAGACTCTTAAATGTTGGCTTCCAAGTAAATACTTTAAGGACCCTAATTCTACTATCAGCACACAGGAAATATTAGGTCATTACAAAAGTTTTGTCAGGTTTTTAACTGCAACAATGAGACTTCATATCGTTGCTGAATGTGAAGTTTATTAATCAAAGTAAGTTCCATTACAATCAATACACTTCTGCCAATGAGTTACAAGTGCATTTATACCATTTTGAAAAAAAATCTAGATTTCTGGAGCCAATAAACTTTTGGAAGGCAGTTTCAATTGCTGCTTGGTTGGAGGATTTCATATGAAGGAAGCTGTCGAGGTGTTTGGAAAGGTGGTAGTCTGTGGGAGAAAGGTCTGTGAATAGGCTGGTTGAGGGAGAACTTCATATCCCAACAGGTTCAGTTTGTGAAGAATCATTTTTGCAACACAAGGATAAGCACTGATGTGGAGCAGGATTGGACCTCTTCAATTCACCAATGCCAGCTGTTGTTGGAGAGTTTCTGATGAACAATATTTAATACACAATAGTACCTTCCAGCTGTGATGATTTCGCCAGGTTGCAAGTAATTATAGTGGATGACACCAGTTTCAGTCCACCAGACAGTGACCATGAGCTTGTTTGGGTGGAGGCTTGGTTTCGGAAGTGACGCCTTTTCTCTGTTGGGCCACTGTGCTGATCATTTGCATTTGTCATAAAGGATCCATTTTTCATCATCACAGTGGTTCGGTCTAGAAATGGGTAATTTTTGTTTCTTATGTCAAGCAAATAGCAGATCTCCAATCAACGTTTCTGTTGTTCATTCAACTCATCAGGCACCCACCCGTCAAGCTTTTTCACCTGGCCGATTGTGTCAAGATTCTGGGAAACAGTTGCAGTGCTTACGTCAAGCTCTCCAGCAATTTCTCTCACTGTTTTACTTGGATCGGCTTCAACCAAGGCTTTCAGACAGTTGTCATCACAGTTGGAAGGACACCTGCTACATTCCTTATCTTTGAGGCTCACATCTCCTGATCAAAACTTTGCAAACCATCGTTGTTTCTGTGTCCTTGCCCCATGCTCGCTTAATGTCACGAGTTGCCTCACTCACTTTGAGGCCTAGTTTGAACTCATGAAGCAAAATGTCACGAAAAACCTTTCTATCCATGCTTCACTCAGAACCCTGAAACAAATATTCATTTTATGGTTTTTAAAAAGGTAGGTTTTGCATAACGTATGCTAAAGCACATGCTACAAAATGATATATAACTTAACTACATACACCTTCACATGCAGGCAAAAAATGAACCCCAAATTAACATAATATAAAAACCGACAAAACTTTTGTAATGACCTAGTAGTTCAAATGTTTTCCATCACCTTGGTTGTAATAGAACTGACGTACCTACATTTTGGCAATTTTCATTAGGATTTAGTTCTGAGGACTTATGATCTGTTGATTGCTAAATTCTTTGTAGTTTTTGACTGACATCTTTACATCTAACAAGGTGATGGGAAATACCTGAACTATCTTTCTGCATATAAGACAGCACCAGTATCTATTTGATCTTATCGTCCATGTTGTTTTAAATTATCTCGTAAGCTTGCAAAACAAACATTTTATCATAATCTTTTTTTCTGGACACTTCATTCCAAATAAATGCAACTAAATTATCAACATTATAGAAATCTGAGTTTCTTATCTAATATTTGGGTTCATCACAGATGAACTTCCAAGTTTTTAAGTATTTAGAATATGCTAAGATATTTAAAATCATTTGCATTCATATAGTTTTGGTAGCAGACATCTGAAAGTAAAAGAAAAGGGTTAGGGATTTTCAAAATATTTAAGGATTTTGAAAGTGTGCACTATCAAAGATTTGGCTGCCTGTGGCTAAAATATTTGATCATAATTATTATAAACTGATTAAACCTGATATATTTTTTTTTTCAATAAAATTGCAAATGATTGGAATAAATCACAAGTGTTAGGTGTTAATACTGATAGTGTAAATTAGTTTTAAAAAATCAAACTGCTGAGGCTTTTCTTACCTCGGAGAGCCTTGTGTAAGTCTCGATGACTTCTGGTCGTCTTGTCATAACTAAGCCAAGCTGCATCAGCAGTCGGACAAAAAAAAAAAAATTAAATGTTGGTAGGGAGACTAATGACATCTAGAATGCATAACCAGGTCCTGTGATGCATTGTTTTGACTTATGATAATCTGTATACCTGGCAGGTAGGCATAACAAGACCATCTTTCATGCTGAAAGTTTTTTTGTAATGTTGTTTGATGTCTGGAAGGTGTTTAAATGTTGCTGCCATACTGATGATAATTACTTCTAAACATGTAACATAGATTATTATTATTATTATGTTGACAACATGTTATCACAATAAGTTACCTTTGTACATCTGCATGTTTGGTTTTTATTTTGTTGTTAAAACTTTTATTTAACTGTTCTTGAAGTCTTAATTCTGTTCTCATCTTACATGTAGTATTTAAAGCCTCTTTTAAAGTTTAAATTAATACATATTTTAAATTGTAGTATCTACTTGCCTTGAGTGGCTTAAGGAGAGATCATCAACGAGCCGTCTGCCTGTTGGGGTGGTGGCTGGTGACCTCTTGTCCGACAAACTGTTACAGTTAGCAAATCAAGGAAGACGACCAGAATCTCAGTTACTACAGGAGGAGGCCAGAGTGAGTAACTCCCAACTAAGTCTTGTTCTAGTAATCTGCCATTCCTGATTCATTTGTTTGAAATCTTTAATGCTAGTACAGCATTACTAAGAATTGTGCTCCTCTGCACACATTCAAAATTGTTTTCCCCTTTTCAGTATAGACATCTCTCTTTCACTTAACAGCTTCTGAGAAAAATAACTGCCAAGAGAAAAACAACTAAGCTGGTCAGTAGCCATACTTAATGTAGATGATATCTAATGACTTACCTGTATCATTAACATCAAGAGAATTTCAGTAAATCTAAACTTCCAATGCTTTCCAGACGTGGATGGGTGGAGTGATGTCATAGATGGCTTATTCCATGTCAAATCAGCCACTGTCTGAAAGATTTTCCTCTATATGTTGTATCTGGCTCGATTTTTTAAATTTGAAGTTGGTACGTGTGAGGGAGTCATTGCCCCTTTTGTATTGCATTTCTGCCTGCCTCTCCCAAGGTGTCATGCTAATTTTTGATTTACTCATAAACTAATTAAGATACAGACCTCATATTTAGCTTCCGGGGTGAACTTTTCCTGGAGTTGGAAAACTGGCATAAAAGGATGGCACATTCTTTATACTTTATCATAGATAGAAGAAATAACTTGAGACCCTAACTTTGGACCTTGGAATTCCAATGGCATGGGTTTTTTATTATTTAATTTACCTCATCTAATTCCGAAAATTCTTAAGATTTTCGAAGTTTGCTTCAGCTTTCCTAGTAAACTTCTTGTTGTCCGTACTCACTGCTGGAGAGGGTTGTTTTGGCTGGACAGTGATGAAGAACCTGATCAGATAGAACCCAACAACCCTCACTTTCCCAAACAGAATTTTTCCATCCTGATCATTCTTCAAATTGGCAAAAACCATCAACATGCCTGTCTGAACATTGTATGCATCCTATATAGCACATTGTCATACAATGCAGTAACGGTGACTTGTTCAGGGTTCTAGAACTATCAGAATCTGGTGTCTGCAACTCTGATGACACTAAGCTTTCAAAATGATGATGGCTTAGAAAATCTGGAAGAGTTCTTGATGTGGTTCCAGTTTGTGGTTCAGGAAGCATTTTTGGCTGACCTTCCTGAAACTGGTTTATGTTTCAAGATGTCATCGGAGTCCATCTCTCCATCTCCAAATAGTTTGTTCGAGTATTCTGCAAGCCCATCTTTTCCTGGATATTTTACTCATCTGTTCAACATAATTTTGAAAATTAAGTTCACAAATCAACTTCGATAAAATATCTCAATAATCCATATTCCCTGGCATCATAGGCACAAATAACATTGGTGTGCCTCACAAAAATGAACAGCATACATGTACCAAGGAGATTTACTATGACACCATTTTGGCCATAGAACAAAACTTTGAGAACCTAACTTTCACATGCTCATACTATGCTTTTTAACTTTCAACTGCCTTATATTAAAAATAAGCAACTTGTTCTTTTTCTGAACTTTCAGCCCATATTTGTCAGGCACATTTGCACAATCCTCTTCATTTCAGAGACACCTCCAAGAATCCATCGTGATAGAAATTCAAAATTTTCTTCTATATCCTCCATTTCTGAGGATGATCAGATAATATGCCACTTGTTTTGTTTCTTTTTTCACCGTCTTGCCTTTCTCAGCATTTTTCTTTGGTTATTCCAAATTTTCTGACAGCCCTGTCCTATTTTCTCCCTTATAGTTGAAACTTGATTTTAGCTTCACTCATAAACGTGCACAACATTTTTTAAACAATCTTCACGTGGCTGCTTCATTCTTCCAGTCATGTCATCAGCTTCAGGCAAATACCTTTTTTTTTTTTTTTTTGGCACTTTTAAAACTTCAGCATGTGAGTCTTTAGCATTGTAGCTTTGTCAGTCTGGTGCACTTCAGATGGCCTCTATTCCCTTTGGCTTTTAGTCCATATAAAACGCTTATTATGCCTGTAAAACTATTTCTGTCAGTTCTGCTTTTTCACTAGTACCTGGTGGTATGTGTTGATCGTGCACATCAGCTGCAGCTACCAGGTTATCTTCAAGCTTTTCTTTGGATTTATCTCTAGGAGACTTAGCAGTTTTCTGGCATGATAGACAGTTTTTATTCTTCCAAGATTATTTCAACAGTTCCCCCTTTCTCCGAAGCATTGTGTGGTCACCTTATTAATGGTCTTGGACCACCTGAAATATTCAATGCAAGAAGCTAAATTGGCAAGACGACAAGGAAGGTACGTCATGGGACTAGCTTTTGTTTATAAGTGCATCAGCCAGTGTTATGCTGCACTGCTATCTCCCAGCTCATAAAGTCTGAGGTTAAAACTTACACTTTGGAGAATGCTCTCAATTATATGGTTACAACATCTCCTCGACAAAAGTTGCAAGGGCCTTCCAAAATACATCAAATTACCCAAATCTTGACATCAGCGGTGGACTTATCTAAGCTCCTGGTTTCTATTCCTTGCGGTTATGTTGCTTAGGTAAGCATCCTTAGTCATGTTATCATTTTTAAGTCATTTGGAGAAGAGCTTTTGGTGCAGTTTCAAGTTGCTTTGCTACCTCTGTTTTCTTTTTAGGCCCTTTTCAACTTTGGGACTTACTTGATACTTCATCTCAATTTTGTGAGTCCACAGTCTGTGTTTTTGTGATGCCATATTGATGTGTGAGTTGTTACTGCAATGGTGTGTCAAAAGATGGGTGATGCAAGGAGGAGAATAAATTATGATTTCTTATTTCTTTTAATTGTATATGAAACATTCACAGCTCAAAATGCCACAATAAAAAAAAAACCTTTCGTTGTCTGACAATAAGTTAGTAAAGTAATAGGCATCATTGATGATCGGTGACTTGTGAGCAGAAATTCATTGTTTCAGAACACGTGCACGACAAAGTGCAATCAAAATCAATTAATCCATTGTCAACTATCAGACTTATAAAGAGAAATTAACATGTAATTGCTCTTTGGAATGACTAAAAAAGTTTCCTCAACATCAACTTTCCGATGCCAAATTCGAGTTTTCCATAGTTTTTATAGAGAGAGAGACGGGCTTTTGGACAGGACCTGTGTTACTTCCATCTAGACGGTGTATTTGAGTTATTTGACTTCAAGTTATTAAAAACGTGCTGTAATTATACCGTTATTTTTTAAAATCTCTTATACTTGCTGTATTGGAATTCACGTTCTCTAGATAAATGTTGTGGTGGTGCAGGCAGGTAGGCAGGCACTCTGTTGGATGTTCCAAACCATCTATCATCTGAGAAATACTGCATTAATGCACAATGATAGACTTTTCGTACTCTGATGCATTTAAATTTAGCATTTCCCTTCTACCGTATATGTATGAAACACTGCTAGTAGAGTTTAAGTAAGGTACCGATAGTGCGTTTGGGTAGATCCAATTCTTCTTCCAGATTTACCTGCTAAGGTAGCATGGCTAGCACTTGTAGCACCATGTTATATAGCCAGCAAGGTGGCTGATGTGATTCCACAATGGTGTGATCACTATAAAACATTTCTCTATTGTTAGGTTTAACTCCTCCATTCCTGGCCTGGCATTATCTGTGGTATTGCTAAACACAATATCAGAGTTTGGGGTCTGTAGCATCTACCTGTGCTAATGGAATTCCAAAGGTCTCTCTTACCTATATAGATAGATCATTTCTGATGTTATTTTCAGACTCCATGGGTGAAGTCCACTCTAGAAACCAAATTTAAAGTCAATATCTTGATTAATTTTTTAGTTAGGAGTTTAAAAAAAAAAAAAAACTTTTTAAAAGTGAATATAAGATCCATTTTTTTTGTGGGGAGTTGGCACCTTCATACAAAAGGGGCCATGGCTCCCGTATTAATAAAGTTGATGTAAGATATTCTCAGATATTTTATCTGATGCATATACTAACCAAATCTAAGATGGGTGCTAATTGAATTGATATGGAATAACTCACGTGTCTCTGAAGTACCGATCTGAGAATATTTAATTCTTATGTGTACTGATAATTTGTTGATCAGCAGTTTTAACATTCTAGCCAGGTTATAACCAGTAGTTAAATTATGTGGACACAAGTGTTTCTTAAATCTTCAAAACTACCAATAACAATTCAATTCCTGCATTTGTTTATTGCCTATTTAAACAGAAAGTTTGTTCTGAATATTCTCTATTACTGGCTGTAAATGTAAACCAAAATTGTGGGTTTCAAGTTTTCTTCAAATGATGTATTGTTGCTTTTATTTAAAACTTTTTCTTTTCAAGACAAAGAAATTATATTGCATGATTTTTAACACGGAATGGCCAGACTTTTCAATCTGAAATAATTACAAACCTAAGAAAGCTTTGTTTTGATGCTATTGGCTTCTGTTTGTATCTATAGTAGCTTAGATTGCTATCTCAGAAACAAGCAAACATTGAATTCTATACAAGGTTTGTTTTTAAGATAAAGTCAGTTGTATTTATTACTGTGTAGATTTGTTAAGTGTTTATTTACACCTCTTATTGCTTTATCTCCCCAGGTTTTGTCCTTTAAATAGTTTTTTCATTGATATATAGATTTGTTTTAACAAGTTATGCAGTTTCACTTTTTAACTTACCTTGTTATTTACTGTCCTAACTTTTTTTTTTCTTTTTCAAACAGCTTTTTAGTGTCTAGATTTTTTCCAGAACAATACATGTGTACACTGGCAGCCAAAATTATGAAGATACAAATGGAATAGTATGCGCATGACTTGGAAAAAGAAATTTTTTTTTAAAAAACTTTTGCTACACAAGACATTTTCATCAGAATATCTTCCTCTATGTTTAATGGGTTATTTTATTGCCGATGTGTGTCTGCACAGCCACAAGTGGATGTACGTTTGTTGTTTGTTCTTTTCATTTTGAAATTGTATTACAGGCTGAAGTAGCTGCTGTGCTCCAACTGATAGAACAGCTTGGTGAAAACAACTTTCAGAAAAGACAGTTTTTGAAACTTGTTTGCAGAAAGGTAAGAGATACAAACCATTATCCTGTAAGAATTCGTATGACCTTTTCTAATGTTCGAGTTTCATGGATGTTTAAGAAGAAAAGAATTAAGAGGTGAGGCATTAGCCGTGAGCTGTTTCCCGGTGGAGCTATTTCTTGTATGAGAGCAATGATGTATTGATGAGGAAGTTTGATGTACCTAAAAGCTGCTGTTCTGAAATGTCTTTCATATATTGTTGGAATTTCCACTAAAGTATAAGCAGTGTATATTTAATATCTTTGGAAAATTAATGTTTTGTATGTGCAAAATTCTTCAATCACTGTTGTGTTGTTAGCTGATAAATCTTGCTATTTTACACTTTATTTTTTGTATTGTAGATAGTGATTTTCATACACAATTAACTCCCTTGGAACTTTTCTATAAGATGTTTTTTTTTTTTAATTTTTTGAGGCATAGAGTTTTAAAACTAATACACATTTCTGTGCAATACCTCAAAGGTTGCAAACATGGTCAGTGGCAGAGGATTTCCAGAAACCCATGCTAAGTGGTTCCAGAAGTAATGAAAATGATTTCTGATGACATTTTTGGTGAAATATTTAAAAGATAGGCATGTTAAAGAATAAATGAAAATTAAACTCCAGGGCTTAAAATGGCAGAAATAAAAATGGTCTTATTTAATTCAAAGAATAATTTTAGTATTATTATTATTATAGCAGAAATCAGCCTGTCTTCCCTTGGAGATGCTTTACATGCTGGACAACAGTGGAATCCTTCCTTTTGATGTATACCTGTCAAGGTAAATTAACTTTTATTTAATTTGTAAATAAATTATTGTAATGCAGCAATGCCACTAGTTGCTGCCATGTATAGCGGAATGTAATAAAGAATTTTATTAAAACTTGTGGCTGCTTACCTGCAAACTTTTGTTAGCTGTTAACCCATGCCAGCCAGTCAGGTTGGCAGATCATTTATGCTAAACATGCACTGAAGTCTTTCAGGGCTCACTACATAAAACACAGAACGTATCTTCAAGAGATTAGTAAGACTGTTCTCATATCAGTTTTTATATGCGGATGAATGAAACTTTAAAATTTTGAATGGTTTTGATAAGTTAAACCTGTAAGTATTTTACTTTTTTAATTTTATAATTTTGTTACATTGCTGATTCATTATACTGTTTGCTAATGTACTTCCTTTAAACAGATTGCTCCAATAATAATTTTTTAAAAAATAGTAAGCTTGTCTTTGATTTACCTATCTGACCATTGTCACTGCTATAAAATGGACTGTCAAGGTAAGCAACCTTGTTCTCCTAAAAAGTATGATGCTGAAAGCACATGATAGTTAAGATGTTCCCCTTCCTCTGCTCATGGAATGGTAATTGGCCAGTTTATAGCTATATTGCTGTTGATTGATTTGCATCGTCATAAGTGTTGCACCTGCCTCTGTACCTGCATGCTTCCATCCAACAAATTCTCAGTGACAGTGACTGGTTCCTCACGGCTGTTGCAGGATCAACAGCACTAAGTCTCGCACTCTGTAATGGTTTTGACAAGCTCTCAGGTACATTAAGTGGGTTTTTGTGATGAAAGTCATTGGTGATAAATGTGAATAATGGGCATTGCCTTTCCTGGTGCATCATGCAAATTGGCAGCCATTATTTTATCAGTTCACATCCTCTGTGGTACCTGAGGGCAGGTTGGAGAAGCTTTTTGAGCTCATATGTTTACGAGTATTTGCCAAGTACAGTAGATTTTGAGCATTTGTGTGTGTGTGTGCGCAGACATTTTGTATGGAGTAAACGGGTTTTGTGTTCATTAATGGACATCTAAATTCTGCCAGTTGCATGTCCATTGTTCAGAATGTTCTGCCTATATTTGATCAAGAATCACCATATACCAAAAGAAGATTAGGAAATATAGCATACATCCAGAACTGCCACAGCTTAGAAGATGCAGAATGTATTACAGTTGCTTCCCTTGATTCCACAAAATCTAGGTATGACTTCTGTTAAGAACCTTTGGGAGCATCTAGATAGACAAATAAGGGCCAGACAAGTTTGCAACTGCAATTGAAGCAGCAAACTTTGTGACAAATCCTGAATCTGATGACCATTGATAATCTGATAGATTCTAAGCCTAGACATCTACGAGTTCTATGTACTTGCATTACACAGTAAATGCTTACATAGAAAACTTATGGTGTTAAAATAGTTATTATACCAGGTGTGCAACTGTATGTATGTATGTATGTATACAGGCAGGGCTTAGAACTGTTATAAAATCAAAAACATTGGTATTTTACAGCAAAATTTTAATTTTCTCTACAAATCAGTTTTAAAAAGTTACACAGAAATAAAAAAAAATTAATTAAAAGATTGAGAGTTACTAATACTGGATGTGTCAGTAGTTACAGAACAGCAATGTTGTATTGCACTCCAGTCTCAACAATGGCAATAATCTTGGTAACCTCTCTACACTGGAAACAATCCCAGTGAGAGTGAATAGGGCTTGCTTATTTGGTACAGAGGTACACTAAATTGAGCCGACTATGACCAGGAATTAAACTTGGGCCACCAGCCACCTGCAGTGTTGTATTAAATACTTGTTGAGGTACTTTAATCTGTACTTAGCATGTGAGCACGTGATCCCTAATTTAAACAGATAGGAATAACCAGGGAAAGTGCATGGCAGTGATGATTTCTCTGTATGAAGAGTTGTCTTTAATAACTGGTATTACAGTAACAAAAAGGCCATCTTTACATGGTATTTGGTATCTTTCATATTCATGTGTTGCAAATTTTTTGTCAGTCATTTAAGACTACTATGTTTAGCATCCTCTAATTTACAATTTCTGTGCTTAAACAAAGCTTTCTTCTTTATTTTGTGATGGCATCAAATGACAGATTACATTGTTGTTGTTTCTTTGTGGTACACTACTTTTTGGATAAAATTTAATTTCTGCCTTGCTTGTGATAATAGGCAACTGGGACTTGAGATAGGTTACATGGTTTACAGCATCTTGTTTTATTACCACTCTAGTAAACTGACCTCTGAGCCAGCAGTAAGCCAGGCCTTGTCATCTGGTCTGCTGGTGCTGTGTACTAGCTGTGGAGATGACACCATAAGAAAACGCATAGTTTCAGGTAGTCCATTTTCCTTTTATTGAGAACTCTTTCCTTTTTTCAAACAAGGTGACATTTATTATTGTATTAATATTCTTATAAACAAAATCTTTCTAGTTTCTAATAAATTTCTGAATTCTCTTATGTGTACTGCTATGTTTACTTTGTAAATGACAGTTTGTCTTCCCCTCCTCGTCTGTTAGTTGATTAGAGTAGATTTTTTTGTTTACCTACTTTCTCCGTTAATTAGTTCAGATAACACTGGCTTATCTTTTCTTTAATTCACAGTGCTGGTGGGCTGTTTGATCAATGAGAGTTTTTCAGAAAAAACACCTGCTGGTACAGGTGCATTGCTACACAAAGTGAGTGAACAAATTTAGATTAGTAAATATGGATTAAAATTTGTAAAAACAATGACGAAGAATATGCAAAAAAAATTACTTTTCATTGACTTATGCTAACTCGATGGGGAATAACACGTTACCCGGGAAGTCAAAACCATTACTGCTTTGAATCTACAGCTATTGAGTAATGAATTGTCTATAATATATTTTTTTTTCTATTCTAAAATAGTTTTTTTGTTGTTGTTGTAAAATGTGGTGTGCGCCATTCACAGAGGTGTTAAAAATTCATTACATTCAGTAAATGCGATCTACTGCTACTGTGGATGGGTATCTTTGGAGTTGTGAATTTTTATAAACTGAACTAGATTAGCAAATAAAATGTAAGATTTATTTGCATGTTTTCAAGATTTTAAAACATTTCTTAAATATTTACTCCTTTTTTTTTATTTTTAAGGAATCTCTCTACATTTTGGATTTATTAACAAAAGGTGAGCTTTATATTCAGGTGAAACATTGACTGTAAATTGTTTGCCTTTCTACAGTGATGATGAAGCTGAAAGGTTTTGATGATCTGATCTCTCCAGGTGACATAGGCAGGGTATTTCAGAATTCTTTAATGATGAAGTCAGAAAGGTCTTGAAGGAAACAAGTTTGAGAAATGGAGATTTCAGAATAAAAGAGAATATTTTGATTTGATTTTGGCCAGTTTTTGGAGTGTTTTAGGCTTTTTGTAGATAATGTTGATGTTGTCCACATCCGATGTAACTATATAGATTTCAGTAATTTCAGCTTTTTAAGTTGATATTCAGGTTTCTAAGATTTTTTTATTGCTTTTTCATTTATTAATTTTGTTAATTCAGATTTTAAAATTATTAATTATTTTTTTATTGGCACCTAGGGCTCCTGGAAGAGAAATTAGGTCACACTCAAGTTTTGTTTCCAGTCACCCTCGCACTTTCGTATGAGTGCCTACAGAGGCCAGCACTTCACAAGTTCTGTACTCATCAGCTGACTGTCCTTTTCAGTTATAATCCACATCTTAAAGGTACGTGCAGCTAGAGCCTGGTGGGAATGCGCAGTGGTGCTTCATCTTGGCAATCTAACAAATGTTTTTAATTTAGTCTTATATTGCACGAATTTAAGTTCTGTAACTTTTTTTTTTTTCTGTTCCACTTTTGTAACATCAGCAGGCATTTAAAAAATCTTTAAAAAAAAATATTTACTTACCTGGTGCTGCTAGGTTGTTGACAGTCATAGATGTATAAAACTATTAATTCTATCTTTAATTATACCACTACTGAGTGAGACAACCAGAGGCTTGTTTGTTTATTTTTGCAATGTATCAAGTCACATTCAATAACAGTACAAATATGTTGCTAACATTTTTTTTTCATTTTACTGGTCTAAAGGTGACTTCTAAGTACTGATTATCCAGACCAGTGAATTTTTCAATCTCTCTAACATTGCACATCCAGATTGGAATATAGTGTCAGTGTCTGACAGAGGGGAATGGTTGTAGTAGCTGTTCACGTGTGTTGAATTCTGGTATGACAAAGTATTGGATGGATCTGAGCTATATTTGCCCAGTGATTAAAAAAATCCATGCATGTTCTTGTTGTGCCATGCACAGATGTCTTAGTGAGGGTGTGTAGTGTCGTCACGTGGCCTGGCACTTTTGACATTGGCAGGGAAATTCTTGCTAGAACTTGTCATTGGGAAAGTAGATCACTTTTTTTTGTAACCAAATTTTGACAAAAATGGTTCCAGAGATAGATTTCCCTTATCTAATAGACGGCAAAACTAAAATTTTTGAAAAAGAAATAAAATCAAAGTTGGTAAAAAACTCAGATAAAATTATTGTTTTTTTGTTTTTTTCTTCAAATAATAGAAAACGTTAGTAATATTGTAGATGTCAGTATACTATTATTAACCCTTACAATGCTGAGAGCAGATATGCCTGCTTTGACATTTATAGTCACTTGATGCTGGGGGGCAGATTTACCCAACAAAGAACTTTTCCCTCTGCTGCGATAAGCAGGACTACCCTCGGGTCTTTGAAAGCCCAGCAACTTCTCCAATCAAATTCATAATTCCTTTTTTTTTTTTTTTTTCGGTGAATAATTGAAACTTTCCAACCTGATATTTAATTAAGCATCGAAAGGGTTAATTCTAATCTTTCTAATCATGGCCTCTTGTTGTTGTTTTTTTTTTTTTAACTTGTTTCTTCATTTGTTTATATCTTTTGATCAGGTGAAGGTGACCCCCCCCCTTTTTTCTTTTTTTTTTTTTTAACGGTGGCAAATCTGTTGGCCGAAAAGTTTCGTTCTGTTCAGGTTAGAACTAAAGTTTTATTTTTGTTATTTCCGGTAGTCTCACGGGCGATAAAAGAGCAAGCCGACTGGACATACAGCAGGATATCAGAATCCAGGCGGGCTTTCTTCAAACAGGTCTGTGGCAAGTTCGCATCACCCGTTAGAAGCCTTTCCACTCACCTGCTGTGCCTCTGTTACCTCTTATGCACCGTGGACGGTCTTTTCTTCTGTTGTTTTTCTAACTGCGTACGTTTGTTCACCTGGATGGTGAAAATGACTTTCTGATTTAAAATGTGCAATTCCAAGCACTGACCCTGCGTAACTTAACCCCAAACGTGAGAGATTTCAAATAATAACAGTGTTTATCATTTACAGAGGCTAGGGGTTGTGTTTGGATGCTTCTCCTCACTTTTAATAATAGTAATCAGCAAAACAGATAATCAGCCCATATTTTGGTGGATCTCCCCCGTTATCAGTTTCGCTGTATAATACTCCTGTTGTTTTTGTACGCCAGTGCTTACATGGGAGAGAACTCTGAAGCACTACGATTGTTTGCTTGAAAGTGATGGCAATCCTGAACCTTGTGGGGTCTGGCACTTCCACCTGCATCGGGGAAATCCCTACCAGAACCCTTCGTTTTTTTAGATGTGGGAGGAAACCCATGCAGCTAGCTGGAGAGACTACTGAGAAGAAGCACCAAACCAAGCTAAATCCAATTGGGAGTTGAACTTGGATCCATTGAACTTAACAGTTTAATAGCCTGCCTGAAGTTGGTATGAGAATCTTGGAATTATAATAAACTCCTGCTTGGATACAAGTGATTTCCTTTATTAAATAGAAATGTTTAAAAAAAAATAGCCAGCATATTGCTAATTGCCAAGACATTATCTGAAAAGGTGTATAACACCATCAGAGTTGATAGAACTAGGGTTCTGTAAAAATTTTTACCTTTAGAATGCATCCACATGAATGAATGCACCTTCCTTTCAGGTATTCTGCTATTCTCTCTTTCTTTAAATAGTTTTGGTTTATGCACAGTGCTGATAGTTTCAGATTTGTCTTTTCTTCCTGACCATCCCATTATTAAGATAAATTTCAGAATGTGTTGGCTATAGCGATCTGCAGAAATAGTTCACATTAAGACGACAGTTCCATCAGTGAGCGTATTATATTAGTGTGGTGTAGACTCTCTTCGGCTCACTGCATTTACTTTCCCTCTGAATTCTGCAGTTCTACCTGGCAATTCTCTTTTACCATAACTGTTTTCAGATTTCAGTATCCTTTTCTTTTTCAAAAACTATTATATAAGGCATCAGTTTAAAAAAAAAAATAAGTGACACTGCTTAGAGTTTAAAAAGCTAACTCTGTGAAATATTTGTTGTGTTGTTTGCTGGATGATTAAGGAAGACATCTGGTTAATGCTTGTCATCCAGCTGTGAACAACACACTATGAATAGAAGATTTTTGACAAGAATGGCCAAAACAAAAGCATCATGGTAAAAGAAAAAGGGAAAAATAATGATAAAAAATATCAGATTTAAATAAGAAGAATTGCATGAAGTTCCTTTTGTTTTAGATTGAGAAATACAAAGCGAAAACTCTTTATGTTAACATTTCTCACTTTCTTTGGGTTTCAGTATCTTTTTATACTATTACTATAGTACCAGTTAGTAACAATAGTTAAGATCTTACTTTCTTTATAAATGTATTTGATTGGTTTATATTATTAAACTTTTTTCTTGTCAATCTATTTATATTTGTATTTTTATTACTAAATGGATGTGTTCTGTCAAATTTAAAGATATTATAATTAATCATCATTGTTGTTTGTTTATATTTCAGTATTTCATTGTCTTGGAGCCTGAGACTGTGCTGAGCATTCTAAAGGTGGTTCTGGAAAGTCAGGAGGTAAACTGGGAACTGGTGCTATCTTTCACATCAACATTTCTTGTTTGTTTCACTCAGGCTCCAAAACTACTGCGAGGTGAGCTCCTTTTATCATATTAGCTTGTGTGGCCCTGGATTACGGGCCTGATAATGAAAGATAGAAAACCTGCAAGTAGATCTTTAAGATTTTTCTGTTTGCTAGACATCCGTACTGAGGTTTTGGGATGGACAACTACTCACTTTTCTCACTGTAATCCAAATCTCGAAATATGGACATAAGTGATAAGAAAAGTGGTCTTATTAATTGCAACTTACTTGGATGTACCCATAGATGTACCTGCCCTCCATTTTTTTTTCTTTTATTATGCCATTATGTTGTAAAATAAAGGATTTTAAAATTATTATCTGTGTGAGAAACTAGTTACCACTTAAAAGGAAAGACAACCCTTAAATTAGAAAATATTAACACTTTTTAATAAATTGTTTCCCCTGAACTATATATGTATGTATGTATGTGTGTGTGTTGTTTTTTTGTTAAAATTTAATATTTTTTTAAAGAGTTTACTTCAGCACTTTTGAAGAAAGGACTCGAAAATGTAGAGATGGATAGTACTTTGGTTTCCTTTCTGTTGGTCAGACAGGGATGTTATGAAGGGCCACATGTCTTCCCTACCTACCAAGACTGGTTCCATGTATGTTCCTTTTATATACATAACCGTCATTACCACTTGATGAACATATCCTACAAAAGGGTATTTAATATGATGCGTCATTATTTATAGTAAAGTTTTCATAAACGTTCTTTTTATCTTAAAAATGCATGATTACATCAGTATTTAAATTTATTGATCTTGACAGAAGTAGAAAGTAATTTACGTAAATGGATTACGAGTTTAAACACAGGAGTAGATATTTTGTTTTTATTTTAATGCAACTTGCAGATCCACTAAAGGTGAGATTTCTAGAAAGAGGGGAAAGGAAGAACTAAAGAAATGGTTGAGTTCTAATCATTAAGGGTTCTGATGGTTTAGAGATGTATTATTTGGAGTCTGGAGAGGAACTTCACTAATATCCTGATGATAAAACTGCATTAAGTTAAGGCCATACAATGAAATGTAGATGAGAAAGCTCTGACTTTATTGATTTGATGTTTGGAAGACCGGAACCTGGTATATTAGCAGTACTCCTTATTACTTCATCTTTGATTAACTAACTACATAAGTGATCTATTTGGTAGTTGATAAGCTTAAGTCAGCCACAGCAGTAAAAATGGGTTTGTCACTTTGAATTTGAAATGTGTTTAGATGGTGCCATAGAATGCTTGAGGCATAGTCAGTCTACAAATTTGCTCATGTATGATGATGTATTTCTCCAAATGCAGTGTGTTATACAATTTATTATTTTAACTGCTGCCCTTTACAAATATGTGCATTTATAAGGGAAGTCAAAGGGAGCATGAAATTTCAACTAATATAGAGCCCTTGTAAATTAAATTAAAGCCCTAACATTTAGATCTACTGTTTTTTTTTAACTCTAGTATTTGAATTATATATTACCAACTAAATTAAAATATATCAAAAAAGTGGAAAATATTTTTTTTGTAGTTCACATTCAGCAACCAGTCAAAGTCACCAGCAACCTCCAGGAAAGCTTTCATGTTTCTGATGAAGTTTTTTACTGAATTGGTTCCTTTTGAATCTGCTCTTCATCTAAAGGTAAAATCATTACCAGGTTCTACAAAGTTATCTTCTCTTGATTTTGGAATCATCACCTACAGATTGGCCACGAATGATACACAAACTTAAAAAGTAGCTCTCAAAATTATTTCTAAGCATAAGATAATTGGGGAGCCTGAATAATGATGAGAAAATGGATGTTATTTTAGCAGTTTTTGCTGCTGTTAAAATATTTCAAAAAATCTCGTGTATTACTAAATCAACTACTTACCTTATGTATCCAATGCTCTCTGCTTTTCTCCTGAACTCATCTTTACTACTAATGCCTCTCCCAAAACTTGTACAAAGTGGTCCTTTTTATCCCATACACCTCCAATTAGAAGAAATGAAAGGTCTGCTGCATTTCAAAAATAAACTTAAAGAAATATCATAAATCACTGGTTTTTCCTAATAGTAATTCAGAAAATAACTCCAAAAACTGTATTGAAAGAAAGTCTTTGAATTTTCTTATCTATTAAATCCTCAGAATAAAATTGGGGAAAACTGATCATTAAAACAATTAAGTGAAATTAAATTAAAATGTAGCGCATGTACCTATGGCCCTCCACATCCAACTTTCTGTAAGATAAATTATTTTCACTTGCTTAAGATTGTGTGATATTCTTCCTATGCTGAGAAAAGCTATCAGAATTAACAGTTGTCATATACAGGGCCCAAGAGAGAAAACCATCACTTGGGACCCAAGCTTGTATACCAAGTAAAATTCCATATTTCCCAGAAGGCTGTCCCTTATTTAGCCTACTCATCAATATGTTGTGGATGAAAAATGAAACACCACAAAGTAGGAATGGAAAGTACTTAATGTACCATAGTGAATTTATACAGTGTGATGCAAAATAGGTCTACATATAATAACACAATACTAACAAATGCCTGTGCTTTTTCAGAAGTAAACCTTTGAATTATAGCGTAGGAGCACATTTGTTGACACATCATTTTCAGTTGACAGCTGAGCCAGAGGAACCAGTCTCTCTCGGGATGTACTTGAAAGAAGATAAGTTTTAATTAACTTGACCGCTAGAGAAGGCTACACTTCACCGCTGTCACCATAACAGAAACTGTCAGGAAAATTTGCAGTGCATTGTCATTGTTAGAGTAATATCACTAAAGTTATTGCTGTGAAGAATCTGCTGGATTTTCACTGGTTCCATCACAGTTGATGGTAAGATTTTCTTCAAGAACTGGAGTTTATCAGCTGTTTTTCTTCCATTAGTATCACAGCTGTCCCCATTTGAAAGAGTAATGTTTGGATCTTTGCATTACTTAATGTGGCCATTGATTTCAAACTTTCTGAAATCTCTAAGGAAGCTAAACAGCTTATACCACTTTCAGTTGCTGAAATCATTTCTCCAACTCTACAGTAGCAATATCAATCAGAGTTGAAGAGGTTGATGTGGACCTGATGAATGCTGGCTCAACTCCCACTTCTGCAAGCTTGGAGAGAGAGTAACCAAAGCATTTTCAAAACCAGATTTTGTGTTTTTTTCATCATGTTGATGCAACTTTCTATGAGTAGTTTTGCTTTGCAAAACCTTGCTGACAGGGTTAATGTGTGTCATGCTAAAACATGAGTAACGATAAATCGATAATCTTTCATGTGTTGTGAGTGATCCAGTCTTACTGCATGCAACTGGATCGGTTGTTGCATCACTGCTTCCAGCAGAAGGCATGAAGCTTATAATGATTAGGCTCACGACAGCTACCAATATGAGCTTCCCAACAGGTTTCATTAATTGGCTTTATAGACATTACAGAGAAACGATTCCTGAAAATAATTTATTTGCTGAAACAGACTAAAAAGAGAGAATGCATTGTGACAAACTTTGGTCATATCTGCAAACCAAAGATTTCAGGTGTGACGTGCATGAGATGTGAAAAGCCCTTCACTTCATCTGTAAAATCTGAGCTTGGAAGTTCACGTGCTTCCCCTTCATATTAGAACCATTGTCATGACATTGACTTGTAAACCATGTTCATCCAGCATTTTCAGGAGGTAATTGGTCAAAGTCTCTCCAGTGGTTTTCAAACAAATGTCAGGTAATATTTTCCAAAACACTGACACCTGCTCCTGGTGGCTGCAGTCTAAGATCACTGAATATTACTTACCTGTCTTTATTTTGTTCAAAGTAAATTTTCTTTGTAGCATTTTCCAACAAAGACATAAGTTTGTTCTGAATCTTCTTTCTAAGATAATGACCATGAATCTTATCACAAAATATACATTTCACATGCACTTGCATGATTGAATCAAAGTTAGTGATTAGCTGTGCCAACCCAAGAAAATTTCCATTATGTGGACCAATCAACTTGTCAACTCAGCCACCAAAGATCAGACTGTGTTTGGCTAAGTATTGGATCCAGCTCCCAACACACAAACGCAACTTTACACACACACACACACACACACACACACACACACACACCACACACACACACACACACCACACAACACACACACACACACACACCCTCAACAATTGCACCACACCACCCCTCCCAAAAAGTATTGGACATTAACAAGGAACCTTTTAAAGACCTTTTTGCCAGGGTAATTGCCTTCTATTCCCATCAGCCGGAGAGTTGAAACCAGTGAACTGTTTTGGTCAATTTTCAACCATAAATTGACGAGCGCCATTGCTTATTTCTTGTGGCCAAAGAGCAGGATAACTAACAGACACACTGGAAATATCAGTCTTTTTTTTTTTGGAACAAGATTCTACACCAGGCCGCATATGCAGCATCTGTCACCGGTTCAGTCTCATCAGAACGATGGGCTGAGCAGGCGTATTTGCAACAGCTTCGGTTTCATCAGATTTTGATTTGGGCTTATTGCTGATGCCGGCAGGATGGCTGGGTGCTGTCTGAATGCACCGAACAAACTGTTTCTTGGAAACTTCCTAGTTTTTCCTCTTTTTTCACAGATCCTGATAGGTATTGGCCCCCCCCACCACCACAACATATCTCTCTCTCTCTCTATACCAGGACCAGATGACACCGATCACAAGTCTTATCCAGGAAATCTGAAATGAAGATGGAAACGAAAATACCACTACACGCAGACACAAAAACAATGGAAGGAAGACTGAGACTGACAAAAATTAGAATTACGTACAGAGATGTTCAGTTTACTTGTCTTATTTTAACATTTCCTTGTTTAAAAAAAAAAAAAAAAGCAAAATTACCTGAAAAAATGGATGAACAATTATTAGAGTGCAGAGGGAGCCAGCTCTGGTCATATCCTATGTCAACCCGCCATAGGTTGGAACCCAAAACACTAGTAGCCAGGTGGGAAAGATGGGTGGGTGCACGATGGCCCAAAACTATGGCCAGCATGAAACCTGATCTTAGATGCCGGTACCTCTCCCCTTTCTTTCTCTTTATTTTTTTTATAAAATATGGTAGGAGGTTATTTATATATAAATGCAAAGAAAAAAGAAGTCGTATCCTATATCCCGGTTGGTTTTAATTTTTAAAAGGAATTAGAGCTTTACATGTTTTTATTTCTGTTTTTAACATATATATGTATATATATGTTCACGTATGTGGACATTTGTTTCCATATCAATGTATTTGTTGGAGGTAATTTTTATGTATTACACCTGTCATTACAGGTGTTTTTGATCGATACAAATTTATTGTAGCATTACAATGTTTTGACTGATTGAGTTTGACTAGGAAAGATATTGTGTATGCAATCTATGCATTTTAAAAAAAAAATTCATGTATAAATAAATGACGAAAACAGCAGATAACAGCGTAGTTTTGTTTGTTTTCTTACAAGATCTTTTTAAAAAAAAAATTTGCATTTATACCAGGGCAAAAGAAAAAAATGATAATTTTCCCTTATGTGGTCAAAATGCATTTTTAAAACCCTTATCAAATACATAAACTTGATTTCTATTATTTTGATGTTTTATGAAGATATTCATTAAAAAACCTTTTTAATTGTTTTCCACATTCATCTCACCTACCTGCCAAACCCTAATTTCTGAAATGCATTTGCGCACAACTTTGTTTGCTAGCCCCTTTATTGTGGCTGGCTGTCATTAACTTATATTTCAGATATAAGATTTTTTGCAATTTATTACAGCAAAAGAATTCAATTTATCTAAATAAGTAAATAGATGGTAGTTAATTTCTTTGATTGTAGGCTTCTTCTCTTAGGCTTAAGGAATTGGATGGCTTGTTGTGGGTGTTAGCCATAACCAAGGATAATCTTTGTGAAGAAATCTGTTCCTAAACATCTTTACAATGTTAATCGTTCCTCCCAGTCTTACCTAGGAAATCCATTGTAATTACCCATTATACAGGCCCATATTATGAAGCCTCCGTTTGTTCCTGCCAACTGCAGAGTGGCTTTGACTGAGTACCTGACATTAGCCAGAACTAGGTTGGTTGATTTAAAGGTAAGTCTCAATTAATAAATAAGATTTGCAATTTTTATTATTATTTAAACCTCACCTGCAGAAAACCTGCAATGATGGTAGTGACATTGCTTCAAAATACTTCTAGAATATTGGTGGTATATTCTACATTTAAAATGGTAAGTATATTAATGGATTTATAATAGCTCTAATTAGGTTCATAAATTAGCTTTTAATATAATATCGGGTGTGCAGCTGGAGGAAAAGATCCTAGGTGATGGTGACAAATTCTTTAAAATGTCAGAAGCTAGCATAGGAGCAGATGCAAATCAACTTTTGAGATTATCAGTTGTTCTGTCATCTGTAAGTTATTATAAGTACTTCTAATATAAATCCTTGACTGAAGTATGGCATATAGCCGTTAAATTCTGTCTAGTGAGAATAGAATGTCTTGAATCACATTTGGATCAGAGATTTTTTTAAAATGTGTGTTTTGTATTTCTGCACAAATTATTGAACATGAAAATAATTAATATTTCAAGAAAGAAAGGTATATTAAGAATTCTATAAGGGAATACGCATAAATAACTTTACAAATGCTTTGTTATTGCATATATTTAACATTGGAGCCATGTTGTTTCACCTCGTTAACATGCAGATGTGAAAGTTTATCAGTGATTTGGATGGTAGGAGAAACAGAGCCAAAATCATTAATCACATTTATTTAACAAATCCAGAAATAGTAGCCTTCTAATTGTGTTTTTACATGCTATTATTATGTGCAACTTCTGGTACGTGTTGGACACAGCGTTATCATAAGGTATTATGGAAGTTAGGGTCCAGTCTCTTCAATCACAAGAGATTTAATTCCCCAAGCTGAAGTTAGCCAGTTAATATGCTAGAAAACCTTAGAATACTATCCCCCCTGCTCTACTTCACAAGAAAGACAAAATGATTCTATGTGAAAGAAAGTACCAGGAGTTTAATATCTCTGCTTGTCACCTTAGTTAAAGAATATTCTTTCATTTTCAGGCATCTTTTGAGATGTCAACCATCTGTGAAAACAGTAACACAGAATTTGATAAAAGACAGGTTAGCATTTTTAAAGATTTAATGCTTATTATAGTTTTTATAAGATTACTTTTTTGTGCCATAGTCAGGGTAAGAAACCAAAACTAATTAACATTGTGCAAGCTGTTACTGTCTTTAAATAATTCTGCTGCACTCATTAAGAACATGCAAATACATGATGGATAATAAACAGAATTTTTAAAAAAAATATGTGGAAACAGGAGAGGTGGAATGAAGCCAACTTAACAACAACCTAGGGCTTTCAGGTTGTATTAACAGATGACTTAGGATAGATGGGATTGCTTGGTAGAGTACTGGCTCTGTCCTGATTGAGATGAGATGCTAGCCTGGATAAAAGTACCATGAAGCAAGGATAGTTTGTGTAGTTCACTGTCTTCGATTGTTCTGACATAAGTTAGGGCATTTGGGGGCAAGACTCCACCTTTTTTCTGCTGACAATGAACTAAAGATTATTTTTGAAAAACTTAAACCTGTGTTCATTTTTTCTTCTCAACCTGTTGCTTCCCTTTTTGTTGTTCGTTTCAATTAAGATGAATTTTTTTACATGGAGATCGGATGCTTTATTAAACCCATGCTAACTTTACTCAACACGCGCCAGAAATGGTTATTATTGTTTGCCAGTTTAAGGAAACCGTGGCATTAAAAATTTCTTTTTTCTCTCAAAGATTTTTTACAACAAGTGATGAATTTGATTTTCCTTTTTCTTTTTTTTTTTTTTTCCTTTAAGGAAATGGAGAAGACAAAGCAGGATGTAAGGAGAGCTCTGTTGGCATTTAAAGCAACAAAACAAATCCCAGTTATAGTGATGGAAGCAAGGTTTCTGTTCTTAGTCATCTGCCAGTTAGCTAATATGTTTTTAGGCATGTGACCAATCCACACTGCCTAGGAGCAGCAGCTGACTATGTTGAAGTGGGGGAGATAGGGGTCAATGTCCAGCAGTGAGCAAAGTAAAGCAATTTAAGGAAGCAACTTCAACCAAATGGATAACATCTGCTAATGGAATAGTTGTTGTTTTTTTCTATTAACTCAGCAGACATTTTCTCTGCCAGGCAGCATTTGATCAACAGTTTTAGTCTTCACTTCCGCAGCGCATTACTTTCCATTTACAGTTTGTCTAAGAATCTGATTTAGGTTGCAGTAATCATTAAGAAAATTATAGAATTGGGATGCGTGAGTGCTTCAGTAACAGATTAATTTCCATTTGTGTACGATTTTCTCTGATCAGGTTGAGCCCCATTTTGAAACAACTCCCAATTTTTCAATGTGTTTTTTTTAAGGCAGTTGGCTACTCGAACAAGAGAACTTGACAGATGGGTGTTGAAATAGAAAGTAGATTTTTGGCATCTTTGGTTTGCTGATAGATATTTTGGCTTGTTGGGAGAAGGGTAAAGGGCATCTAGATGAGATGAACTTGTGACATTTTCTTTCCCTTTGTTTCTAGCATATTTCGTAAGCCTTATTTCATCAGAAGATTTTTGCCAAAACTGCTGAAGCTTCGTCCAGTAAGTACAGTAATATACAGGTAAAGTCTCGCTTCACACAAATTCTCTTTACATCTTTACACAATTCCACTATTATGTGATTTATAAAGTAGGGAATAAAACTCACTTTACACGGCAATGCTTCATTATAACACAATCCCGCCACGAGACAAAGTAGTCCGCAAGTGGACTGGTGTTTGATATTCTTCCACAATAGCTATTTACGTGTGAAGGGGGTGAACGAAGCAACGTGCCGGAGTGTCTGTTCAGATGCAGATAAGATAAAAGCACGTGGTCTGTGCGCTACATCAGTGAGTGCCACCAAAATCAGTCATAGTAGGCCTGATGTTATGGAAAGGCTTTTGGGTACTTGGATTGAGCATCAAACGAAGTAAAACATTCCGTTAAGTCTGTATGTTATGAAGTGCAAAGCATTGAGTTTGCACGAATCATTGAAGACAAAAGTGAGTGATGTGAAACCTTTCCACACGAGTCAGGGATGGTTTTTTTCCATTTTAAGAACCAGTTTAATCTACACAACATAAAAGTGATGGGAGAAGCAGCCATGGCCAATAAAAAATGTGGCTGAAAGATTCCGTAGTTTGCTGGTACAAATTATAGCTGATGGTGGTTATAGCCCTAAGCAGATGGTCAATGTAGATGAAACAGGATTATATTGGAGGATGATGCCAAACAGAACTTATATTTCCAAAGACAAAAAATTGCCCCTGGTTTTAAAGTCATGAAAGATCGATGCAGTCTTCTACTAGGAGGCAACACACAAGGAAACTTCAAATTTAAACTCTTAATGGTGTATCATGTGTGGACCCCTAGAGCTTTGAAAGGGTGTTCAAAGGAAATCTTGCTGTTTATTGGCATTTAACAAAAAGGGTTGGATTATGTCCTACATTTTAATGGAATATTTTAAAGTTTATTTACATAAAGAAATGAAAAATTATTGTGAAAGAGAAAATATAGCATTCAAAATGTTACTGGGCATCCAGCAAACCTAGTGGATTTATCAGAAAATATCAAAGTCCAAATACAAACTCGTTAATCCAGCCTATGGATCAAGGTGCCATCGCGGCTTTTAAAGCTCATTATTTATGCTGCACTTTAGACAAGTTAATTCACTGCACCAGTGGTAAGGGAAAGCCAACAACAAATCAGTTTTTGACAAAATTTTAATATAAAAAACGCAATTAACATCAGTGAGGCCTGACGAGGTGTGAAACCGTGTATGAATGCTGTGTGACATAAATTATGGTTGGAATGTGCTAATGAGTTTAAAGGATTCAAGGTCAATTAAAATATTTCCAAAGTTAAGGCTGCAGTTCTTTTAGCCAAAAAAACAGTCTTTGATGAGGTAGAAGAGGAAGATGTGTCAGAGATACTAGACATGGACAGAGAAGGAGAAAATAAAGCTGACAGCATTGTTGGAACCAAAGGACCTCCAGACATTAACGACCAAGAGGTTATCCAGAGCATTTAGTTTATTGGATGAAGTTGATTCTGATCGCCAGCAAAGTGCCAATGTAGCTAAACCCCTTAACCATGCAGTCTTTTATCATCGCCAACTTTATAGAAAAAATGTCAGTCTAAGCAATTATCGATGGAACATTTTATAAAACGAGAGATTCCTCAATTTGCTATTCCTTCAAACTCATTGGTAGTGGCAGACAACGATGGCATTAATGACCCTGTCAATGTTGATGATGAGTAGCAGCTGTGTAGCCTCTCACTTTCATCCATCAACACAGAAGCAGAAACTTAAATAATTTAAAAGTACATTTTTAAAAATTTGCTTTATTTTATCTTTAAAATACAACACATTGTACTCTTATGATACCTAATTGTTTTGTTACGCTTCATCTCTTTCTCTCCCGCATGCATCCCTACCTAATTACACATATACTTATGGGAAATTACATTTCACATGACATAATTTCACTTAAAACAGAGTTTTTCAGGAACCCATTGATTGTGTTAAGTGAGACTTTACTGTACTTATTTTTGCTCGCTTGCTCTCTCTCAATCTTGAATTCAGTTATACAAGGAATGAAACCAGAATGATGGAAGTGTACTGGAGAGAGGAAGAGAATGATTAGCACTAAAGGCAGCTCAGATCTCAGGAAGTCACTTGTTAAAAGAGTTAACCATTTTATTTGATGAGGAAGATGATATCGGAATGATTAATTTGAATTGCTCACATTTCTGTTTCTCATGCACTGCTCAAAATTGGAATTTATTGATACCTGAATACTTAGTCAACTCTAAACACGCTGTATTTGAGCCATCTCTTTTTAAATACCGTTTGCATTTCAGTCTTTCATGTCTGCGGAAATATTTTGTGTGGTACAGCTGATTATTTTATTGACAGGTAATGAAAAAGATCCCCAACATCATTAATCTCTGAGCCATGTGAAATTAGAAAAATTGTCAGTATTTCATTGATCTTTGAACCTTAACCAAGAAATGAAAAATTGTAGAAGCATCGACTAATATTGCTTCAGGAATATTGATGGATCCGGCTTTTAGTGAGATTACACTGAAAGGAAACATTTTAAAATGATGCCTTACACTTCTAATGATTAATTACTATTTCAGTTTCCAGGCGATGAAGATGTTAAGACGAAGTTTATTGAAGCTTTGAAAAAGTAAGGAAGGAAAACACTAAGCTAAATGTTTTCAGTTTTCTTATTGATTCAATATTAGAATTTGTTAATTGCATTTTATTCTTTTTAAGAAAAAGAATGAAACATTTTTTATCCTGAATGGTAAAAAAATTAATTTATGCTGTCTCCATTGATATTTTTAATCTAAAGTTGTCGTGATTTTTTTTTTTAAACAAAACCTCTCCTGACTAATATATTTAAAAAAAAGACTTATTAAATGAAGTATTCAAGGAAATCAGACATAATTTTTGATTTGGCTTTGTAGGGCTGCTGGGTGTCTTACATCAATTACTAGGAGTGCGGCTGGGAAGCCAGGACAACTTCAAAATGTGTCATGCGTTAGAAGCTATTGATGGAAACATTTGTAGAGAACACTTGACTAATTACAATTCAAATGATGTAAAAATTAGATATTTTCATAATGATACTTCAGAGATCTCCATCTTGTGTGTGCTTTTTTTTTGTTGTTTTTTGGAACTCTTGTGAAACAAGAGTAGAAAAAGTACTGATGTCAGAACCCTTAATGCCACATAGCCCCATTCATAACTATGACAGTTTTGTTTGCTTTTGTGTTTAAAAGGCGTAGAAAGCTTAAATTTATTTGGATTTGCTTAAAATTAATGATTTAGGCAAGTTATGACACTTTTTTCACTTCTGGGGCAAATTTCTTTTAACCAGCATTAAACAAGTTTTGCCTGCAGTAGGAAAAAGAAACTGGCTGACTTAGCTCTGAAATACGGCAGATAATTAAAGATGATAAAATGCTTTTTATTATGAATTTTTGGTAAAAATATACATACAACTATTTCAACAAACTAACACTTTCATAGAAGTTGTATGTAGTGCAGAAAACATACATATGGCAGCAAAGTGATGGTCCTAAAAGGATTAATTAGGATAACAGATAGACAATTCAAATGAACTTATATGAATGCAAAACTGACAAAAAAATTCTTTTAAAAGTTTCCTCTTAACCCTTTCCCTATCAAGGTTTTTGATGTCATTTCCTTAACAAATTGACTTCTCCATTGACAAGATGATTTGGAATTTCCCCAAGGGCATTCACCAACACTGAAACTGGTGATATCCAGTGCTAAACCAGCCATCTATTGAGTGCCACAAAAACTGCATTACATTGGTGATTGACCATTTTGGCCATTAGTGGGTTGTGATCGTTGATTGGCGATCTCCGACTTTGGCAGGGAATGGGTTAAAAAATATCAGATTCAGTAAAGAAAATACTTTAGCCAATTTGCTATTTATTTAAGGACTTAATTTTTTACCACAAATATAATTGATTTAATTTTTAAATTCAAAACTTCTTTTTTACCACAAATATAATTTATTTAATTTTTAAATTCAAAACTTCTCATGAATAAGAATTATAAACTCCAGTATATTGACAATAATAGTAATATTTACAAATATACTGTGTATGATTTATTTACTCTGAGCATTGAACAAAGTTAATTTATATTAATTACTGTAATATTTAGATTATGCAGTAATATTTGAAATATAGATTACACCATCACACATTGCAAGTTGCAGTTCTGCATCTCATTTCTCGTTGCTATGAATATTTGAACAGCAAGTTTTAAATTTTTTCAGAGCTGAGAAACTGCCCAAGAAAATGTATTTAGAGTATAAAAAGATGTGCAGAGAGGAGGCAACAGGATCACTTAATGGTAAGCTCTCGATTCAATTAGCCAATCAATTCACCTAATGGAAATGGCGTCTGATGTTTATAAATCTTCAAAGTTATTGGTGAACTTTGTTGTTTTTTATTAACTGAGATAACTATGAACTGACTTTATTTGTTACTGTCATCATTTATCAATATCTGTTATAAGTTTTATTGGTGTATCTATACTTCTAACATTAAAATTTTAAAAAATAAAAGAACCAGGTGTTTGTGTTATGGCTAGCAGAAAAACCTCTCTCTCTAACAATGAAAAAGAAAAAAAACTGAAAATTTATTTATAACATTTCAATTTTACATTTTTTAATATAAAAAGCAGTAAATAAGTGTAGAAAGAATTCATAAAATATTTTAAATTCTAAATAAAATAACTGAAGAGATATGCTAATTTGCATTAAAATATCTTGGTAATCTGTTGAAATTACTGTTGATTATCATTTTGTTTTCATGATTATTTAAAAGAACTTTTAATTTGTAAACATTAAATTTTTTTTCTTTTCTAAGGAGCAGAAATATAAAAAGTCTATAATTCTATTATATATTGAATTCTTAATAGACTTTTATAATTGACTTTAAGCTGACTTACAGATTTTTGTAGGTATAGTAACAATCCAACCTTTAGCATGTTCAGGGAAACATTGGTTCAGAAACTTTTAAGTGGAATTTGTTGTGGTACAAGGAAATAGAGTAGGTAAAAAGTATTAGTAAATAAGTCATTAAAAACTGTGCAAAACTTTAGCTAATTCAAGAGAGAGGTAACTGAACTATGGTATTGGCCTAGCATGCAGACAGTAAAAGTATGTCTATCTGACTGTCCACTGATTTGCCTTTCTGGTGTCAAGATACAGAAAGTAAAACTTACTGAAATTGTTGTTGTTGTTTTTTTTTTTCCAGATAATTTTGAGATAAAGGATGATGAAGAAATGAATAAGTTAGTTGAGCCATTGGATCAGTTGAAGTTGTTTATGGATCAGCTACTTAGAGCTGTTCAACACTCCACAGCTGCCAGTAATGAATTAAAAAGTAAGCTCAGGATTCAGCAGAAAGATATCGTTATTTAAAAACTCAGAACAAAGGAAACTCCTTGGCAAAAGTTAAATATGCAAAATTTGAAGCTGGAGTCATTTTGACTTATTAAAAATCATCAATTCAAATCACACTGAGAAGTAATATACCAAAGAGAAGACTGTTATTTATAAGGAAATCATTAATTAACTATTTTTTTTTCTAGTTTTTTGCAATAGATAAATTGATAATTATCTATTTTTTCTTTATAAAGTTTTTTGACTGTTCTATATGTATGCAAGCATTTACCTATGATACATTTTATTAAAAATTTGTAAGCTTATAAAAAAAATGGGATACTAAAATTGTTGGAGGAATCGCTATTGTAGATGTATAGCAATGGCTATTTTTTTGTAGCCACATAAAAAGACTGAAAAAACAGAGTTAACTGACCTTTTGTCTAGTTTCAGAATTATTATCCCTTATTTCTGAGAAAATGGGCAGTCTGACTTTGGAGGTGATAGGGAATGACTTCACGCCTCAACCATTTCTACAGCTGAATATTGCCAACTCTAGAATTTCACTAAAGCTGATGCAGGTACAACTAAATGTATTTGTTTATCCGGTAAAATATAACTAAGAATATACATATAACAGGTAACAGTAGTTTATTCCTGCTTATGCTATGAAATAAACTCTACTGAAAAATTATATGAATGTATGCATGCATACAAGGGATGTACAAATGAAACTCAGTTGAAATGGCATTGCTGTCTGTAATGGTATCTGGATTTTCCTTTGATGTTTCTAACGTGATTTTAGCATTAAAATTTGTGCTGTAAAGATAAATTACCATCTGGATACATATTTTTATTTTTTCTTGTCCTTCTCTTAGACTAACACGAGAAACAAAACTATCTAGATTTATCATTGTTATTGCTTTAAATGTTTAAATCCAGAACAGCTTGTTAATCAGTTTCTCAGTCAGCTGTTAAGACTGGGGAAAAAAAAAAAGAGAGAAAGTTATACAGTTGGTGAGCTGCAGGTGTAAATTTCTCTTCTTTTGGCAGGTAGACTTGGCTGGCTATTCCTGATTTTGAAATTAGATAATGACAATGCATTTTGTTGAAAAGTTTTTCCTTCAGAGAGGTACTTCATTGAAGAAGTTGACACTTTGTCTGCTTTCAGATCACAAGAAATGTCAGTCAGTTTTAACATACAAACATTTTCTTTAAAAAACATTAATTAGTTTTTTGTTGAAATTTTTATTGTTTTATTTTGTTTCTCAGATGATAGACATCTTCCTTAATGCTTTCGGAAGAATAGTAAGTGCTACATTTTCATCAGCAACGCCAGATTTTCACTGGGCTCACCAGATGATGAATGTTGTTGGTCACCATGAAATGCTTCATCACACCTTTTTTGTTCGCCTGTGGGTGCTACTGCTGCTGCAGGTAAGTGTTCACTCAGGTAAAAAGCTGGGAGGCTACAGCGATGTGCAGTGCAACATTACTGAGACCTTGGTTCCCTTCTGGTGACATTATCAGTCAATCATGTTTTTCTTAAATCTGGTTGTCTAAGTAAGATAGATAACTCTTACCAACCTACCCTATGTCCAAGACCTCTAGCCTTTTCTGTACTAGAAGAGAGGATGTGCAACAATTGAATGAAGAGAATCTACATATATGAGAGGCTAAAGTTTCCAGAATTTTGATTTTAAGTTCCGTAAAAATTAAAACTTTAATTTTTTTAAGTTAAATTTAATCATTTAATCTAAAAATGTAGTATTTTTAAAATAAAAAAAAAAAAGTGTTGTAAAGAATATATTAAACTCTCAAAAACAAGAATAATAGTTACCTGTTTATCTCAAGCATAAAATAAAAAAAAAACTATAAATTTGTTAACTTTTTTTAAAAAATGAGTTTAAATAAAAATGGAATTAGTTTTAAACTAGAAAGCTCTGAATTTTTCCAGTGTTTAGGTCTTTTCATTACAATGCACTGCACTGTATGGTTGCCATTTTGAATGAATAGTTGATGAAACATTTTACATGTATGTCATAGTTCTTTTTGTTCATCAATTTGTTAATATCATGGAGAATTTTGTGACACTAGATGAAGTAATAAAGGCCAGGTTTCAGAAAGAGAGTATTACATTTAGCAAACTTTACCATTTCAGAAAGAATGACTGTACATTGGCTACTTGATCGGCTATTTTAATTCTGGTCTCTTGTTTACTGTGATGACCTCAATAATTTTGAGAACTTGGATGCTTATTTAGAGTGGATTTTTCATGACGTATCAGTAAATGCCTGCAACAATGGTGAGATTTCCCTACTCATAGTGAAGAAATTAGCAAGTGGTCTGGAAACCCAGTTCAGCTGAATTTATATTAGACTAAACCTTATGTTATTTTTTAGTTATTTAGAAAAGTAGTAAAAATGCAAAACCCAAAACTTTCTTCACCTCTTCCTCCAAACATCAAGATCCAAGTTAGTCCTTTTAGAACACCCAGCTTAGTGCTGATCTTTTGTAATCTATCTATTGGTAAAATAAATTAACGGGCATTGCTTGAAAATGTTTATTTTTAATGTGTTAACAATTGTGGTTGTATTTATCTTGTTAAAGTGGAATTTTCAAGCCTCTGCGCAGCCAGACAGGGAATTGAATTGACTGACCTTAATCTCATCCTCTGTCGTACCAGTTAGGGAATGGTGACAAAGTTTGTTTACTTCACAGATGGGACGGTGGGACAAAAAGTAAATTTCTGAGTGGATCCATGCTTACTAAAAGCAAGAAAAATACTTGTTATGATACGGATTTTGTTGCAGGGATCGTTGCTGTCTGAAGCACATATCACTTGCCTGGGCGCATTACTGTGTCTCATTGCTATCTGTCACAAGCACTTTGCTCCTGTGACGCTTGGTGAACCGAGTGAACTCAGCCCAACCAGTTTTTGCGATTTGCTGTGGAAGATGCTGCCATGTACCCAGGATTCGGAAATGAAGTTTTTAATGAGGTTGAATCATTTGTTTTGTCATTACTTTAAGACTTTGGCTACTAGATTTAGAAGCACTGCTACCACATGTTACAGACTTGAAACCATTTTACTGATTTAGAATTTTAAAAAAAAATGAGACATGATCATCATCGTCCTTGCAATCAAAGTTTTATAAATTTGCATACCTTCATTGTTTTCAAAATGGTTATTTTTTTTTATTCACCAAGTGATCAATACAAACTTCTCTTCATGTAACACAGCTTTTATCAAAGAAATGTCTAAATTACTAATAAATTTTAGGAGTATAAATGGAAATAAGGAGTTTTAAAATAAAGAATATAAACAATGAATTAGAGGTAGTCAATAAGGGATGTGATCCTTCCTAATGGCAATCCACTGACTCTCAGTGGATTTGCATGTTGTTTATAACTCAGTTAATGAGAGCGTGGATAGTTAAGCCCATTGTCTTATCAAAGAAGTTTGCTGTTCCTGGAAGGAGGCATCATATCTTCCCAGAGCATTCCAAACATCATCAATAGGATTCAGCTCAGGAGAATGTTGGCTATATCATACAGGTACTGATTTGGTCAATTACATGTGCTCTTTGTGGACAAGCTTTATCCATTAAAATGAAGTTATCTTTGATCACACCTGCATATGGTCTGACTTAGGGATCCAGAATGTTTTCCCACTTACCTCATTGCAATCAAGGTATCTCCCTTGAAAACATGCAGGTCTGTATGCCCAACCAATGAAATTCCTGCCAATACTATCACATTACCATCGTAGTGACCGCTTTCTACAATATTTATGGGCTGGTTGCAATTACACATTTCCACCAGATGAGTACGCACCATGACTCACATTGAAGGCTAAATATTGACTTACCAGGAGAGATGGTTTCAGCAATATGGTGTCTAAGCAACATGTTTACAACACCTATTCAACTGCCCCTGTTTATGGTAGTGGGTCAAGGGGACACGTAAAATGAGTCATCTCTCAGAACTCTTATGGACAAGGTTGATAGCAAGCTCTGGCCACAGAGATCAGAAGCAAATTGGGGCAATGTTATGGTTTTGCTTTGCTGAGCCAAAAGTGACACACGGTGATCATCTGTTAGGGTTGTGACTCATGGTGAACCTTGAACTGGTCTTTGGACAATATCTCCATGCACTTGAAATTGTCTCCATAGACAAACAATCCCATTTCTGTTTATATTTAGCCATCTTGCCCCAAATCTTTAGAAAGACATGCAGGTTTTTATTACTATTATAAACTTTTCAAATCTAGAAACATATTCTGTACTAATGAAATTCCTCCTTTTGAAACTTGAAATACAGATACTCCCAGACTTACGACCTATGCGACTTAAGACCACCTGCAGTTACAACCATGTGTAAAAAAAAAATTCAAATATTCCCATGCACCATACAAGAGTCAGTATGGTAACGTGTATCTCCCAGCAGCAGTATCGTGTTTTCTCTCGGCATCAGTTATACTTCAGCAGTCATATCACAAGTATCTCACTTAGCTTCTACGGATTTACCACTCCCAAAGATGTTGTGTAAAAGAAAGATTTCTCCATCTACCAATACACCAGGCAAGAAACAGAGGAAGTCACCTGATTTGGAAGTTAAAATGAAAATAATTAGGCAACATGAAGGAGGGGGAAAAAGTAAATGCTATTGCACGTGATCTACAATTGTCCCATTCAACGATCTCCACTATTCTTAGGGACAAGAAAAGAGTCTTGGACGCAGTAAAAGTTTCGGACACCATGCGGTCGACAATAATAACAAAGAAGCAACAAGGACCTAACCACGAAATGGAGAAATTGTTGATGCTCTGGATGGAAGACCAGATACAAAAACACCCATAGGCCTACTAACAATTCAGGCTAAGGCTAGAAGTATTTTCGAGACTTTGAGGAAACGAATAGATGACTACAAGGAAAACTTTCAAGCAAGCAATGGGTGGTTCAATCTCTTCAAAAAAGGATACAATCTGCATGATGTCTGAGTAACAGGAGATATAATAAAATGTATTACGTAGTACAATACATACTAGTAATGCATATAAAATACCCTCCCAAAGGTCAAATACATATAGGTCTTCAAGTTATGTCCATATTGACTAAAGATGGAACCCAATCATAAGTCAGGGAGTACCTGTATATTGAATTGGGTGTATCCTAGTGGGGAGGAAGAATCATTGGCTAAATTTGCAAACATAAATTGGTAGGATAAACTGGCTATTGAAAGAAATGCATTGTAAAGTTCATGGTGTTAGATGCATCATTAGTGTTTTACAATGTCACTTTATGTCCTGATAGCTTGACCATGATGATTAATGTCAAAATCAAGTGTAGCTTTCTCATGTAGATCTGTGGTGGTCTCATGAAAAGCCAGTGCCTGTTCAGCATTACTTCGAGCAAGAGGGTTCCTTGTCTCACTAACCTGATTTGATCCAAAAGATGCTGTGTCTAGTTAAAGTCCAGGATCAGAGTAGGGCTGAGCAATGGGACTTGTACCATGGCAGCAGTGTTGGGTTGGGTCTGGTGGTGTTAGTGAACATTGCTTCGGTAGCAAGTGGATGATCGTTAAAATAAGAAATAAAGACTGTCTCAAATAAAAAAAAAAAAAGGTGTTTGTAGTACCTGCTAGCATTTAAGGTTTCAGGCACAGTATGATCAGCTTGAAATATGCATTTCTACACCCTGACAGATCTGCCACTGCATTGTTAGAGCTTATGTTCCTTGTTCCCTATGTTGGCAAATATAATATTTGTTTCAACCATCCACACAATACAACGGAACCCATGTTTTGTTCAGAAAATGTCTTTGTGCTCTCAAATTTTATTGGAAACATTAATTGGCTCAATTAAGACAACCTTGGATTGTTTCACAGTGTAATGAGCATAGTAACCAAGGTGCCCTGTTGTCAGGTCACTAGGGGCATTGGTGAAGATACTGTGATACTCTTCGTGAATAACTGTCCTGCTCTCTGGAGGTGGAGGGAGGGTTTTACGGGGACATAAAACTATGAACAACAAGATTAGTAATGGAGTGGTGCTGCCAAGTTATGTATCTGCAGGAAAAGTCCAGAATTTTAAATTCCATTTATCTGTCATCTTGGGGAATCTGGCTCGTAACATTGGCGGTTTCATACTTGTGGCATCTAAAAGAAAGAGTCAGGCCAGAGTCCCTATCATAATGTCACACGTGTAGCATTTAATCGTTGCTGTGCTACTTGATCACCAAATGTCACCACTTCCAGATCTCTCTCACTTGCCTTAATTATAAGCCAGTTTGAAGTTATTAGCATTTACATTTAATTTCCCAAAGGAACACATTATCGTCTTCGAGGCCCCCTGAAATCCTTCGGTGCTAAATTTGCAAATGCATTACTTATGTGTTTCTTGTTTGGTATTTGAGTTAATCAACTTAGATAATTTTCTAATTAATTCTTAAACTTTTTATTGAATTGTGACTCTGCAAAACTATTTAATAGCATCAGACTTTCACAAAGAGAAAATAAAAGGTCTTTCCAACTCCATATCATTGCCCAAGATTCAGTCTGGCCTCCCTAACCTCTTCTGCCTTTATTATATATCTGCCAACTGAGATTAATCGGTTTTAATCCCCCTCAAACACACAATAGCGCTTAGATTGAAAAGGGTTTCTTCCTGCTCTCTTAGATCAGTTATTAAGGCTGATAGATGAACTACACTGAGTATGGTATGAGAGAAATATTCACCTTTCTCAAATGTAACAGAAAAATTACCAATGTAAGAAAAGTAAGTAAATAATTGCAAGAATTAGATGATTTATTAACTTGTTAAAGGGATTTGCAATTTTACATTTGGGATATCAAAGCATTGGAATTTCCTTCCTTCTGCCGCCAGTAGCTGCTTCAGAAGTTTTGTGTGGATTTTTTTGGTCAGAGCTTTGTTATTGAGATGATTAATGGGTGTGTATAGCTAGTGGCATCACATTTGCTATAGAAAGAATTAAGGATGTTTTGGTGAACTTCTCAGTGATGCTGGGATGGTCTGGCAGCATTTGAAACTTAATAAAGTATCTACTGAAGAAGTAGTTCCACATATGAAAGATACAGATTAATGAAGATCAGCAAAATTAACATATTTCTAAGAAGATATAGTTAATTTCTAATGAAATAAAATTATGGTTTGTCATTAGAAATGCAAGAAAAATATTTCAACAAATTTTTTATTTTAAAGTTAGGGGTTTTGTGTTCCTTTTTAAAATTATTTTTATGACAGATTTGAAATTGTAAAATGTTAATTCAAAAATTTGTTTTTCAAGAGACCTGAGAAGATGGAAAGCTAAGGCAGTCCTTTCAGGGAGATAATCTGTTAGGGTTTCTGTTGCAGACTGTCGGCAGAGTATCTGAGAACTATGTTTGTTTCACTGTCAGAAACACCAACAGAAATCACAAAGCAAAAACAACTTTTTCCAGTGAATCTGATGAAGAAGGTAAAGGATATTTGTTCAGATGACTGAAACGTAAACTCAAAACTTGTTTATTTCTGTAAATGACTAAAAACTGTTAAAAAAAAAATTATTATTATTATTATTATTTAAAATGTCTTTTATACTGTATGGCATGTTACAATATTTAGCAACTGTTATTGAGTAAAACATCTAAATGTAATATGTTCGCCTTTATTAACTCTACATTTTACTAGAGAAATTAATCGATCATCCTTTTACTTCATATCCCAGTGTTCCATCTTGATGTGTCACATGACTTGTCAATTCTTTTTCTTTTTTAAATCTCACCCAACACAGGGTTCTTAATTTTTAACTTGGCCTGGACTATGATAGTAACTTCAAATTCGACAGTATTTATTTATCAGAACCCTTGACACACAAATTCCTTAAATCTACACACGTTTTTTTTGTGTATGTTGTGGTTGAGGTGATTTTCTTATGGTGACTGAACTAAGGTCGTTTGAAACACACATTCATTTTTTTTTTTTTACTCTCCTAGGTTGTTTTTCTTTTTTGTTTCAGACAGATTCTTGTATCTACTACATGCAGAATGGATCTATGATAACTAGTTAAATATTTTTTTATTTTTTTTTTTGTTGAATTTATAGTTTTCTTACGTTTGCACAAGACTCCACCCACAGCTGCGATGTAGAAACTCCACCCTGGAGAGTAACATGAGTATGGAAATGGCCGTTTTTACATCAGAGGCCTTTCAAGAAATCTATAAACACTTTGAGGTAAGCCAGCCTCTGTAAAGTTGTCCATTGAGCATAATCTTGGTTATCAGAAAATCGTTTAGAATATGTACGAAATATTTTCTGGGATTCTGAATGCATTTTCTGATAAATGGTTTTAACACAGACATCAGGTTATATCCCCTTGGCAATTTTGTTTGTGAAAGGTTAGACAGATCATGTTTGACTATTCTTTCAAGGCCATTAAGAGAGTAGCAAGCACCAAGAACATTTCTGCCCCCCTCAAAGTCCGTCGCAGCACGTTGTGTTGCTGCAAGGAAAGCCTCTACTAGAAGTCTTCATTTGTAGATGTAGGATAAACTCTCTGTAACCAACTGGTGAAGAAGAGCAAGAAGAAATGTCAGGGTATGCCAAACTTAGCTGTTCCCTGCTGGGAACCAAACTCAGGGCCTCACCTTACTGTGGCAGTCCAGCAGTCTTACTAATAGGTGGGCAGTTTTCCCTAAACAAACTAAAATCACCACCATGCCTGGAATGTTCGCTGGGGTTGGTTAAGAACAGATGCATTGTTGCTGAGATTTCTCTGTATTTGCTTCAATGTGTTGGTGGGGTGTTTTTCTAAAAAAAGAGTTTTTTT
Source organism: Nautilus pompilius (assembly GCA_018389105.1). NCBI lineage: Eukaryota > Metazoa > Mollusca > Cephalopoda > Nautilida > Nautilidae > Nautilus > Nautilus pompilius. The sequence continues at coordinate 1,625,823 of JACATO010000334.1, read as the reverse complement.
TTTTTTGTAAATCCCCGTCTTCCACTGCAGGTGGATGTAAAATGTTTTAACTTGTTTATAAGTATCCTGGCTGGAGGAAATCCGGAGGACTGGAAATTTCCGTGGATATGCATCTGTGTTGATCTGTGCCAGCATAAACTCGAAACCAGAGCAGCTGACAATACTGAAAAAAGATAATTAATTTGGCCACAGAGGCCTTAAAATTTGCTCGGCGCCGCTTGTTTCCTAATGAAGTCGTTTTAAAAATTTTTTTTTTTTTTTTTAAATTAAATCTCACTTAGAATTTTAGTAGAAAATGTAGTTTTTTTTGTTTTTGTTTTTAAAACCATTTCACCAATTTGTTGTTTAGTTTTTCAAAAGACTCCGCCCCCTCCTACTCCTCCTCCACACATGTGCACCCACTTTCTACTAACCGACCTAATGACCTCGCGTGATACATATTTCTCTCTCTCTTAATCATTACTCGGGTCCCCCCTGTGTTGAAGTAGCAGAAAGAGATTTTTTTGTGGTAATGGGACAGAAGTTCGACATTCATGTTGTTGTTGTTGGTCCTGTTCTTGATTTCATTGATGTTTGAGGGGGGGGGGTCTCTGACAGAAGTGCAATTCAAAACGAGGGTTGTGCCGGGCAGTCTTGAACTTACCAGCCTCTGAATCACTGCACATCTGGCTGCATAGATTTTAATCGGCTGGAGTTAAAGAAGAAAGCACTCAGTGTCAACCCAGCAACTTCCGATATCCACGCAGACTGTTAAGGGGGTGGGGCATGTCGACTGAAAAGGTCATTAAAGCTGATTGTTTTCCAAGTACATTCTGTAGTTTTGTTTTTTGTTCCAGCTCTCCTTTTCTGAATGGCTCTTCTTGGAGGTGAAACTGCAGCCTACGCAAGACCACCTGTGTGTCAGAGACAGGTATCGGCTTACAGGACTATACAGCATAGCAGAAACTTCTCCATTTTTTGTTTTTTTTTTTTTTTGTATCTGCAGTCCTTAAAAACAGACAAATAATTAAAAAAAAAAAAAAAAGGGGAAGCATTTATCTTATCAGGGTTAGGGTGGGAGTTTGGTTTTTTTTGTTGTGATTTCTCTGTAGGGTCCGTACTTGAATTGTTTTAATGAATTTTAATGAAATCTATGTGAGAAAACAGATGGCAGCTGTAGTTTTGGAGTGCATCTTGCAAGGCTGGTGCTAGGAGATCGGTTAGTATGGTAAGTTAAAAGAATTTCAGAACAGATTTGGATATACGTATTGAAGCCTTTGAGAAACCTAGGCAAGCTAGATCTAGATGCTGATACGGAAGTTCTCAGTAGTGTGAAATCAGTTTAAAGAAAAACTGGAAAACGTGCAGACTATTAAAGAAAATGTGGTCTCAATCTCGCTGAAGATGGAATGTAAGTTTTTTGTTTTAACTGATAGTAAGATCACTGAACTGAGAAGTAATTGCATTTGCATAGTTATTTAAGATTATTTTAGTTTGTTTCTTAAGTCTGCAATTTTTAAATTAAATTTTAACTTTTTTTTTTAAAACCTTTTGATAAATGCCTACATTTTTATCCAATGGAGTTAATTTACTCCCTCCCCCATGTCTTATTTAAGGATATAGCCAGGTTTGCAAGTTGTTTTTTTTTTTTGTGTTCTGTTTTTTTTTTTTTTTTCAATTTTTGGTCTTAAGTGGATCCAATGGTCCGTTAGCACGTTTTCCAGTTACTGTAGTCTAAGTTAAATTATAGTTTTCATGGCTGGGCACAAGTTTATCAAACTAGGTCCAGGCTACAAGCTAGTTGCATTTGGGCAAACTAAGGCAAAAGGTCAGTAGAAATTGAGTGGGAGTGTTCTTGGAAATTTTTCCCTTGGATCATTTGGCCGCATTCTTGTAGCCTCGTGTTCTCTCATGGCTTGTTCGTTTTTGTCCTAAGTGGCAATGCCAAGTCATGTCAAAAGATTGTTGGTTTGTCTTGTTTTTTGCTCGGTTCGTTATTTGATTTGTTTAATCAAATTTTCATGGCATATGTAGTGTTTGTTTTTAATAGCCAAATCTGTTAGTTTTGCATGCCCTTCTTCCTTGTTGTTTAATAAGCGAATCGCTTGTATTCTGTCTTTTACTCGGGAAGGGGAGTGAGATTTTTTTGTGGTAAGGGAGAAGTGGATGTGTTGTGGGTTGCTTGTTTTGAGGTGACTGCTGTGTGTGGCAATCAGGGATGGGAAGGTCACTGCCGGGAGGCGCAAAGATGACAGGGCAACTGTGATCCAAAGGATTAGTGTTAGGGGGCAAATCCAGAAAAGGGGGTTAGCATTTTTTTCTATGTAATTGAAAGTGAGGCGCAAAACTAAAAGGGCATAGGCATAGAAAAAAAAGGTGTTTACTTGTTTTTTTTTTTTGTATATGTGGAATTAATTAAAAAAAAAAAAATTGTTGTATTTATAGGATCAAGAGTGGTTTTTTTTGTGTTTTAAGGTATGGGTGGAGTATATAGTATGGTAGGTGTTAGAAATTCACAGTTGGAGTGTTAAAGACTTTGTAGGCTAGCAAAATTTGTTTGTAAAAGTATTAGCAGAGTAAAAATAATTTAGAAAATTGCCAGGTCTTATATGAATCCCCACCTTTTTGCGACTTTCTTGTAATATTTTCAAATTCTCTCCTTAAGTTTTTTTTCACTGTTGAATAGTATTCATTTGTTTCTCCCTTTCTTTTTCATTTTTTGTTTTTTTTAACTTTTTTTTTTTTAAAACCTTTTGATAAATGTACTTTTTTAAATGGTTCCCCCATGTTTATTTTTGGCGGGCGTCAAAATTTTCCTAGTCACCAGCTAAAATAGTTGCAATAAGGAAGTCAAGTGATTTTTTTTTTGTCTTGTAGGCAGCCTAAAGCTTCGTTAATTTACCAAGTATTCAAAAATGGCTTTCTTTTGCTCTCGATGAAATACATGGCTGCATATTTGTTTTGCATAAGCGAAGTCTTGCATGTTTTCTGAAAATGATCTAAGTTGGATTGGATCTGCCGTTGTCTGAAGCCCCGGGACTACTTGCCCCAAGTTGACGGCCAGGAAGTTCGAAAGGTGACCCTTTTTTTTTTTTTTTATTGTGAGGCGAACTCAAAGGCATGGTGGTGTCTCTGAATGTATATGGGCAACTTTTAGCTGAATGTATCAAAGTTTGAAAGGTCCCACAGATCTTTATGCCGCGAGGGTCACTTTCATTTCATTCCTGTTTGCATCCTTTCGTGTTCATATATTTTCCATGGCATGGGCACATCCACTGCTAATCTGTTTCTTGAAACCATACATCACATGATTCATAGAACTGTGGGTCGTTATCCACCATTTGCAACCTAGTTTTTTGTGCAGGTTTCAGTAGAGACCCTCATATCAGCCTGATTGCGGTTTTCAATTGGTGTCACTGATGGTTATCAGAGAAGCTAGTCATCAGCTAGACTTTTATTGGTTGCCAATAGCAACGTGGTAATCATATTTTGGGAGCTCTGGATATAATCTTATTCTCTGGAGTATAAACTCACTTCCTTACAGTATTAGTCAAAGAAATTGTGAGGTTCTAAAGCAGATCCTTACCCTATTTTTATCCAAATGAGCTGAGTTGATTCCCCTGGGCTTATACTCCACAGGATATGATATATGTAATAGTTTATTTTTGATTGTAGATTTCTGCTGTTGACTCCAAGATTAGTAAGTGACAAAAGAAAACTATTGCATTTTGAGGTAACTAGAATCTCTGCAAATTCACATCAGGATAGGGATTCAAAATTTCCAGTTATGACTTTTTGACTCCTGAAGGACAACAACAAACAGACAAAAAAAAAAAAAAAAAAAAACAAAACATCTTATTGCTAAATAAATACATTCAAGGTTGTGACTTAATTTCCTTTTCGTTTTCCCTTCAGGTTTGAATATCACTGGTGGGTGGTCCAGGACTACTGTACATCTGCTTGTCAAAACCATGAAACACCACCATATAGAAAAATCTGCTCTGAAATATTTCGCTGCCTTATAGCTGAAAATAGGTAAAGTTAGGTGCACCTTCAATTTACTTTTTTTTTTTTTAAATAAATTAATATAATAATTTCTGTGTGTGGTGTGTGTTCTTTTTTCAAATGAATTTTGGGAAGGGGGGGTCAGGGTTCTGTGGGTTAAATAAATATTGTAAGATGGAAAAGAGCTAGCGGGTTGAAGGAGAAAAGTGATGACAGGTATGCTAGGGTTCTTGCTTTTAACTCTTAAAATTGGAGGAGAAGAGTAGTTTACAATCCAGTCTCTAATGCCAGCTTGGATTTCCTCTTATTGAATGCGGTTATACTTTTGGCTCCGTGTTATGAAGTTGTAGGAGGCTGTACAAACTGATGGCCTCTGATGATGATGATGATGATGATGATGATCTTTTCACAGTTCATGTATTGACTTGGACCAAGGATGTTCGTTGTGTAACAAGAAATGTTCTAGCCACTCTGAGCTTTGGACAGACAATGGTGGAATTCTCACTTTATTACAGGTGAGCACATATGAAGATTATAATTAAAAATAATTGATGGCAAGCAGTTTTGTGTCTCAGTACTAGTTAAAACTGCAGGAAGGTTATAATACTGAGTCAGAGGAACAGAAAGTTTACCAAATGCTAAAAACTTATTTCATCTCCCAGGGTGCTTCACAAACTGAACTTAAAAAACGGCACTTTTTACCATTTTGTGACAAGTTATAGCTAGCCGACACAGATAGCATGAGGACATCAGTCTAACTCTTTGTCTGAGGTCTGCAAACCTTTCATCAGGTGATATTCACTGTAGAATCTGCTGCCTGTTTATTCGTTCTTTTAGTGATGCTATGATCGCAAACATCTAAAGTTTATTCTAGGATATTGATAAAGTGAAATGAGTGGCTGGTGTACAGTTTCTATGGGGCCAGGGGGGAGGTATCATTCTTCTCTTAAATTTTAACCAAGTCTGCCAGTTTATGCTTCTTCAGAAATATTTGTGCAGCAAGTGGTCTTGTTTTGTATGTGGTGGGATGGTCCAGTGGTAGACTACTAAAGATTGAGGTGTCCAGAGTCCTGGTTTGGCATATCTCAGACCACTTGATATGTAGGCACATGCTCCCTGGGATCCTCAACCCCACTGCCACCAGGAAAGTATACAACAGTAACGACTGCTTACGCGCACATGTTTCAAGTCAGACTTTCTCATTATATATATATATATATATATATATATTTTTTTGAATACCAATGGTATAATCTGAAAAGCTGGCGTTAACACGCAGTCAGAATTTCTAAGCTGAGGCGTGACAAGCTTTTTACCATTGTTAAGCACTGATGCTGTTTTACTATTAAAAGTGAAACTTCTACCAATGTTATCTGCACTAAAAGATTTTCTTTTTAACCTATGAACAATTCAATGTTAAGATTAGTTTCCCATGATTCAGTAAAAGGGTTAGGAATGCCCAAAACTGCACATTCTTTGTCACAATCACAGCAGGGGTTAAGAAAAATATATATTATTATTATAAAAATATTTTTTCTTTTTTTTTTTCCTTTACCTTATCATCATCATGATCATCTGTAGCAACTGACTTTCCAGCTGCCTCAGGAGGCTGATGGAAGGAAAGACCCTGAAACATCCAACTGTCCCACACAGCTGTCATGGTTGGTAGGGGAACTGGCAGAAGCTCTGAGTTCAGATGGAACAACAGCATCTGAAGCACAGACACAAGTTGATGTGCTAAGTGTTGTATGGTAAACAATTTTGTTTTCTGTTTAGAGTAATTAGTGCAAATGATGCTGACATACATTTTGAGGAATTATTCTGACTGATTTTTTTTTTTTTTTTTTTTTTTTTTTGAAAACCTACCATCGTTGAAGAATCTTATTCGAAAATACAAAATTTGACAGAGCCTGTGAAATAGTAGACAGATATATACAGGGTGATTGAAAAGTAACTCCCTATTTTAAAATACTTATAATTTATCCTATTATTGTAATATTTTTCTCAAATTTTTTGTGTATGTTCCATGATGTATGGATGAAATCTGGCCAGTTATCAGTACATGGGAGAATATTGAAGATTTTATTTTCATGCAAGATGGCGCTCCTCCACATTTTGCTATTGTTGTTCGTGAATGGCTGAATTCCCACTTCCCTGGGAGATGGATGGGTTGTCGTGGTCTGCATGAGTGGCCAGCCAGAAGTCCTGACTTAGAACCCTGCGACTTTTTTTCTTTGGGGTTGGTTAAAGGAGCAAGTCTACTCCACCAAACCAACAACTTTGGAAGAACTCGAAGGGCGAATACGGGAAGTTATGTCTTCCATCCCACAAGAGTTCCTTGTGAAATCAGTTGACGCGGTTCCCAGGCGGCTTGAGAAGCTGGTGGCGAATGCTGGCGCCCATATCGAATTTTAAATAAAACTCCATGCTATACACTTTCTTATCATATTCACTTCTTGTAAGAATTGTAGTTCAGAAATAAATTACAAGTACTTAATGATAGGGAGTTACTTTTCAATCACCCTGTATATACATATCTATGTCAAACCCATTCTTTGAAAGTTAAAGCAGAAGTTCAGCAAAGTGCATGGATTGGTTTCCTAATGGATTCTGGTGTCCAGAGCAATGACAGCCTTTCTTGCTATATATATATATATACATATACTGACCAAATCAGTGTAGGGATATTGTGATATAACTTTCAAAATTGACCATAGCATTTAATATATAAGGTTCATTTTTTTCACAATATCTGTACATCATTAAATGCATTTAGTGATGTCATAATGACAATGAATAGTTCATCTCTATACTAACCCAAAGTCGCACATCTTTAGTAGTGTGTATGGTGGCCATCTCTGTCTTGTACAATAGCGTCACACCTATGTCTTAGATCTCATACTGTTTGCCAGACTTCTGGTGCAGTCTTGCGGTGTGCATTTCACTTGTCACGGTTTGACAAAGTTCCAAAATGGTTCCAGGAGCACATGTTTGCTGCTCAATGCATCCAGAAAGCTTGTCCTATACATATTCTATGGAATCTAAGGTCAGGAGAGCAAGCAGACCATGGAAGATGATGGGCGTCTTCCTCTTCAAGGTGATTTCTTGCACTATGGAGCCTTAATTCATTATCCATGATGACAAATTTTGTAAAATGGAATAATAAATTTAATGACAGAAGCATTGACAGCAGTTCCATCAAAGAGAATTAGTTCACCTTTTGTGGTCATGTGACAGACCAGAACACTGCTGCTCATCAGCATTATGTTGGTCTGGTTCCAGCCAAAAACAAATATGGGAGGTTGAATTTATTCCTACGAGAGAAGAGAGCCTGGCTAAAGTCCAGCATGAATGTGTTGGTCTACTCCTGCCTTTCCCCATACAGGGATGTTTAGTTTTATAGTCTGGTGGAAGCTATGGGTCCCACAAACCTGCTGCAATTCATTCTGGATGGAATGTGCTGAGATCATGTGATTTCATCAAGCCAGATAGGTAACGTAACAGTTACCATGACCATCAGTCATTAATGCTGCAGTGCCCCTGCCAGGTGTTTTGTGAAATGAACCAGTCTCTCTGTACCTCTGCTAAAGATGACTGATTTCTATCTCTTTAGGAACTTCTTTATGCGAACATTTATGACAGGTTTTATGCAAATTTTGAATCACTTGTAGTGATGCGACTTTTGCAGAAACATCCTACAAAGAGTTAAGGATTATGGCACCTTCTACAGTGCCCATAATTGTACAAGATGTCCCATACAAGGTATTTCTATGTTCACTATATATCCAAACACAGATGCCTCTTTGATGATATTTTTTTACTGTAATCAGTAAGCTTCTCTTACTCTAATTTTTTTTTTTTGTTAAATAAATACGTATGTTTACTTTAAAAATTCATCATATTTATTAACAAGATAAAACACAAAAAAAGAATTCTTTAAGGGCTCAGAAATTCATAAACAATGGTTTGAAAATCCTGCATAGCCAGAAAGAATGCCATTAGCTACTGCTGTAGCCTGTGCTATTCCAGTTTCTCTAATACTTGACTTGAATTCTAGAGTGATTAAGCTTTATTATTAATGCTTGTGAAATGTAAAAAAGCTTCATATCTTTTTGGTTTTTTACTGTTTTTATTCAACCCAGCATATAATGGGTTCAGCAATATTTTGAAAACAAAGTAAAGCAAACAGAAAAATTAAAGACTGATGGTGGAAGATGCTAATCAATCTTGTTTGCTTATTAATTTCCCCACTTTAGACATTCCGAGTTTGATTAATATTCACAATTATGCAGTCAACAAGGTACATGACTGCTTTCAGTATGTCTGCCTACGTGCATACAAAATAATTTAGTTTCACTTGTTATTTTCCTCAGGCTTACAACATGGCTGCCACCCTACCTGCTGTTTACAGACTGCCTTGCCCAACCAACTCTGGTGTCCTCAAACACCTGTAGTACACTGGTTTCTTTGATCAACACCTATCTGGTATGATATTTTAATTCTCAGCTTCATTTGCTGTCCTTATCTTTTTAATCCTGCATCTGATTTTCTTTATTCATATTATTGTCATTATTAATATGATCATTATCAACAAAAACAATAGCCACAGGTGTCATAAAATGCAAAGAAACCAAAGAAAAGATGTAAATGTTAAAAGGGAAAAGAAAACGAAAAGATGCCTTTAGCTTTTATATTTAAAAAAAAAAAAACAAAAACTAAATTTTTCTGGTTTTTATTTTCTTTAAATTCCAAAGTTAGAGATGTTTCAGATTTTCTTTATTTAAATCTAATTTTGCAATCTTTTAAATTTCCATACAAACTAAGCCAATTTCCCAAAACATTTTCCAGGTGGCCATTTCAGATTTTGCTGGTTTCTGAGACATAGTCTTTCTCAATTTTATCATCTAAATCAGTGGATCCCAACCTTGGGGCATGACCCAAATCACAGCATCCCAGAGGGCCATTAGAAGAGAATTGTTTAAATTTTATCATGAGCCTGAAGGTCAAGAGGTCCTGTTGGTGTCTAATTTAGGGTTGCAGCAGCAACAACAAAAAAGGGGGGGTTGGAAACCACTGGTCAAAATGATCTTTCCTGAAATGGGGTCATCCAAAGATGGTAATACAATCTCTTAGTTTGGTGATTATTTTTCCCATTTTTGCTGACATATTTACTAAACCAATACCAGGGACACCCTTAAACTATCCATACTATACAGATGTTTAAAAGATGGCCTCAAATCAGTGCTATGTTTTTATTTATTGAGATGCAAAAAAGAAATGTTAATTTTGACAAATCCAAAAAAACCTGAATTCTGTTGCATAGAATCTCTTCATATTTCACAGCTGTTATCTCTGGGTAAGGGTGAGTTTACATGTTGAAGATCCTAGACCTGTGGCCCCCGTTTTTGTAGAGTTACTGAGCATCAAATAGCCTCCAGACTAAATGTGAGGTTCTTTATTTAGTGGGTGTTCAGCTTACAGCCTCAGAAAGGAGGATGTCTTGTAAGATTTTACCTTTCTGTGTCTCAGTAACTGGAAGCATAAGAGCCAACAATGATTTAAAACCATTTGCTAAGTATCTGTGTAACAGTTAGTTTGTATAGTAGATTAGTATTTGTTTATTAGGTGTGTGACACTAAAAATGGGCAGATAATCACTGGGTTATAAGTTTGCACATCTTTTCTCAACCTTTAGGAAGAGTAAGATTTAGTAAAATTTTGCAATATTTTTATATTCATAAAGACAATTGTGTCAGAAATAATTGAAATCCAAGCTATGACAGGTGGGGGGTTGGTTACTTGTTGAGTTGACAATGAATAACTCATTGTTTTATGATAAGACTGAAATTGTACATACTGATTTCTGATTATTTTCAGAGAAACTACTTGAGTCAGGTGTGCTTTTTGCCTTTAAATTTTACAGTTCACCTCTTTCAGGTAAGATCTACAATCTTTGCTACTGCAGATGTATATGGCATTGAAAAGTGACATTTGTAGATATGCGAAAAAATTATTTCACTTGCATGTAAAAAAATCAATTACCTGGGTATTTTATGGTGATCTAAAATTTTTCAAGATGTAATGCTTCAGGTTTTGTACTATTCAGCTTTATCCAAGAATAAAGGGGAGGGGAAATCCTGCAGCTTTGTTAGTTCATCCATTTATTAATACATTTCAGGGTCTGCTGCTGGTGAAGGACCATCTTCTGCCATCTTGCGAGCTCGCACTGACCACCTGCCCACTTCTGTGGTCCTCCTTGCTGGTTGGTATAATCAGACTTTCACTCTCTCGTTAAGTGGGGAACGATGTTTGATAATGGGTTAGCATTTTAAGAGTATAGCGAATACAACGGGAGGGTGTCGTGTTGGCAGAATACTGCTCGACTGAATGTTCCTGGACTCGGCTGAATAAAAGATCCAAGACACCTGAGCTCCTTTCATCTCCAAGTAATTAAGCCCTCTGTAACAGGTGGTTCTGAACGCTCCAGCTAAACTACGTCAGGGGCTTTTTTGATCTAATCTCGATTTGCTAATACGAAGCCAATAAAGGGGGGATTAACTATTGTTTTATTTGTTTTTCTGTTAATAATTTTGGTTAACCAGGTTTGTTTGTTTAGGAGTTTCAGCAAGTTAACTCTCCAGAGGCTGTCAGTGGACCAGACACGACGACGCAACTCAGCCAGGTTCCACTCGAGCCCCATAGGGCGTTCCACCACATTTACTCTGGAATACACTAAAATTGCCCCCACGCCCCTCCACTTTTATTTTTTTATTTATTTTTTTTTTTTTTGCCAAAACTGTAGCAAGATGCTTTTTCCTTATCTGCAACGCTAAGAACAGGTAATCAGTTTAATTAGAACCTTGCCCCACCCCTTTTTTGGTGTAGTGTGTATTTCGTTGTGCCACAGTTTCTTAAAGATGTCCATCCACCCACCACATCCCCTTTTTTTACTGCCACCAGACTTGTTCTTGCTGGATTCAGTTTTGTTTGTTACTCTTTTTTTTATTCCTTCTTGGTATCCGCATTCTGACAGCAGACTGCCCCTCTAATGTTTCTAAAGTCTTAAATGGGACCATTGTTTTTTTTATACCCATTGTTCTGGCCTGTGAAATGCTGTTTGTTTTTTATATTCCAGGTCCATTATGGCCAGCTGCAGTACATCGCAGAGCAGTTTATGTCGTCTAGTGAAGAGTCTCGCTTAAAGAAATTACTAATTCACATTTCATCTTTGTGGAACTATAAACAAAAGTACGTTTGCTGGATATGTACCTTTACCTTAATAACCTAAAGCTGCAATTTTTGTTTGTTTGTTAAATTATCAGTCTTTTATATTTGTTATCATAGTAGAAGCTCACTCATCCAATGTTTGTTCTTCAAACATGGCAGCGTGTACTTAGCTTGTGGAGACACCAATCCAGACACCAATCCATTTCCATCTCAGCTACAGAGAGTAGGTGCATTTGATTTGATACAGAGCTTTTCCAACATATCGTCCATGATTGGCTCTGTATCCTTAGATAAATTAAGGGACCCTGGAAGACTGCTCATAATCAGGTATTTTTATGGGTAGGCGGAGCACTTATAATCGGCCACCTTCCAAATCAGCATTTCACTTATCCTGCATAGGGTCAGTCCCAATTAAGTCAGATAAGTTTTCTACTGTATTATTACTAAACGTTGTGCCTCAGAGGAATCATGAATTAAAGCATTGTTCAAAAGAATATATTAAAAGTTAGCAACTAACAAGTTGCTGTTTTGTGACTAGCTTGGGTCTCTTGTACAAGCCAAAAACTATAAAAACCCACTGCAAGTTATCATCACTGACTAATCCGTGATGATAGATCTTGGTTTCATTACTAATAGGGACATGCAAATAACATTGCTGTGATAGTATCTTGCCATTTGAACATCCCTAACACTAAAAATTTGATGCAGAGTGAAATAATACATCACCAGTATCTTTCCATCATTATAGCTTCCTCGTGGTTTATGCAACAATGTCTTGTTTTAACAGAGAATTTTATAAACTATGTTAATCCCATCTTTCCATGAGGTATTTCTGGCCTTTGGATGTCTTCTGAGTTTATCAGCGATTCTGAGAGTCATGGAAAGTTATTTCTGAATACCCAGTGTGAAATAAAGTCGAACAGTGCTGTAGAATTGTAGAAGTTTGACCTCTGAAAGAAAGAGAGTTAGCATTTGTTCAAAAGCATATATTATCATTTTCCTGTTTATCACGTTTTGTAGAAATGATCTACACAGTCAAGAGGAAGATTCCAGTTGTCCGGTCAGGGTGGGTGTAATAAAACTAAAATAGAATTTTTAACTGCCTATAGATAACACTGTTTTCCATGTTTCTTTGGATATTTTTTATTTATTTGTGATCTTTGAAAATCCTGTACTTGAGTAGAATTTTGGGGATTGTTTAAACGTTCTGACACAGAAAATGTAGTATATTTAAAGGAAACTAAAAATAAGGATTGGTTTCTAATATGACTATAAATAATATCAAATGAAAGTGAAATAGGGAATGAGTTTTAAGTGTTTGGGTATGTGATGATAATGTGAAGAAAGAACGTATTTTGTGATCAACTACAAACAATACTTGTGCCCTCTAGTGTTAGTTTGTAGCCACAATTTTGATAGAGTGAAAAACAAAACATTTTATTTTGTGTACCCAGCACTACGAATAAATAGTTCTTCCTGGTCATATCCTTGTTTGCAAGTGATGTGATTTTTAGCCCTAGTTCTGCCAGTCAATATAGAGTGATCGCCAAACACTCTGCTACTGTAGTGCAGGCAGGGTTAGGGTTAAAATATATGTATTGGTTATAAAATTGTTGTTTTTTTTTTAATAAAAAAAAACAATTCATCTTTCCATGGCTTCGGATTGTTAGTGGTAGAATAGCCTGGTGAGTCAGGTCCTGAAAAGGGCTGGAAGCACCGGCTGTCCTAGAACAACGTCCATCATAAAAAGGAAGGTCTTGGTCATCAGGAAGTTGTTCTGATAGATGGAAGTTTACTCCAAACAGACAGACAATCCCTGAAGATGATCAGATGACTGAAAAGCCAGAAAAGGAATCTCACTTTCCTGGATACAATTTGTTTTTTTTTTTTTTTTGTTTTGTAACCATAAATTTTTTTCTTCTGAATGAGTTACTATTTTTGGAATATGGACAAATAGGAAACTATTTGTATTGTTTTTCTGATAATTATTCCCTTCTGCTTTCATTCATGTGAACAAGAAGTGTATCGAAATTGAATTGAATTATTAGGAATAACTTGAAGTGTATATTGATGACTAGAATCTTAATGACCCTTTTCTTCCTGAAATACTTGAGAGGAAATGTACGAGTTTATACATAACTTTAACTCTTTGTTGTTGTTTACTTAATTGCAGAGTAGAGTGTTCTTCTGAGAGCACTTAGTAAATCCGTACAGATGCTGCTGTTTGATGTCAGTTGAGCAAACAGTCAATCTCTCAAGGAATTCAAACCTCTGCCCCCATACCAACCCACACTCCATCTAGTGACTTGTGTTTGCTCCCTGGTGACATTTCAGGAATAACTCTCAAGTCTGACATTTAGCACCAGTCTCTGGTGTAATTAAAATAATGAGCTGATTAAAAGAGATTTCTGGATACCTGGTGATTCAATAAGCATGTGTCAGGACCATTCTGAGGAACTGGTGAAGTTGATCAACTTTCTGGGTTAATGCTACTTACTCTGAATCATGTGCCAGGGATCCAAGGCTGTAGCCCCTAAATAGAAATTGTAAAACTGACATTTGAAATTCATTTGGCCTGCTGTCTATCTGGTGGACAATAAGAGCCAAAGCTAGGTTAACCCTTCTCCTGCCAAAAATAGAGTCAACATCTTTTTTGTAAGGTTTGTTTACCTTGGAAATATTTTTAAAATATTGTAGCATTTAAAATTCTAACATATAGACATGAAGAAGATAAGGGAATTTTTTAAGCTTGTGAAAAGCACATAGCTTCTTGGTTGAGATGTCTTAGTGTCAACTTCAGCAGGAAAAGAACCTGTTTTCTTTATTATTAGTCCATGGGAAATGGGGTGGGACTCCATTAATTGGGTACCCAATCTCTGAAGTCTCACTATAGCAAGCAAGAGCACATGCTAACTAGCCAACTTCTCCCCTAATTCTTAAAATAAAGTGACTCTTAAAATGTTTTATGAGTGGCAAATTTAAATCGTGTAGATTTGCTGATCAATGACAAAAGATACATTATTAAAGCAATCTTCTCAGAGTTTTGTGACTTTTAGAAAAAATGTTCTAAAGTTACGTAAACCAGGGGTTCCCGCCAGAAAGTTCTGTTGTTGTTCTTTAAATACATTAGATTTTTTTTTTTTTTAAGTATGTACTATGTTCCTGTTTTCTATAGGCATGCAACGAATGAAGGAATGTTAATTCCGTGCCATTCTTTGAGCATTAAGAGAAAGATAACCAATGCTTGTTTTTTGTGTCAGTTATAATGCAAACAAGTGTGACATTTATGTAATCTGATTGGTCATACAGATAATTAAGTAGTGGACTCTATAATTTCAGGAAGCTGTCTGGGGATTTTGTTGACTTCCCTCATGGGGATTTCCCTTATCTGGATGCTGTTACATTGTTTTTTCTAATCACAGACAGGTAATTGCTGTTGTATATATATATAATCTATTTCTTAGAAATCATAATAAAAGGGCTGTTGAAAGAGTAAAGCCCCCCCCCCCTGTTTTTTTCCCGTCTATTGGGCCAAAACTTATAATCATATGGTATCGTAATCTTACACACTTAAAAATGTACTCCTGCAAGTTACATGAAACTGCACAGTTAAAGTAGCTCAAAATAGGGGATGTTGTTGCTACTTGTACAGACCATAGAGTCATTGGATTTCTCACTGCTAAAGAGTTAACAACAAGGAATCCATTGGTGCATAGTTGTTATGTATGCAGACTTAAATTGATGTGAGTGTAGTGAAGGGGTTGGTGAATCAGGGTAATGAGTAGAGAATTGAATCTTAACATGTTCTGTGCAGACAGGGCAGCCAGCTTTTGTTGGGAATAATGTAATGCCATTCAAAAGTTTGGTGAATTGAGCTGAAAAAATTTGTTTAAAATAGATTTAAATGATGTACTTTGGATTGCACTCAAGTGCATGCAAGGCTACATTTTCTTTTTTGAGTGGATTGGGGGGGTCATGATGCTGACTGCATCTAGTTCCAATTCTACAGGCAATAATTAATCCACACGCTCCCATGTGACTTTTCGTTGTTCTCGTGACTGAAGATTTACGTTTCTTAAACAGAAAAGGGTGAATCTCAAGATTTACACACGTATGCACACACAACAGCAACAACAACTGGCAGAAACAACAGACATTAAACAAACTACGAGAATAAAGAATTACACCCAGTTTGCTTGAGTGCAATATATAGTGTTCGTAAAGGGAGATATGCAAGATTTTTCATTAATGTGATGTTACGAGAAGGAAATGGTTAAAGAGAGAGAGAGAGAACTGAAGAGTTCTGATGATTCAGTACTGGTTTAAGATGTCTGGTAGAGGCAGATTCTGTGACTCGGCTTTAGATCAGTACAGGACCTGGCCAGAATTCTGTTGCCATCCATTCCAGTGCCATGTGGTTAAGGCAGAGTCCTCACATCCAGATAAACCAGAGGAAAGTTTCTTGTAAGTATATTAGATGGTTTTCTCAAGGTACTTTGACTGCAGTCCTAACATTTGATTTGATGTACAACACAAGACGGGAGCTCTTTCCTTAAAGGGAAAATTATCTGTGATTTGTTTTGTTTTTTTTTTATAAATAATCTTGGTAAATTGGCACTGTGTGGCTTTGAATGTATATTTATATATATCTTGATCAGAAGGAAAATATTGAGTTCTGGTTAGGAACGACGAGAAGAAAAACTGGAATAATACTTATTTAAGTTAATGTGATGTTGCAGAGATACTTTTTTTAAAAGAAAGCTTATCCAGATACACTGTGTATTTATAATTTTAAAGCTGCTGAAGTGTACAGGAAACTTCTGCTGTAAATGTCAAAAGAATTCAGTTCCTAGACATCAATGAATGGTGAATCTTTATAAATCCTTACAAGGTTTGTTTCCATTTAAAAACACAAAACAAAGCTCCCACAACTTTTGGTTTTTCAGAAGAGATTTTCATTTGGAAAAGCACTGGACAAGTGTAACCAGAGAGGTAAGAGCTGGACTTCCCTTTTTTTTCTGTGAGTAAACCAATTGTGTTAAATTCTCAGATAATGCAAGCATTGTCTTAAGCAAGGGTGGGGATAAACAAAACTCCCAGCCAACCTTACACAATAAGCAGATTAGCAGTGGAGAGGAAAAGTTAACAGAAGGATAGGATAGTAGTCTGATTGCCATAGAGTCCATGGCCTTAACTTAGTAAAGGGCTTGGCCTAAAGATTGCTGTTGCTTAGTTTGAAGTGATGTCTGGTTGCTGACTGCTACCATGTGGTTAAGTAAGGTCCAGATCCATCACAGCCAACATCCAGATGAAAGATCCTTCATGCTGTACACTGGTCATCTTTCTGACATGTTGTATGTAACTAAAGTTGAGACAGTTTTGTGAAATCGGCCACACAGGATTTGTCTGGGTGGGCCACATGCCAGTTTATGACTTGAAACAGAGCTTCATTGAAGCTTAAGGGAATAGATAAGATTTAATTTATCAGACTGCTTTCTCAGCTATAAGCTCTGAATGCCTAAATAAAAAGTTATGTTAAGGTTAAGCAGCTTTCTTGTGAACAGACAGTCTCACCAACTGAAATAAGAAAATCTAGTTGAGTACTCTACATTCCTGCTTCTCAGTGGATTCAGTTGAGTAAGCATTTGCTATTAATTTGTAATAAATACAATTTCTTTTTGGAAGTTAATATAAGAAATTTTATAAACAATTATAAAGCAAGATTCTCTTTGGATAGAGACAAAAAGAAAAACACATTTTAAACTGTAACATTGATGTACCCATGCAAATATCTGAAAAAAATTTTAATTTTGTATGTTAGTGGTTCGGTCAACAATTCTTGACTCAGAATTATTTTGTTATGGATGCATCATCTGAAAACTTCACATCTGCTTAGGGCACATTATCTCTTACTTGTGTGGGCCTGTATATGATTAAAGACTTTTTTATTTGTCTGGGTTTATCCTCTGATAATTTTTAAAAAAACAGATGAAATCGTTTTACTTATTCAGGTTGGATTTTCAGAGTGAATAAATTGTTGTTTGCTATAGTATAGCAACAATAAAACAACTGAATAAATAGCTGGTGTTTGTTGAATGCGGCTGTACAAGAGAAGAAAAAAAAGATGATTGTTTTTCTCGCATTTCCATATACATTTGTGTCTTTTTCTTAAAATTGTCCGGCAACTTGGTGCAAACATCTTTGTTTATCACAAACATCTGAGGGGGATCTGGGGTTTCCTTATTGTTTGAAAACTGTTTAAAAGGAATACCACTCAGAGTGGGTTTTTCCTCTTATTGTCATTATTGCTAAATTCCTTAGTTTCACATTTCTTCCTCTCATTTACATCAGCACTGAAGATTCTGGCAGCCCCACCCAACCCCCTGTTAGCTGATCTTAACTACACTATAAACAAGGTCAGATCATGACTGTCCAGTTTGTGATGAATTAGACTTCACCCTGAAGACAATTTTTATACAAATATCTGAAACAACTATGGACAGACAATTTTTTTTTACTTTTCTTTCTTTGCTGCTTTATCTTTAAAAAAAGAAAAGAAGTTTTTGATTGTGTGCTGTAATGCATTCCATTAACCCTCTACTTGCATAAACTGCCAGGCAAAGAAAACCAATGATCTATGAAATATTAGTTGAAATTTGGTTGCGAAGAGGGCAAAAAAAAAAAACATCTTGAAAATAATGCCCTTATTTTTTTTAAATATTCTAAAGGGCACACTGTACTTTAACCCAATCTGCACTAAAACTTTAAAGCCTATTTCATATGATTTTAAGAAATTGATGTCTCTCAACTATTGGTAAAAAGGGTGCAGAGGACTATTGCTACTTACAGGTGTGTTAATGTTTAAAAAAATGTTAATTACAAATTTCGTTCTTGTCCAATTTAAGTGACTTATTTTTCTTTTTACTGTTCAAAATTATACTTTTGTTAAAAAAAAAAAAAAAAGCAACAAGAATGAAGCATGGGTGACAATCATTCTGTGGATACTACGTATTGTATACATTCTTGGAGGAACGGTGTTTGATCGCAGCCTGTTTTTATGAAAATAAATACATTTTGTGTGTGTTTCAGGTGAAATTAAAAAAAACCTTTGAGCTGATTTACTGTACATCAGGAAACAATCTGTTTCAAACAAAAGAATTTAGCATTCTCTTTTTAATTCTTATTTTAAATGAGTGATGGCACAAAGAATGGTAAGATATTCACTGCATGAAAATAACACCCAATTACCATGAATATTTATTCTTTGTTGTCGAAGAACCTTTGCAAAATGGCCCATTAATTTCTTTTTCTGACTGTATGTAAAATGTAGTGGAAAGAATTATTACACTATACAGTGTCAAAAAAAAAACTGCAAGAATTATAGGTATAAAATTAGTCACTTGTAGGTATATTTTACTTAAAAATCTAATCAAACCTAATGCATCTTTTAGACTTTGGCTTAAGAAAGATAACTGGTCCAATTCTTGAAGGTTTATGTTGTGGTGTTTGTGTTAATGCTGATCATATTAGAAAGAGTTGAAGAGGTGAAAAGTGGTCACCTTTCTTTTAAGATTCACTGTGCAACTTGTTTAGATCGCTGTTTTGGCTATTAACATCCTGTTTGTAAAAAGACTTGAGACGAAGTGTGTACCACAGCTATGAAAGAAATTAGAGAAAGACATACATCTCAAGAACATGCTTCCTGAAGTAGTTCATACTATGATAGCAGCAAATAAAACGGCATAACAACAGATAAAGTGAAAACATGATAAAGTGTGTCCAATATACAAATGAAAACGATGAACAGCAAGTGCGGAAAACTTGGATACTGGAGAAAAAATACTTGATGTTGACTGTCACCAAAGAGGTTTTTCAGTATCTCAGGTGCCAATTGCTACACTAACCGACAAATGGTCACTTTCGTCAAACCAACAAAACAGCTCTGGTCGGGACAATTAACTATGGGGTAATTTTATGGCATGTACAGGCAGAAATGTCAACATTTTTCTTGCTGCAATCTTTCTCGATCCAAGGCATCAGGTGTAGAAATACACAACTGAACCAAGCTATGCACCAGCACTGAAAGGTTGACTACCGGACCAGCAGTGGCAAGCAAAGCAGGCAAGGAGAGAATGAGAGTCAGAAAAGATGATAATGAACTCCAGCTGCTTCTGCAGAAAAAAGAACAACCTATATGGATTTGTGTTATAAAAATAACATTGACCCAATCTAAATTTTTTTTACTCTTGAGCCTCGGCCAAGCAAAAATCTTTTTCATCAATAAAAGCCACAGCTGAATGTGCCCCTTTCTGGCTTCAAGTTCATGGTTCTTGGACAGCCTGCTGGACTCATTGAAAAGGAGAAAAATATTTCTGCTTGAAAATATCACTTTTCCTGCTACAGTCTTTCTTTTTCCAAAGCCCCAGCTGCTGTTATTTGAGGGGAAGAGAGAACCTTAGCTCACCAAGCTGTCCACCAGCACTGAATGTTGGTCAGCAGTGACAAAAAAATCATGGAGCGAAGAAGGATAATGAATGCTAAAGAGGAAGATTATGAACTTGAGCTGTTTTTGCAGGAAAGAGAAATAAAGTAAAATAAGAATCATCTTTATGAATTTGTATCAAAAAATAACATTGGCCCAATTCTACATTAAAAAAAAAAGAATCTTTTTCTTTTTTTTTTAAAGCTTCAGCTGAGCAAAAATGAAAACATTTTGAAATCCTGGCTGGCTAAAGTCAATGGCTGTTCTATCTACGCAAGTTTCAGTTGAATGTGCCCTTTTCTGGTCTCAAGTTTGTGGTATCACCACAGAGAACGAACATGACAGGAGATTCTGGAGATTTTCACCCAGTGATTTACACTAGAAGAGAAATTTGCATTGGTTGGCACAGTATTGATTGGATTGTTTTGTTTGTTGACACACTGCTTAACTAACAATGGTAAAAATGGCCATTTGGAGCACTACATCTCTGAACCAGGGCAGCAGATTTCAAAATGCTATTCAACAACAAGTGGTTTACTGAGAAAATTAAGTTTAACAGACTATGAGTGTCCCTTTGAGGTACCCCTAATTGTATTTAGCTCAGTATTTTTTGTATGCACCATTTATCATTCGTTTTCTTAGAAGCAGCAGTTCAGGTTCCAACTTGGTACATCAATAAGCATTTCTCACTTTTTTAGAATTCAAAAATCCAGTTTATTTGCCCCCCTGGTTTTCATGCCTATTAACACAGTAATCATATTATAAGGAAATGAAACTTTAAAAAATAATTTAATTTTTTATTTCCTCTGATAAACGCAGTACTCAAGATTTGCTAAGTTATCTACGATGAATTTGGAGTTTCTAGATGAGATTGTACCTTGCTTTCCTGTGGATGTGTTTCTAGTTAATGATGCTAGCTGACTGAGTGTCTGCTGTCCTGACTTCAGGGTTAAGAGTGTTTCACAGTAGATGTGGGGGGCATCAGCCTTCGAGACAAAGCAGGTTAGCTAAATATGGCTGAGGGATGGTCAAAGTACAACCCATTCAAGAGTTACAGGACCTCCATTACAAGTATCCAGGAAATTCCAACTAGAACTCTTCATTTCTCAAATATGGAGGGAAACCCATGAAGCCAGCTGATGAAGAGTGTTAATAGTTAAGTTTAATAGTATTTTAATTTGTGTAATTTCACTTGCAGGCGCAGCTGATTTATCTTGAGTGCCTCATCAACAGCATTGCTGATGCAATGTTCAGACAAGTAAGAATTCCTCTGCAGATTTTTATGATTTAAACTTATTAAAATTTTTCTCTATTGCTGGCAGAAACAGAAGTCGTGGTTACCACAGTAACCTGCTAAGTATACTAACAGTATGCCAATCATAATGAGAATGTGTGTGTGGGTAACAGACTCAAATAAAAGGTCTCCCCTATTTAACACACACACACACACTCCCAGAACATTAGCCTTAGGCAGAAGCTTAAATTAGAAAATTAATTGAGGCATTTCCAATCACATTACCAATTACTACTAAATTAACCTGCATTTAAGTGTTATGTACCTGTTTCCATCATGTTTCTGTCCTGATGACTATTGGTATACAGTGATGTTAACTCACCAAAAACAGGTTTATCATTTAGTTCAGTTAATACTAATAACGTTATTGTGAAATGCCTGATTTAATCCCCTCCTTTCTATAAGTAACATGTCACCAGTAGCTTTCTATTCTTAGCATTGGCAGAGATTACCTATCAAGTGTAAACAGAAGTACATTGTTTTCAGAAGCTAAGAATTACGACAAGCTTTGGTGAAGCACATAATGGTGGCATCTAGCCAGTAACTGTTTTGTTTTTCTTTTAAATGGGGTAAAGGTTAATTTAGCCAGAATTGTTTGATTGCTTTTTCATTTGTTTGTTCTTTTGCTACCAGACTACTGTTCTTCCAACACATGTAAAGGCTGCAGCTGATATCATAATTTCAAGTCCATCAGCTCTAGCAACATTGCTGAAGAAACCTCCAGATGTAGATGAAATCATCAACAAGCTTCTCCCTGAACACTCAATAATGCTGGAAAATGTTGGCATTTTTCGGTAGATATATTTCTTATCTATTTGTTTATTTACTTATTAGAATACCCAAACAAATGTTCACCACAGAAGAAGATGAAAAATCATAAAGTTGTAGTGCTTCCTAAGAGAATGCTTGCTTTTTCTCTATATCTTAATTAATGCTTCACATCCTGATACTTATTTACTGAGTCATCACAGATTTAGGATGTATTGAGAAAATATATACAGGTGCATCTCAAAAAATTAGAATATCGTGGAAGAGCTCAATATTTTTTGTCAGTTATTTCAGAAAGTGAAAATTGTACATATTCTAGACTCATTACATGTAAACTAAAATGTTTCAAGCATTTTTTAATTTTAGTTTTGATAATTACGGCCTACAGCTAAAAAAAAAATAGAAAAAACGTTTCTCAAAATATTAGAATATTTCATAAGATCAATAATTTAAAAAAAAGGATTTATAATATAGAAATGTCGAACTTCTGAAAAGTATGTTCATTTATGCACTCAATACTTGGTCGGGACTCCTTTTGCACGAATCAGTGCAGCGTGGCATGGAGGCGATCAGCCTGTGGCACCGCTAAGATGTTATGGAAGCCCAGGTTGCTTTGATAGCGGCCTTCAGCTCGTCTGTATTGTTGGGTCTGGTGTCTCTCAACTTACTCTTGACATACCCCATAGATTCTCTATGGGTTCAGGTCAGGCGAGTTGGTGGCCATCAAGCACAGTAATACCATGGTCAGCAAACCCAATTACTAGTAGTTTGGCACTGAGGGCAGGTGCCAAGTCCTACTGGAAAAAGGAAATCAGCATCTCCGTAAAGCTTGTCAGCAGATGGAAGCATGAAGTTCCCTAAAATCTCCTGGTGGGTGGCTGCATTGACTTTGGACTTGATAAAACAGTGGACCAACAACAGCAGATGACATGGCACCCAAATCATCACTGACTGTGGAAACTTCACACTGGATTTCAAGCAACTTGGATTCTGCCTCTCCACTCTTCCTCCAGACTGTGGGACCTTGATTTCCAAATGAAATGCAAAATTTACTTTCATCTGAAAAGAGGACTTTGGACCATTGAGCAACGGTCCAGTTCAATTTCTCCTTAGCCCAGGTAAGACGCTTCTGACGTTGTCTCTGGTTCAGGAGTGGCTTAACACTAGGAATATGACACTTGTAGCCCATTTCCTGGACACATATCCGCATGATGGCTCTTAATGCACCGACTCCAGCCTCAGTCCACTCCTTGTGAAGCTTCCCGAAGTTCTTGAGTCGGCTTTGCTTGACAATCCTCTCAAGGCTGCGGTCATCCCTCTTGCTTGTGCACCTTTTCCTACCACACCTTTTCTTTCCAGTCAACTTTTCGTGTATATGCTTTGATATAGCACTCTGCGAACAGCCAGCCCTTTCAGCAATGACCTTCTGTGGCTTACCCTTTTGTGGAGGGTGTCAATGAGTGTCTTCTGGACAACTGTCCAAGTCAGCAGTCTTCCCCCATGATTGTGGTTGTGTGTACTGAACCAGACAGAGATTCATGTATTTATTACTGCATAAATAGTGATTTACTCAAACTTGAAATGGAATATTCTAATATTTTGAGATACGTTTTTTCTAATTTTTTTTAGCTGAGGCCGTAATTCAAAACTAACATTAAAAAATGCTTGAAACATTTAGTTTACATGTCAATGAGTCTAGAATATGTACACTTTTCACTCTGAAATAACTGACAAAAAACATTGAACTCTCCACGATATTCTAATTTTTTGAGATGCACCTGTATGTATATATATTTAAAATTTTTCCTAATACTCCGGTTTCTTTTTGCCTCCAATCAGAAGAATTTGTATAAGTATTTTTGTTGGGACAGGTCTGAGGTCAGAGTTTATCTAGTAGCCAATTTTTCTGGACCTAAGAATCTACCCAGCTGGTGCTCCAACTCCTGCCATTGACCACAGCCAAAACAAAATGAACCATTTTTTTTTTTTAACTTAAAAATATAAAGCTAATGATCATATAATCTCCCAAAAAAAAAGACTGAAAAAGAAAAATGTTTTTCACACACATCAACCATGATCGATTTCTACTTTGCTCTGTAGCTATGGCGGTGGGATTAGATAGTGCACTGTTTAGCTTGACGAAACCTTTTGCAGAATGATACTGGAAAGTTTTGAAGCTGAACAGATGGGAACTGTTCTCCAACAACCAGGGAACATTGGTGCCTTTCTGCAGCTGCATCGTGATGTGTGTAAAATTTTTGACAGAAGCCATTGTGGTAGACACGTCCAGCAACCTTGTGAACCATTGTGCTCAGTGAGTTTTATTGGTTGGTTTTCTGAAATCTGAAAATGTATAACCTTGTTGTTGTTCCTAAGATGGCTGTACAGTAATTTTAGGAAAGTTTAATTTCATCTTATTATACCAAACACTGCTGCCGTTATTTTATTGTATTTCTTTGTGTACTAGCAAAGAGAATTACTAATAGTTGATGTAGAGATTTTTTATTAGTATTTGTTTTTCTGGTCTTGACGATTCTGAAGTCTGTCTGTCTCATATTTTATTTCCAGCACTTTCAGTATTCATAGTGAAAACATTACTTGAATTTATCTAATGTCAGTAATTTTAATGTTATTCTGATTTGATGAATTAAAATTGTACAACTTCATATCTGTGTAGTAGTTGTCTTTTTAAGAATCTACTATCCAGAGCTTGCATTTGAGAAGGCGACTCTGTTTAAATGTGTAATGTGGTGATATTTTTGCAGCCTCTGAAGTGGCAGGACATGATACAGATTTCCACATTTGTGAAGCAGTCCATTATGTCTGTTCCTCCACAAACCCTGAAGACTGTAGATGAGGTAAGATTGCATCTATTGACAACATCAGCTTTTATACGTAGTTGAATGATGATAATATAAGAAGTTTGAAAAGCAATTTACAATTTTGTCTGTCTTAATACTTGTCCAGGTTTTCAATTTGCTAATACTTTCAAACTGACTACTTTAGTTTCTTCTATACAAAATTTCTACTATAGAACTCTAATTTTTCCTATTTTACAGCAGGATCTGAAGGAATGTGATCTCGATGTTCAGATGATTATCGGAGAAATGACTTCAGCATTTATCTGATGTCAAAACTGCCAGTTTAGAAAGTTCTACCAACACGTATATCCTGCAATCATTACCGAGGAAATTATTTGTTATGTACATAATCTCTCCTGCTGTCAAATGACAGATTAGTCATAAATATCATGCCACTGGAACACACAACTAGCATTTGTCGTTTAAAATCACATTATCTTTATTGTCCTGATTCTCTGTACAAAGGATTTTGTTATATATACCTTGTTTATATCAGATTTCTTAAAATATTAAATAGCCATTTGTTAAATCTGTATGCTTGCAGTATCATGAGTATATGATGTAGAGACACATCTGCCATTAGTCTGTGTAATTCCATTGTATATCATGTGCTGAATAGGGGAGTTGACAATAATATTGTTATTTGGTTTGTTTACATTGCAAATTATTAATTGTAAGAAAAATGTGAGAGATTGTATTAGACAAAAATTAAGCTTTATCAGTGACCCGTTATAAAATAACCTTATGGCCTCTAGTGGAATACATTTATGCCATCTCCATAGTTTGATAGTCCACACTAATGTATATATTCCATGCTACTCTACGACCCAGAATCTTACTACAAAATAAAGACATGGTACCTGAAAATACATTTCTTTAGTGCAATGATTGCATTGCATAGTTAATAACAGAATGGATCAAGGTATCATCTCTTCAAGTCAAATGCCCATAAGTGAGTTGAAATTTTCAGATGTGTTTTATGAGTCTTGGATGTTTTGTGCATTTCTTCATTGACTTCTGCTATAGTTAGGTAGCAAGTAAATTTACTCTCTTTTTTTTTTTTTTTAAATTCCCTGCGAATCTCGTCCTGTGAATCTCTCGTCATATTTTTAACAGTGAAAGAGTTAATTATATTATTTACTGAATAAAGAATTAGATTTTCAATGCTTCAAAATCAGCTTGCAGTATTGTTACCTTATTGAACCTTTGTTTGGTTGGAAGAATTTTGTTTATCCATTGCCTGTATTCTGAGTAACAAAATGTTGGCTGGGTGTTTCATCGTGAGGACAAGTATTCTTTGTGTGTGGTACTATGAGTGCTGGTAGGTGGTAGCAGCTGGTCAGCCAGTGATGGAGAGTATGCTTAACATGATGAAACGTCCGTTCTAAAAGTTTGTGGTTAATCAGCCAACAACAAAGAACATCGCTATTATCTCAAAAACTATAGTGTTAGAGAAGAAAAAAAAGACAAGAAATAATATTAAAACAAAGATATATTAAACCATGAGGAGGGGGCTTTTACGGTCCCAGTTATAGAAAAAAAACTTGAATTATTACATGAGTGTCTCCAGATAAATGCCGGGGGGGGGGTTGTTTTATTTTAAGGAAAAAATTGATAAGTTGTTCGACTTCACAATGGCGAATGGCGGCGGTTAACGAGATGTGAAAAAGCGAGATATGTTCATGTTTCCTCAAGGAATTCGTAGTCAGTGGACAAGGTGGTTTTTACGAGCATGCGTAAAAGAAGTCTTTTTTTGATCAATAGTAATGGTGGAATTTTATTCATTTCACCACGTGCAAAGGCCGACGGAGCGACGTCTGCCGGTGTGTGTCCGCATCGACATCCGGCGGCCATAGCGACAGTTCCTCTCACCGAGTCGTCGTGATCGGTTTCAGGTCCCGATGACGTAAAACGTGAAATAGTTTCATCCACTCGAAGAACCGGAGTGATCTTAAAATGTAGGGATCTTCAGCTTTCTTAAATGTACTAAACTGAATTTCCAGACGAAAGGAGCTTCCTTGGTTGGTGGTAGGGGGTTGGGGGGGGGGAGGGGGCATTCTAACCCACGAATGTTTGGTTTTCAACAAGGGCTCCGCGACTGCACAGTATGTCCAAACCAATGTATGGATGGACGATCAGCAGCAGCGTTACGGGTGGTCTGTCGCTGATGTATTGCCAGAATTCTAAGACAGACAGAGTCTTTTCTGTTCAATAGTGCTACTAGACAAACTGCGAGCTTACTGTTGGCCGCACCTGGGAACCAGTTTTCTGATAGAGTGGGGCACGTCTTTTCGGAAACCGGCGTTAAAGAAGCTGTAGATGAGCGGGTTGCTGGCGTTGTTGAGGAAGTACGATTTCACGCAGAATTTATACACAAGTTCCCACGCGGGACTGAGACTGCTCTCGAAGCCCTTCTTCGTACTCCTGATCACCATCACGATCAGAAAGGGCAGGAAGCTCATGACGAAGATGGCGGAAACCACGATGAGAACAGACGTGGTGCGGCCCTACTCGTATGCTGGTCCCTCGGCTCTTCGACAGATAACTGACGGAACGCTTGGAGGTGTTTTCGGAGCATTCTGTGGATAACTCGGCCTGCTGCGGGGGAGACTTAGCGATAGGTGATGAGACCATGCTGTTGTTCTTGGAACGTCTCTGGATCTTCTTCCGTTTATAGATCTCCAGACCGAGTCTCACGTACAGCACTGTTATTATAGTCGTGCAAGCGACGAAGAGCAGGAACAGAAATCCGTAATAGAGAAGGGAATAGACCGATCTGATGTTGTCTGCGGTGGAACAGTCCGAACCTTTGATATCCGACTTCAGATAGATGGTTTTCTTGCCAAATATTATGCACGACGGCCATGACAGGGCGATGCCTATAAAAAGAGAGAATATGCACAGGATTTTCGTCTTCTGGGTGGAAAACTGCTTGCCGATTTTGCAGATTCTGAAGTAACGGTCGAAAGCCACCTCGACCAGCACAATGGCGGAGCCGATGCTGGTGGCTGACAGAGAAAAACGTAGCAGCTTGCAAGCGACCGGAGAGTTGAACATGTAGGGGTTCCGCAGATCGAAGATTTCCGTCGGTATCCCCACGCAGCAGCTAAACAGGTCCAAAAGGGCGAGCGTTACGATGAAGAGATGCGATGAGGATTTTGTTGTCTTCTGGAGATAAACGATGAGGACGAGACTGTTGCCAAGGATTCCGAAAATCATCATTATAATCAAGTATACGATGACCGGGATGTACAGTTCGGCTTTGCTATCGTTCATCTCTCTAAGGATGTTCTCTGAAGTTTCGTTTGACGAAACCATTTTCCACCCTCTTATCCTGTTCACTTCCGGATCTTCAAACTGTCTGTATCTGTTTATTCAGGTGCGGAGACTGTCATGGATATTGTATACCTGAAGAAGAAAATGTTTAAGAGCTGGTACTTTCATTTTCTAATACAGCTTTGTGAAGGAGAACAACAACACGAACGTTTCGCAGAAGTACAGAAAAGTTTGTGAATATCTGTTTTGAATTATCTTAAGGATTTGTAGTTTTCTTCTAAGTCGTCAACTTCGCTTACTGGTTTTGCTTGTGGGATATCTTTATTATGATGAGAGCAGTGCTTCTAACTCGCGTAGTCACGTGATCAATAGCACGTAGGATATAAGCAACAGAAAACTTAGTTTTAAATGTTGAGATTTTTAATGCCTGTAGAATTGCATCAAAAGAGAACACTATCATTTGAGCTCCCTATTTTTTAACTAACGAAAACGGCTTAATGCTAAATTGGAAGTAGTCAATATGGAAATAGACGTTTTGAAATAACTGCCAAAGACTAGGGAGAATTTTCGAGATGTTTCTTTCAAATCTGTAGGATGTGGTTCCAAAATTCTACCTGCTCGCTTTCTTTCGGAAAACTACTAAAATATTCCGGATGCTATAGTTGATGACACAGGCTGGCATGAAGCCGACGGAGTTGTTGGGGTGCGGAACAGTTTCCATGTGTATAACTTCCTCCTGTTGTTGCCACCAGTTCTGATGGATAACCGTTTTAAGAGACTTTCAACAAGCCTTAGGAGTTCGGTCTCCAATCCCGCCCTGAAAGTGGCAATTCAGGAACACACTTAACACTTAGGAACCGCCATTCAAAAAAAAAACAACAACAACGAAAGAGAGGTCTTGTTTATAAACTATCTAGAACTGAAACAGAGTAGTTTATCCGACTGATACAATGTTTGTTTAGATCAAATGACCACAGGAAGTAATCTCCCAATAATTAGTGAACAAGGTCTAGAACTCGGTGCCCCACCCACTCAGTTTATAGTTCTGTTCTGCTGAACGATGCTTAATGGAGCCGCGTAGGGCACCAAAAAAAAAAAAAAAAAACGTAACTGGGAAATTCTACAGTTCTTTGTTATAATCGGTTATGGAAAACACCACGCGCGGTAGCAGATAACTGTAATGCAACTATAGAGTCTCAGATCGATGTATCCATGATTGGCCTAGTGCACAGAACGGCGTCTGAAGCTGGTAATGCTACAGTAGAGATAATATCAGGTGTTCTGGAAAAGAGGGTCCCTAGAAGAACCCGAGAATGCCTGCAGTCAGAGATTCTGAAGCTCTTCATATTTCGACTTATATCAGCAGAACTTAGTATTAAAAAGAAAAATACAAAATTTGGCATTAGAATTGGTTAGAATAAATTACCAGTGGTGGACTTGGTTGAGAAACCGAGTAAACCGGTGAGTCGCGGGTTCGGAACAGCTCAAAGTTGAGAAAATGGAAATTCCGTTGCACTCTGAAATAATGGTGACAGGCGAAGATCGTTGGCTCCCTCTACTTTCTATAAAATGCATATTTCTTCACCTGAAACCCCCATTTTGCTGAAGTATTAAGACGGTTTTAAGATGAGTTGGTCCTCAGCCAGGTGCTCGCTCGAGCTGAAAGCCCCTCGGTACCCAGAAACAAACTCGTTTTTATCAGAGAAAACCCACGACGCGGCCAGTCTGTGAAGAGGAAATCAAGCCGGCCCCTCCCGGGTCTCCCCTTGCTAATTGTAGCCTCTCTATCCGACAATAAATCTCCATAAATAGTTTGACTACTAACTCATTTCGTCTGCGGTTTGCGCCAGATAGAAAAATGCAGATCCAAGCGAGTTATCGAATAAATTAACCAGTGACCCCCCCCCTCAAGCTGCCGAGAAATCCGGGCCCGATCGAACCCACCCCCGATCATAATACAGCGGCACGTGTAGAAAAATAGGCTAATATTGACCCTTTTTTACGTTACATAAAAGGGAATGTTTAAAAATTCAGACACTTTTTGTTTTTGTAATTTATTGTCTGATACAAACTAATAATAATAATAATAATATAATAAAAAACCCAGTTATGATATTCGAAAAGTGAACCAGAATAAACTTGAAATTATGTCTAATACCTGATAAACAAAAACAAGTTAAATAAACCCCTCCAGCGCTGGTCTCGGCCCTCAGGCGGACGGGGTCTGGATGTGGTTTAAAATAGACTCGAGGGGGGGGGCACGTGCCCGGCGACGCCACTGGAATTAACTGAACTGTCCATTTGTTGTCATTCGCGCAGTTAAGCAGCTTCTCTCTCTCTCTCTCTTTTTTTTTTTCATTCAGCCAGAAAAAAATGCGAATTTTATTATCTTCGTGGTAACTTTACGTTCAACTTCTTCAGCTGAAGAAAGAATAGAGATTTAAGTAAATAAATAAGCATTTGACTGGCCGATTTCGGTATTAGATCAGTTGCTTATTTGACGATTGCTCTCTCTCTCCCTCCACCTCTCCATCTCTCTCTCTTCTCCATCTCTCTCTCTCTCCATCTCTCTCCCTCCATCTCTCTCTCTCTGTGTGTGTCTCCATCTCTCTCTCTGTCTCCACCTCTCCCTCCATCTCTCTCTCTCTCTCTCTGTTCAGTCTTTACATTAAAATTTAGTTTTTTTTATGTATTAGTTTTAATGTTCATGCAAACTATAAATTCTCAACTTACCAGTCGGCCAGACCAGACATCACCGCGGACGCCATTATTTCATGTAACTGTCATCCTCCACTTCCCAGTATCTGTGTAACTAAAAGAATTTCCTTCCCAACAAGTGGAGATGGAGAGAGATGAGGAGATCGAGCGCGCAGTACGAAATTCCTCTCATTACAGCGACACGTCACCGCTGCCTGATAAGTTTTCTGCGACTTTATAAGTGCCCAGAAAAAGAAAAGAAAGAAAAAAAAGCTTTTCCTATAAGAATGTTAAGCCGGTGACAGGTGACAGTTCGTGTGTCCGCTAGAGGCTTCGCTCTGGTCGGCCGACGTGAAGCGCGGTACAGACTTTGGATGTATCCAGCCGTCCGTCCTGTTGTCATTAGTGACGACTGAAAGTCACATGACTCGAACGCCCCGCCTCAGGCTGCCGCCGGTAAATATGTATTTCTGACTGACAGTTAGTTTTCTCTTAAGTGGTTCACAAAGTTTCAGCAAAGGATGCAACTTAAAAGGCGGGGGCGGGCGGGCGGACGGATGGGTGGGTGGTGTGTTAACACAGCCACATTCCGAGCTAAAAGTTATAATACAATTAGACAGAAGCAGCATCGGCCATTAACAACAGTTGCTCGTCTCCTATAACCAACCATAGGTAAAGGAGGCTAACAGTGGTTTCTAGAAGCCAAAATTGTTTGGAGAGGGGTTTTTCTCTCCCAAGATCTCTCTAATTCCATGCTCTGCGTTTATTCTCTTAGAATTCTTACTGTCGCCGAATAATGGGAAATTTAAAAAAAAAAACAACAACAACAACGAGCGGATTAGGAGTGGATAACTTAAAGGATCTGAGATTCAACCTGATGTCAGCGACCATAAAAGGTTGATTTATAGTCAAAAAAAGGGTAGTGGTGGGGGGGGAGAGTTCTCAACTACGGTTTCTAGAAGAAAGGCTTGAGGGGGAAACTTAGGCTTCGTGCGACTTATAACTGAACATGACCGGATAGCGGGTAAGCAATATGGCGCACTACGAGAGCGAGAACGAGGCTTGATGCTGGTTTCAGTCTCTTCTAGTGAAGAGTTAACACGATGAAGGGGCAAATAACGCTAAAGAGTCGTCGTAGCAACCGCCTGGCGGTATGATAACGAGTTCTCATTATGAAGGATACGTGATGTTGTTATTAACACCCACGTTAAACGGAGCAGAAACGTCCGAGAGTAATTAGCAAAGCTGCCCTACGAATGCCGTGTATCCGAGGGCACTATATATATATATAGCGGAATCAAACGCATAGACATTACAGAATATTTCCGTGAAACCGTCTGTAAGCCGTACAGACCAAGAATTTCCAGAGGCGACATCATCAACCGCGGATCGGGCTGTTCAAAGGTCAAACGGGACATCAGACCGACCGGAACTGGTTCGGCTCCGAGGAGAGTGATAGTTTTACGGCGGGTGCGAGAGACCATAAGAATTCGTCCTCCTTTCCCTCGCACTGCGTCGCCATGAATGTAGACTTTGTAACAGCCTAAAATGATGGGACTTTCCTCGCGTTTGGGAGGAGTGGACCGAAGGGTAATAAAAACCATTCCCTGCGCATCGCTGAAAATATGTAGCCATTTTCTCCTCCTGGATCGCGTCTGAAAATTATTTTTGTATCATTTATGAACCCCACCCCCGCACGTGTTACAGTTCTCGTACATGACCCACCCAGGTTTTGGAAGGGAATATTTCAGTTTATATAAGAATTATAATTACCGGTATTAAATTAACAAGCCATTATACGAGCATGGTTAGGATGCGACACATCGTGAGTGGCGCCTCGTCTTTGTTGTGAAGTCTCAATGTTCGGGTAGATGGCGCTGGCGGCGACCACCACCCTAACACAGGAACTTCTCTGCAAGGGAGGGGGGCGCTGGCGCCGTCCTGCAGTCGCCTCAATATAATTTTCTCAATAAAAGGTTGAAGGTTTGTTCAAATATTGTATATGAAAAATGATACAGATAACTGGGAGCTTAACCCTACCGACGCAGATAGGCTCAGGTTACTACCGCTAGCTGTTTATAAATACACCTTTTAAATATACATTAGTTTCATTTGCTTTGTTTTTAAATAAATTACACGAATGTTTTCAGGGACGAGTAACATATGTGTATATATATTTCTTTCTGAGTTCATCCGAGGACCGCGTCGGACCACCCACCGTAGGAGAACCTAACCATACTTTTTACCTTCGGCATGGAAGACGTGGAATGACTTTTGGAAACAATTTTTTTGGGGAGGTTCTAATGTATGTAAATATGTCTGGGTTTACACTTTGGCCTGTAATAGGATTCGATCTTTAGCGAGGGAGCTTGGAGGATGCGCGAGTTAGAAGAGAGCTAGGGGGGAGGTTGGCGATGAGATTGGATTGGAAGAGGACCTGATCACCCACCATCTTTTCCTCTCCAGCTCGAAGACCGCCAGAAAGTGATGCTCCATACAGGAGGCCCTGTCAACCTTATGGGAACGCAATCAGGGGCCAACGTGTGTTTCCGCTTAAAATATCGCGGCGAGATCGAGCCGGGCTCTCCTCGGAAAACGACAGGGCCGAGAAACTTGCCAAACAGGGATCCGGAGGGGGAACATCTTCTCAAGCTAAGGCGGACCGTTAACTTCTCGAGAAGACCCAAGTGTCCATCAGGATGGCGGCCCTCCTCGGAACCGAAGCTGATTTACAGCAGACTACCGCCACCCATCTTGTAATGCCGGCTGAGATCAAAGCTTCAGTTATAAACTGTAAACGCGAAGGGGGGGGGGGGACAACATTTGGGATCTACTGCTACACCCCTAAATACCTCGAAATTCGGCCTGATGCTTTCAGAAGACTTCTCGTCCTACTGCCCCTGGCAGGGTTAGGGTTAGGTCAAAAATCAAAGGCGCCCACAATTAATCAGTATTCTACCTTTCGAACTGTCCACACACACACACACAATAATAAATTCTAGTTATTTTTATATTATTTCGCCGATCGGATAAATTCCTAATAGCATCGTATTTTCCCCAATAAGTGACTTACCTCCCGTTTTTGCTTCCCTCGCTCCCAGAACGCGCGCCAAAGACACTGAGCAGACGACACTCGCCGTAATTGCGCCCTAGTCAGATATTAGCCGAGGAGGCCCCGATTTGCCTGTTTCAAGGCCCGAATGACTTAGCGGATATTTTTTGGGGACCATAAATGGTGCAAATGAGATGCGAGGATCCCCCGAGCTTGATAAAGTCATCGTTTGATGATTTCGTCTAATCAGCGTCTCGAGCCGAGGGAGGTGGGAGGTGGGGGAGAAAAGTAAATAAGATGCCTGTGGAAACTGATTCAAATTTGTCAGAATTAAACTTGAAAAGATGAGTCGGGGAGAGTAAACGGGCCGAGAAATCCCGGGACTCTGTTTTTACTTGGTCTACCCCTTATCGCTTATTCTCTGAGTGTTGCCGCCGACTCGGGTACCGGAATCACTCACAGGAAGTGGAGCAGATGGATGGATGAGACCCACCGACGAGTTTTTCCTTCGCACCGGCCCTGATTAGAATTCCCTCGCCAAATGCGCGAGTTTGGAGGGGGGGGGGTGGAAGGCCCCCCTCGAGTTAACAAATTTCGCAGCAGGGCCGGAAGAATGCGCTTCCCTCCGGATTCGATAGGGACGGGAAGAGGCGGGAGTCGGCAACGCTCCGCCTGAAGCTTTGCGGAGATTCCGTCCCGACAAGCGAATGTACAGATATGTTCATCTCCGGCCACGGTAAAGCGGCGGACATACATTCTAGAAAAAAATAAGCATCGTAAACCATGATAAATTCACCGCGTGGTTCGCTGTTGAGAAATGAGGAGGCGGGGGGAAACTTACGACGGTTTCTCTTGCGACGGGGAAAGGGGAATAAGCACGGAGTCACTCGTCTGGACGTCACGTGACTAAGATGGGAGAGTTCGCGTGAAAAATCGAGCCTTAGGACTCAGCCAGTTGATGTTCGCCAATTCGTTTCAATCAGACCTGATTTATTACGCGGCATTTGCAGGTGTGTGTGTGTGTGTGTGTGTGTGTGTGTGTGTGTGTACCTGGTCACTGGGGAAGAGTGGGGGGATGCCGGTTAACATCTCAGCGCTACGCCTGGAGCCGGGGAAAGAAGCGGGAGGGCGAAGAGAGTCGTCCTGTCACGTGATCGCCTTCGTCAATTCAGGATCGGGAGGTGGGGGGGGGTTGGGGAACGACGACAACAACAACTCGTACAAGGAGTGATAACCCCCAGCCGCCACGAGTTCAAGCCGGAGTTTTCAAAATGCCAAATCTGACACAGGCCGCTGGTAATGAACAGGCAAC
This sequence comes from Nautilus pompilius, assembly GCA_018389105.1. Lineage (NCBI taxonomy): Eukaryota > Metazoa > Mollusca > Cephalopoda > Nautilida > Nautilidae > Nautilus > Nautilus pompilius. The sequence continues at coordinate 1,590,871 of JACATO010000334.1, read as the reverse complement.
TTGCCCAAGAGATTTTCCCGCCAGCTGGACTGGACACCAGAGCAGACAATGAGCAGAGTAGAAACGCGGAAAGAAAGAAGGAAAAAAAAAGGTATCCGTTGGGGGAAAGTTAACCCCCGCAAGACGATAAAACTGGTCGACACCTAGCAATGAAAAAAAAAAAAAAAGATATCGAGAAGTGATGGATTCGTTTCTGCCGCAAAGAGAATCTAAGGAAAGAAAGAAGGAGGAAGTTTTCTGTTATCTCCCGTCTCCGCGGTACGACTGAGGTTGGCTTCAAGCCCAGATCCTTCCAGCGACAGTTTCTGATGGGAAAACAACAGGCGCATCGTCGAGTGTACGGCAAGTGCTCGACATACGTAATAAATCCGACGACACGTAAAAGCCCAATGAAACAGTCTCGAACTGCTAAATTATTTATGTACGTGTGAATTCGCGTACTACTTGCAGTTGCGCAGTGATGGCGGGTGCCACGCGGTCCCGGCGTCCCTCTCGCACTGGATCTTCTTTGTATCTCAGTCTCACGTGTTCATCCGCATCTCGAGTGTTGGTGATCCGCTGGCCTCCGCTTTGCATAAGGTTTATGTGACTCTGCTGTTGCAATCATGAGCAGGTTGTTGTGATGCTGTCTTCAGTTTGGACATTGAGTGATGGGAGGGGCCCCTTTGTTGGGGCACTCCCTGACTGGACATTAAGCCCCCCTCCCTTTGCGGGGGGGGGGGATTTCTTAGACATTAAGTGATAAGGGACCCTTGAAATATGTAAATTTTCGTAAATAAATAACCTGGCAAAGTAGTCAGGACCACTGTGGGTTTTGCAGAGCTTTGTGTGTGTGTGTGCCGTCAGTGTCCCGTGTCTGGGACCATTTTTCCGTACAACTACACAGGTAACTTGAAAGGTGCTGGTGCATTCAAGAAGCGTACAACGATTACGCTAGAGTAAAAAGAGGACATTATTAACAAATACGAGGGCGGACTTGGTTTAACTGCCATTGCACATACCGTGGGGATGGCCGCGTCGACGATAAACACAATTGTGAAGGATAAGGAGAGAATAAAAGAACATACGAAAGGATCTGCCCCGATGAAAGCAACGCTCTGGCTTAATTGAGGAAAGTTCGTGGATTGAAGACCAAACCCAGGAGCGTGCACCGCTCAGCCTCGAGCTTATCCAGGCAGGGGCCAAGAGTCTCTACGAAGACTTACAAGTGGGAGGTGTAACTGAGGGTTCCATTGTGGAAAGTCACGGATGGTTTTATCGGTACAATGCTCGTGCAAACCTGCATATCATGAGAGTTAGGGCGCTATTGCTGAAGAAGATGCGGCCAAAGAATTTTTTTTAACACAATGCCGGAACGGACCTACATTGGGAAGGATGAGAAGACGGCGGCAAAGGACCGCCTTATGTTGATGCTTCGGGGCAATGCGGAGGGTGATCTCAAGCTCAAGCCTCTGCTAGTGTACCCCGCCGAGAATCCGCTGCTCTTCTAGGGCATCTGTAAAGGTTCCCTTCCTGTGATTTGGAAGTCCAACGACAGTGCCTTGGTGAAAAGGCACACTCTCGAGGAGTGGTTCTGGGAACCACCTGATTCCTGAGTTGAAGGAAAATTGCAGGGAAAAGAACATTCCCTTCGAGATACTGCTCGTCCTCATTAATTCCCTCGGTCACCCACCAACCCTCAATGATTACCATCCGGACATCAAGGTGGTAAACACTAATTCCATTTTGCAGTCGATGAACCAACGGGTCCTCGCAGCTATGGCCTGCTACCTCCGCCGCACGTTTTCCCAGGCTATCAAGGCTACCGATGAGAAGAGGAAGACGTTGAGGGTGTTATGGAAGGGCTACAATATTCTTCACGCCGCCAGGAATATTGCAGCAGTGTGAGACGAGGTCAAGGCGATTAATATGAACGGTGTCTGGATGAAAGTCTGCGCTGAGTTCGTCTACGACTTCAAGAGCTTTACGGGCACTGTCGACGAAGTGTCCAAAAAATAGTCATCGACTTGGCTCATTAGTTCCGGCTGATGATGTGGCAACGTTACTCGAGAACCATTCACAGGAGCTCTGGAATGAAGTTGGAGGCCTAGAAGGAACGCCGTGAAGAAGGCCCTGCCGACGAAAAACATCAAAAGAAGTTTACGACGAATGGGGTTAGCCGATACCTTGAGGTTGGTTGATGCTGGATTGGCTGCTCTTCAGGAGATGGATACGAACGTGGAAAGACTGGACAAATTTAGCGGGATAACTCAAGATGGATTATCCTGCTACAAAATCATTTATGAAGAAAAGAAGCGAGCAGTCGTTCATTCGATCCTCGACGTCTTTAAAAAGGTTGATAAACTTTCTGGTACTTCCTCTGAAGTACCTGAAGCGTCAACCTCCGCCACTCCAACTCCTACGTCTCGCCAGTCATTGCCTCCCGACCTTCAGCACCTCGTATACCTGAACCCGTAACTCCTGAGCCTGACGAACCTAAGGAAGAGGTTGGAACCTCCTCTTTTTCTACCACTCCAATTTAATGGAGGCACGTTCTCATCAACCTCCAAGTCACTTCACATAAGCAAGCAAACACTAGGAATTAAGGGGGGATGTCCAGTTAATTACTGTATCTAATCCTTTTTTAAAAAATTCAGGTTGCTAAAATGTTACAGCAATTTTAATCTGATATGCAGGTGTACAGTACTGTTATGGAATTTACGGTATGTAAATCTGACTTGCGTAAGGGTCTCGGGAACAGAACCATTACGTAACTCTGAGAGCGTCTGTAATGCAAGTGGACTCCGTTGGCTGCCAAAAAGTAGTCTCCTGTGCGGACTGGAGCCATTGTCAGCGACCAAAGGGTTTTCAACTACACCAAGCCTCGGTCCACAGGTCTGTAGTTTTCCGGTACAACCAGAGTTTCGAGATTATCTGGGAGCGGAGGAACTACATCGACTCCATTCTTTGCCTCCTCACCATCATTTATTTCATTGCCGTGAAATCAGGCAGAGTTACCCGAGCGGCTCGCGACAAACCAAATGTGAGTCCATTAATGACCTGGGCTGTAGGTTCCAGGTTTTCTGCTGCAAACCGCTTCATTTTCGTCACCGTCTTCATCACCTCCGCCTTTGCAACCGAAGCACCACTGGGATGTGTATCGAGTTTTTAGCCTCACATTTTCATCACCTGTGTGGGTTCTTGCCCTCCCCCTCTCTCGTTCTTCACAACACCAGAACTTCCGCGCTTTGTCGCTACTCGTTTTATCAAAGACGTAGGAGTGACCGTCCACCATCGATTTCTCCTTTCCACGCTCGGTTAAAACATTCTATATTTTAGACAGGTAAGTTACCTGCCATTTGGAAAATACGGACTACAAAGCTTTGTCTGTGTAATGGCGGTGCGTGGTAAAGGGATAGATCGTGTGGAGTTAAACACGGGCAGAAGAAAGCAGTCGGATGGTTACTGTGAGTATCTAAGGGATGGCGCAAAAGATAAGGTGGAGCATTACCGCCTTGATGTTCTCCTCGCTGTCTTCCCCGAGGATGTCCGAGCGGTAACAGTGTAAACAAGGTACACCTACCTCATCCTCGCTTTATGCGATAAGGCAGATGTGATACGGACGTAGTAGAAAACACCGGGGAAATATCGTTGAGAATCTTTCGCTAATTAAATATGTTACGTTTACTTTGCTCCCCATTGTCCTATCAGTCAATCTAAGTCCATACGCCATCGCATTCCTGGCCAACGCGGCGAATTGTCACATCCCCATCTTTGTAAACCCCTTCATTCAAGCAAACTGAAAATTCTTTCTCCATGATTGAACCGCTTCGACAGAGGAAGGAGGTGACTTATTAAAATACATCAGTAGTGTTTGGGTGTTTCCAAGACGACGATCCTTTGAAAGGTGGAAGATTTGGCTAACGCCGCTCTCCTCGTTATTAATCGCTCTCTTTGCCCGGAAGTTTAAAATGCCGGAGATCGTAGAAAAACGGAGAATAAAAACAAACAAAAAAATATGGGGATTAATTCATTTATTGGGCGTCTTGACCATCGGCTTCTGTACGTTCCACTCACCGGCCTGCTCCGCTCAAATCTTCCATCACCGGCCCCTATTGTCGGCCGTAAGGATCAGACAAGCCAGAAATGGGAGAAGCCTTAGAAATATTTCAGAGTAATTAATTTCTTAATAACGTGTTTGGCGTCAGTTCGAAAGTTGGCGTTGAGGAAACTGTAGATGAGCGGGTTGGCGGCGCAGCTGAGGAAGAACGAGCGCAAGGTCATCTCGTAGAAGACGCTGTGCTCGGAGCTCAGACCCTTTTCGAAGTCCTTTATGACAGCTCGAACGACCTGCAGCGCCGAGGCGGGGAAAGTGGCCAGGATAAACGCGAAGGAGACGGCCGACAGGATGATGGTGGCGCGGCGAGCGCGATAGGGGCTGCCCCAGCGAGAGAATGAAACCACGTTAACTCGAACCATCTGGGGCGAGACGTCGGCCACTTTCGTTAGGGAAAAAACGTCGCTCTCCCTTCGTGCGCTCGAAGCGGGCATTTCCAGGATGTTCCGCTTTTGGCTTAACCGTTTCTTCCACACCTTTATCCCGATCCTGATGTAGACGAAGAAAATCGTGCTCGAACACATCAAGAAGAAGACTACGACGAAAACGTAGTACAGTTTGTAGTACATCTCAGAGCGGACGCCGTCAGTCACCGAGCAGTTCTCTCCCTGTAGGGTGCTGTTGTCGTTCAGCTCCACGGTGGATTTCCCGTATACGAGGATTGTCGGCCATGATAGCACGACGCCGAGCAACACGGCGAGCCCACACAGTCGCTTACACGTGTTCGGGCTGAAGTGGTACTGAAGCTTACAGATCCTGTGGTACTTTTCGTAAGCGACCTCCGTGAGCAAAATGGCCGAGACCACAAACGATCCCGTCTCGAGGAACCGCAGCGTTTTGCAAAGCGTCGGATCCGGGAAGCTCATCGGGAAGATGAGATCCAGTAATTCCCCTGGTATGCAAAAGACGCAGCAGACGAGATCCGCCGCGGCTAAATACAAGAAGAAGTACTGCGACGTGGTTTTCCGCCTCTTCCCGGCGTACACCAGCAGCACCAGGATGTTGCCCAGAAACCCTGCTAGCATCACGGAGATCATGTACACCACAACTGGAATGTTCTTGCGGAACATGGCATTGTTCAGCAACCGAATACGAAACTCCGCCGTCCCATTCTCCCCCATCAGCAGCTAAATGTTGGCTTGGACACTGAAAGAAGAGGAAAACCGTTTTTCAGCGACGTTTTTAATGCCACTTTTCACGACAGGATCTGGGGACTGAAATGTTAGGGTTAAGGGTTAAGTTTAGGGCTGCAATGGGGGGGGTTGAAATAAGAGGGTTATTTCGGACTCCCCACTACCACCATCTTATCGTTAGTATTGTTGCTGTTGTTGTTAGCCCCTGCTACAGCTGACCATTAACGACATAGTCCGGGACCCGGTACACCAGCTGCCGGTAGAAGGTGTGACAACCGGAAGCAAGGGTCAGCGCGAAAGTGCCCGGTGCGTTCCGACTTCGACCGACCTAACGAGTCCACAAAAGTCCCTTTGATAAATTCTCCATTTTTACATGATCTGCCTAATGATACCCGCTAGTCGACGGCAGGAGAACAGGAGCCAAGGCGAACTATCTCTCGTGTTGAATTCTCCATTCGTTTGACTGCTTCCATTTTCTTCCGGAAACCATTGTTTTTCGTACAGAGCAAACGAAATCTTTTATCTGCCATAAAGAAAATGGTCGGTAGCGAAAATAAATAAATTAGTTTTAAAATTAATAAATAATTGAAAAGTTGCGTATTAAACCGCGTCCACGCTATTCGGCTAATGGAAACTTAAACAGGTGAAATATGCTCAAAAAGCGCTCCCTGGAGACATTCCTTTACCTTCCTAGGGGGGGACAACTGAGTTCATGTCAGTGAACTCCTTCTGACCAAATAAACTCATTTTTTCCTCAACTCACGTGTCGTGATATCTGCGCTTGCGCATTGGCGAGTGGCCAGTCATCTACTTGAGTTATCGTGGAATGTGACGTATGACCGGAACTAAGTTCGCCATTTAACTCCTTCATCTCTGAGCTTCCGAACAAAAACGGGAAAAATAATCGATCGGATCAGTTTGAAAAGAAGTAAAAAAAACCAACGGGAAGGCAGAAAATCCGCAGCCGTTATTGATAGGGATGTTAATGTTTTGTTGTTTTTTTTTTTAAATGTCTAAATTTCTATCAATCAAATCACTCGTGCGTGGTATGTCAGAAGTAAAGTATATTAACATCATTTCTCTTCTATTAGAACGATGTGTCATCATATTTCCTTAAAACCTTTTCTACATCGTTCGTGAGCTGTAATTATTAAAGCGTATTTAACTGATGCTTGTGAACGGTAATAGTTTTTTTTAGAGATAAATAACCAGCTATTTTAAGACGAACATGTCCCTTATTTTGTAGGGTCGCGCCCTTTTAAAGGGGATTTTTGATGCAGTTATCAAAGGTGAAGTGAGTCTGTAATTTCGCCCGCTGTAAGATTTTAGAGATGTGCCCATCTCGGACATTTAAAACCAACCCCCCCCCAATACCACCCAAGAACCAGCCAAGTTAAGATATGGCGGTGCGTGAAGGTTTTAAACACATGAAGGACACGACAACATACTAACCGTACTGGGTGCCTGTTGCCATGTTAAAGTTTGATGGAAATACATTTAATGCGTAAGCTTCAGTAGGAGGAACAGTCATATGAACTACACGCCGCATCCATTGTTAAAATACGAAGTGTTTTCAAACATCCGCTAGTTGTTCTTGACGTACTTCCATTTTGGATCCTGCCCTCAAGAACCTCCTAGTGGTGAGGTTTGTTTGAATACCGCAGGACTCCGGTTTCCCTACTAGTTTTAAAATCAAACGGGTACCTTGGAAACCTTTTACAAGCCACGACGGCGTCTGGAAGCAAAACTACAACTGCGCCTAACGAAATACCGTGACTTACAATTCCTATCCGAGACCATTTTTTTAAAGTCTGTATTCGTCAAAGAAGATCACGTGGACCTGCGGGTAATTAATCAATTTGGTTTGATGCAAATAAATCCTAGGATATTAATTAAACTCATTTAAAAAAACAAAGAAAAAACCCTTCAACTACTATATTTGGGGGTAACAATTGACAGTCATAAGGCCAGGGTTTGCTAGCATCCACACGAGAATGAAGGAGAGCGAACATTGTCTCTGTAGGATTCCAGAGGATGATGCGCAGTGGACCAGGAACTACAAGATGACTACTCAGGGCCAAAAGGCAGGTGGAAAAATCAACACTTTGAAAGGGGAGGCTTTATTTATCCGAGTGATAGTGTTAATAATAATAATAATAATATAATAATAATAATAATAAAATAATAATAATAATAATAATAATAATAGAACATGTGCAAACAGAAGTGAGAATGCACTGGTCTGTGAAGCGAAAAGTTGCTGCAACATGTGGTAAGGGGATGCGATGGCGTATGGACTTAGATTGACTGATAGGACAATGGGGAGCAAAGTAAACGTAACATATTTAATTAGCGAAAGATTCTCAACGAGATTTCCCCGGTGTTTTCTACTACGTCCGTATCACATCTGCCTTATCGCGCAAAGCGAGGATGAGGTAGGTGTACCCTGTTCACACTGTTACCGCTCGGACATCCTCGGGGAAGACAGCGAGGAGAACATCAAGGCGGTAACGCTCCACCTTATCTTTTGCGCCATCCCTTAGATACTCACAGTAATCATCCGACTGCTTTATTCTGCCCGTGTTTAACTCCACACGATCTATCCCTAAAGTAGATTGAGAGGCCTTTACCATTCACCACCATTACACAGACAAAGCTTTGCAGTCCGTATTTTCCAGATGGCAGGTAACTTACCTGTCTAAAATATAGAATGTTTTAACCGAGCGTGGAAAGGAGAAATCGATGGTGGACGGACACTCCTACGTCTTTGATAAAACGAGTAGCGACAAAGCGCGGAAGTTCTGGTGTTGTGAAGAACGAGAGAGGGGGAGGGCAAGAACCCACACAGGTGATGAAAATGTGAGGCTAAAAACTCGATACACATCCCAGTGGTGCTTCGGCTGCAAAGATGGAGGTGATGAAGACGGTGACGAAAATGAAGCGGTTTGCAGCAGAAAACCTGGAACATAAGGCCCAGGTCATTAATGGACTCACATTTGGTTTGTCGCGAGCCGCTCAGGTAACTCTGCCTGATTTCACGGCAATGAAATAAATAATGGTGAGGAGGCAAAGAATGGAGTCGATGTAGTTCCTCCGCTCCCAGATAACCTCGAAACTCTGGTTGTACCGGAAAACTACAGACCTGTGGACCGAGGCTTGGTGTAGTTGAAAACCTTTTGGTCGCTGACAATGGCTCCAGTCCGCACAGGAGACTACTTTTTGGCAGCCAACGGAGTCCACTTGCATCAAAGGAACCGAAAACCGGGTCTGTTGACGGAACATTTCGACCCACGCCCCTATTACCTTCGTAGCCATACGTCATAATGTAGAAAGATCTGGTGGAGTTCATCTGGTATCTTGTGCTTTGCTACCTGACAGGCAAAGGAAAACATACGAAAGACTTTTCAGCTCATTAAACGGCTGAGCCTCAAATTCCCCCAGAATCTGTTTTGTGTGATTCTTAAAATGCACAGTAAAGGTTACCTTTCCTGATGGGCGTCTCAACAGAGGCTTTCTTCATCTTAATCAAAGTATGAAAACCCATTTATGAGAACTGCAGCCGTCCCTCGGGTGGAACAACGATGTGTGATTTTGCGTGGAGTGCAAAACTGATGCCTGCGGTTGCCTTTGTACCTGTCGCAGACTTGGACGAGGCCACAGAAGAGCTGCAGCCTCAGCTCGCTCGGTTTGAAGATCATGATGTAGGCCGCCCAGCTCGCCGAAGAAATGGGGGACGTGCGGCAATGATTGCCCCAGAGATACAGGGTCCTCAACAAAGAAGAGGAACCAAAAATCATGCAGAGGCTGCACATTGAAGGATACAGGCAGGACTGGGAATGATATACCAAACAATATAATTACAGACGGCCTCCGTAAAGTGCATCATGAGCACGATATAGATTACAAACAATTAGCAGCAGGTCACAACCCACCAATACATTGAAAACCACTACAGATTATAATAGATCTTCGAGGATCAGCAAACAATTACAGTACCGAGTAACACTCGTGGCTTACGTTTACTATATTAAATTATTGTATTGACTTAAGTTTGTGTAGAAATTAATTTTAAAATAAAATAAATTCTGTCGTTTTGAAATTCATTTTATTTATTTAAATTCAAATATATTTCCATTATTTTTTAAGTGATTACAGAAGCGTCGCTTGGTACCGGCCATCGTCCATAGTGACCCCCCGCGGAGAACTGGCCCCAGACCCATGTGGTCCGGCCTCATACGAACGGTTAAAACTGCTCCCTAGTTCTACAGACAAGCAATGAAGACATTATAAAGATATTTCCAAAGTAATTTTTCTTACCGCTTTCCCGTTAAGCTCTCTCTCACACTCTTTTTTATTTACTACCGCAGCATAACGGTCCAGCCGTCGGTATTCTGGCGCACGTGACTAAAAGAGAGCGAGATATTCGGGTTCCGGAAATACCTTGCCCGAAAGGCGGAAAAGAGATAGTAGCTCTCTCTCGCCAAGAGTCGGGATTCGTCGGATAACCAACAGTACAATGGACTCAGACAGGAAGTGTTAACGGTCAAGTGGAGAACGGGAACCAGACACCGGTTGGTGATCGGCACTAGAGCAGTCGTGTCACCCGCCCCGCAGCTGACCAAAATTTTTGTCGAGCCCTTCCTCCTTCACGCTGAATATTTTTTTGCAAGTGATAAAGGCAAAATTTATCTTAAAATTGTAAATATTTTAATTAAATGAAAAAAAAACTACTAAAATCGCGAAACCGACAGCTTACTTCTATTAGAGGGAGGTGTGGGCTGCTTTTTGGAATGAAGTCTCGCGAACCGTGACGTCACCTACGAACTCTGGGTTCCTTTCCTATATAATCATCCGAGTGCGTTACTTTGTCTTCATGGCAGCCGCGGCAGAAAATCCCGTTTCACGCAAATATGATGTCCCTGAAGGCAGGAGAATTTCCGCAGCCCTGTCTGACAGGGTGGATACTCCTTTCCGACGGGCAGCAAAAACGTAGAAAGATTTTCCGGATCAAGTAGCTGTGGTAACGAACCATCATCTGACAGGTGTATGAGTTGTTCTTGTTCAGAAGTCGTCAATCCAATCAAAGTGTTGGCAGCAAATGGATTTCCTGTCCATTCAAGTTTTGAGACATCTACGTCCTTAAAATAAAATGGAATTGCTCCTGTAAAGTTTTCGAATCTTAAATGAATAGTTCAGTGTTGGCTTCCATTTCACTGCTGTGAAGAAATTTTTCTTATGTAAGGGAACATGTCAAAATCTTTTATTTTCTAAATTTCTTTTCCATAACCGTAGTTTTCTCATGAACGCATTCACTTTGTCGTTCTGGGTTAGAATGTTCAGTTGAGGATTTCCACTGACCTATTCAAATGGTTCAGGTTTTCAAAAATATCTATCCAATATGCAAAGTTCTGATTAAAATATCCACCATAAAACAAATTAACATCACTGTTATTATCGTCATTAAAGAAGATACCTGTTTCATTTCTTATTTGAAACACTCTGGTAAGTATTTTAGCACGGGAGAGCCGTAATACTGCAGACCGACGAGTTCCGTCCTCATATCTTCACACAACCCTGCCAATACCTTCCTCTCAATGGACTAGGCCTTCTTTCTGACCGGTGCCGGAAGTCCTCCATGTCGACCCGACACTGACCGAGGCCCAGCGCAGTTCTCCCATTTTACGTCGTTTTCACACAGTCAATAATATTGAACGCTTCCAGTGATGTAGCTCTTCCATCGATGGGTTTTCAAAAACAACGTATCCTCTTTAATTCCATTTTCTGCAACATATCGTATATAACATCAAATTAGCATCTTTAACTACATCAGTCGCCTCATCTAGTTGCAACCCAAAGTTTTTCAATCAACTGATCACGAGTCTTCACTTACGCCTGACATTCTTCTTCCGTGTCATCTGCAGGTGGAATACTGAGCAACTGTTTCGGAACTTGATTCCCAGAGCATCATTTCATCCACATCAATAGCAGAAGTAACGCCAAACTTTCTCCTATCGAACGAGGCTTCTTACAGCTTTCGTTTCTATATGCAACTTTGGGCGATGCAAACAAAGCCGTCGATTTTTTTTTTACGAAGGGTTGCCTTCGTGCACGCTATCTGCAGCCAAAACAGTCCTGCATAATAAACATTGGGGCTCTCTCCTCTCCCTTAACGATAGTACCTGTGGATCCAACCGACGGGAGTTTCTTTACGTTCTGTTCTATCACTTATCTCGCCCCCATCGCCTTTAATTGAACTTGCTTCGCTCTCTCTCTCTGTTTTGACGTCATATCTCTCTGCATTGACGTCATATCTCTGTACTACCTCATCTATCTCTTTACTGACGTCATATCTCTGTACTACGTCATCTATCTCTGTACCGACGTCATATATCTCTTTACTGACGTCATATCTCTGCGTTGACGTCATATCTCTGTACTACGTCATATATCTCTTTACTGACGTCATATCTCTCTTACCGACGTCATATATCTCTTTACTGACGTCATATCACTCTGCGTTGACGTCATATATCTCTTTACTGACGTCATATCTCTCTCTGTCTTTCCTTTTGCAACCAGTTAAGAGTTTCTCTCCATCTTTTCAAAGGTGCAAAGTAATAAGAAAAAATCACTGGAAAATCCTTCTAATTTCTAAAAGAATGAAAGGGGACTAGCGGAGCAGCAGGCGATTAGCGACAACGAGGTACGTAGGTGGCCTTGACAACTGACGAAACATCCACAGCAACAGGGCGCTCGCTACCTGGCAACGCTGTCGGCCACGTTCCGAGGCCGCAGTGCCCAACACCCATCTCATAAGATGATAGAAAGAAAGAAAAAACAAATTAAAAAAAAAAAATCACGAAAGAAGCGCTTGCTGGGGAGTGGATAAACAAGGCAACAAATAAAGCAATTGTGAAGGAAAACACTGGCCTAGTGGAGGGGAACCAACGCCGTTTACTCGCTAGCCACGAGGGGACGGACTGAACTCGCCACATCCCGCGGAAGCACCTACACAACCGGTTATTTCGCTAAACCGTCACAACGCGACGCCCCCTCGCGGTTAAAGGCGTCTCTACAGAAAAAAGAAAAGTTCCTCTCGATTTTCTTTCAATTTTTTTAGCGATAGCCTTTGTCTGGAAGGCACTGTTCAGCTTATCAGAAATCAGGACAACACTCAGAAGAAAGAATATGATTGGAAACCATCTTTTTTTTTGTTGTTGCCCTTTAAAATTTTTGGCTGATTCATTACTTTGTACAGCTCATGGCCGCATCCGTCTTCCTGTTTTTCGAGACATCACGTGACCTATCGTTACATCCTCTTGGATTTTCTCCGGCTCAAGGAGGTTCCGATTGTCAAAGGTCGGTCGGTAGTAAACGAGGAACATTTTGGAGAAGTTTCGCGTTTTGGGTTAAGCATTACCTAGTGGCGCAGCGAAGCTGTGTTGACATAGGAAAATTGAAAATGTTTTAAAAATTAAAACTGTTTTGAAAAAAATAACGTTTATTATTTGGTCTGAAGTATAAAAAGTAAGCATTAAAATTCATGAAAACATTTTAAGACCTTTTCAAATGAGGATTACGGTGCACGTTGTGGACTCTTCATACAGCAGTTAATGATGTCAAGGGTATGGTATTACTCCTGTTAGTGCACCTTCTATAGAGACCTTATGTCATTCCAAGTATGCAAAACTGCGAACTCACGAGTGAGGAAAACAAATATATCATCAAATCGTCTCAGTAGTCTGTTTGCCATCGCTTCAAACTTAGGTTGTTGACCTTAATATCATCGCCATTTTATAGATGAGATACAGCATCACTGATACATACCTTTTACCATCTGGAAGAGTGCAACCAAAGTATCTTTGAACTAGCCAATGTAACGAGACCTCTCCGCGAGTGTTATCCGTCCCAGGTCCACCGATAGTGCCTAATGATTTATGGTGGTTTTAACGCAAAGCTTTTTCACCATTTGAACTTTCACATGGCTTGAACATTTTAAATTTTTTTCTCTTTTGCTCACTGTAACCGGTAGAGCGTTAATCATGCCGCCGTTTAGCAAAGGCTGGAAAATTATTTGCTTGCTTAATCTATTCTAGTCATGGAGTCGCCGTAAACCAATTTATAAGAATTTTCAACAAGTGCGTCTTCCTAAAACGAGCATAGAGTATAAATAAGATTATAAATAAGCGAAGTTCGACCGCCACTAAAGATTATAATCGGATAAATTTACACTATTAAACATCCAATAAGCTTAGAGTCTAATTTAAATTATTATTAAACGAGCTTAGACTATAACTAAAATTAGAAGTAGCAAGATTAGATACAATTAAGAATATTAAACATTTTTTACAGTTTAGCTGAAATATATTTTTGTAACAATTTCAGTTTTATTGCGGTATTAAAATGTTATCTAAAAATAATTATTATTCAACCGATGAGGCTTTGAAAGCCACAACCTATTCAAAACCGAAGAAAGCGGAACGAAACCATTTACTCTGGAATGTCTTTTTTTAATCTTAAAAAAGAACTTATTTAGTTAATTCCATTTATTCTGTGATTAAAATACCAGTTCTATTTCTTTCTCTTTTTTTATTGATTAGCTCCCCTGCTTATTATTTTAAAATACAACGTAACGCTAATCAGGTTGTCTACCTTGATTTTCAAGTTGGTTATTTCCCCTTAACGATTCTCAATGAAAATAATTTTAAAAAAATTTTTTCTGACCCCTGACAGAGAACACTATTAAAAAAAAAAAACAAACTGGCAGTCGTACATCAGATGTAAGATTTTAAAATTTAAACGATGTATATTACCACAGAATCTATTTTTTGAAGTAAAAATTGTTTTAGTGAGAAAGTTATTTTATTCAACCATTAAAGACAAAGTTAATTTATTTTTTAATGTACCAATCATTATTTTTTAGATTTGTTATCTACTCTACATATTTTTTTCTTCCTTGTACACGAATGTGTACAAAGGAGGAAAGCCATGGTATCAGAAGTGTTGTGCCACAGTTATCTTCCAGAAAACTCACGAGAGCCCCGCGCTTCCTATCTCGGAAGGAATCTACTATAATATCCAAAACATTGAAAGCCATCCAGTTCTCAACAGATTTACCTTGTCAGATTATGGCTGAGAGTGAATGAACCTAGTTTCTCACTGAAAATCTCCCATATGCTATCAAATTTTAAAGTTTTTTTTTTTATCAGCATATTTACTAAAAATGAAGGTTTTGTTAGTTTATTCTCATTAGATTTCTAAAAGATAAAATTGAAAGGAAATGTTATTTTGAATTTTTGAATGGTTTTGTATAATAAATAGCATTTAAACTGTAGTATGTTAATAGCATTAGTGTATATATTACACACACATACAGAAAAACATAAAAAATTCACTGTTTTTGTCTTTTTTTCTAAACATTTAAAATAACAGTTGGTGAATGCTATAAATTTAATACATTTACAAAATTAATACAATGCTTCTTTCTAGCAGTCTTCAAATGTTTTTTGGGATGTTTTGCTTTATTATTAATGGTAAACATGTCATATGTGCTTAATATTTTGTACCAGTAGTACAAGAAAACTATCCTCTTTAAAATCTTATGCAACAATTAAGGGTTACTGGTTCCAGGCCTTTTTCGTTTGCGGTGAGTCCTAACCATTTCTGATGTTGTCAGTTTTTCTGCCTGCCGAGTCTCCCACTTCTGGAAATCATTTAGTCCTTGCTGTCCAGCTTGAAAAAGAACTTTTTCCATCTCATCGAGTTTTTCAGTCAATGCTGTTACGTCTTCATTTAGACAGTTCTGTGATGAATCCATGATCTTGCGAAATCTTGACTGAAATGTCTTAAAAGTAAAGGAAAACTGTCATAGACATAGTCTTCAAATATTTGTACATTTAAAAAAAAAATTCTTGTTTATATAACCATAGTATTTCATTGCTTATTTTCTTTCACTTAAATATAAACCAAAATGTATGAAGCATATGATGGAACTGTGTGAATAAATTTTAATTAACTTTAATAAGAAATTTTATTAATTCTCTTTTTTTAGGTGTCATAAAAACTAACCCTTTGTTTTAAGACTTATAATTTTTATATTTAACATTTTAAAATTTACCAAAGCAATACAAGAGGGATCTTGCATAAATTATCTTCATTAAGCTATCAATTAAAAACCTAAATAAATACTTCTTCATAGTTTAGATGAATGAAATACAAATTTTCCAATAGCCAGTACCAACATAGAAAAGTGAAAAAAATATTTTTCCAAACTAAAAAATAAATAAATAAATATGCAGATAAATAAACTAATTATTGGGCAACAGTTTGATATTTTAAATAAAAAAATTAGCTAGGCTGAACAAAAATGCTACATGCAAGTGCAGTACCATTCATACAGTTTTTTTTTTTTTTTTCCAGTTTCATAAGATAACTGAAAACTTACTTTGAGCAGGCACTCAGCAATATCATTGGTGCCCGGGAGATGAAAGTTCAAGAGAAGAGTTCCAAATCTATAAAAGTATGGTCCAAGTTTGTGCAAGTTAACAACAGTAGCATCAGCTTGTAATATATCTCGATAAGCTACTCTGTATTGTTTTGGAAATTCCACACTAACTATTTTTCTTCTTTGACTGCACAGTGCACGGGCTGACCAATATGGTAGTTCCATTTTTGTACCAGGAACAATGTCCTTGTTATCAGAGTTTGGATCCAAAAAACCTAAAATTTTCAAAAAAGATATTATTTTTTTTATTTCAAGTATTTCACTAAAACATTTTTGGGAAAGTGCAGAATTCAGGGGCACTTCCATTCTGTTCTTTAAATAAGCAAAGTGATGGGGGAGATAACAGTTAAAAAAACTAAATTAAAAATACTCTCTAATTCTGCTGCTAGATAACATAAAAGTTCAACTACATTAAAATCTCATCAATCCAACTTTTGGAAATAGTAATGCAATCTGCAGAAAGGAGACTACGTTACAGACTTCTCTTTGCAGTATGCTACTTGGGTAGATGAAATGTAACCAGGCTGAAATAGCATCAATGTAATAGTATGCTGTAGGGATTCATTCGAACCTCCCCAGTACATCAGATAAGATAGCTAGCAAAAATATTGTCGATTCGTTAGAAAACGTTCAGCAATAGTATCTGGATTCTAACTTTAATACAAATACATAATCGAACCGCTTTAACGTTACCCCACACTGATTCACAGCGGGAAATATAAGTTAAAAGAGCAATCAACGGCGGTTTTAGGGTGGCATCTCGACTGCCCAAAAGTGAAACATAATTTAGGCAAACAAATGAAAACAATTATACAATTTTACTTGTTTGTTTGTGGTGGAAGTGACCGTTCCAGTCACCCATGGGACTGGTTAAGGTCTCATTCTCCGGCTGTCATCTCGAGCGAGAGATAGTTGGTCTTGGCTTCTGTTCACTTATCGTCGACTAGCGGTATCATTGGGCAGATCAGATCGAATCGAATTAGAGTATTCCCGTTAGGTACCAGAGCGAAAGTCTGACCAGCTGCACAAACGGACTCCACCGGGTTATATCAGCTGCAGGACTGGAGTCGATTGTACATGGACCACCCACCTGCCTGCTCGTGTCGAGTTACAACTAAACCATGATAAATAACGTGTCTTACCTAACCTGTACATCGTCATTTCTGTTTTGCAGCTAACTCTTTCCTGAGTCGCTAAGATGTCATCCAAATCGAAATAATCGGAAATAACCGATTGTTTAGCAGAAGACATCTTTCAAACCTCCCGCGAAAGCCGACCCGGGAGTCAGCCATTCGTACACGTAACTTCCGTGTGAGCGACAGGACTCGACCATTAAAGAACAGGGTATCTACGAGAACAACATTTTCGTTTCTGTTATAGGAATATTTATGCTTATAAATATTGAATTTTAAAGATTAAAAACAAAAGAAAATGATGCAATTAAAAATTCCTTTTTAATTGTAGTTTAGCATTTTAATAAATCATCAAACAAAATGGTGTCAACTTGTTGCCTATTAAAATACGTACTGAGGTGCGAAAATTAATCTATTTTTCGTGACTTACCCTGGCATCTTTCTTTACCCGTTTTGAATTCAGGAATAATAATATTGAGTCCAATTTATACATTTTCACTTTTCCCCCCAAAGTAAACGGTATGGTGATTATAAATAGTGCGTTCAGCACATAAGAAGAGTTGAATTATTTTAAAAATCATCTCTTTTTATCCAAATATGTCTATTAAAGAGCGACTTATCCTGTCCTCAATTTAAGTCAAATTCAAAGTATTTCTAAATCATTTTAAATATTTAGGAGGCAGCTTTAATTACCTCTTTTATTCTACACTTGAAAATAGTTTCCTCAGGTTACCTCTCGAAACATTCACGAATTAGGTTTTACATAAGGCAAGGTAGAGTTTATGCAATTTATGTGATTTTCGGATGATTGATAACATGGACAAGTTAAGGACATAATTTTTTCAGTAATTCGGGGAGATTAAAATAACACCCCTTTCACAAGGGGTGACCTGAATGCAGCTGAAAGAAAATGACTGAAAGGCATTAACTATTAACCATATGATTACTAAAAGAATGGGGGAAAAAAGAAGTTTTGCCGACCTCGACAGGTTATTAAAGTACTCAGTTCAAATTTTCCCAAAATTGCAGAAAAAGAAAAATAATGGTTATCTTTCAGTAACATACTGAAACATAGACTACAGCACCATCTGATATTAAAAAAAATAATAATACACTAAGAGTCTGAAATGTTAGGCTCTCTAAACCTTTTACTTTCTGTTTCTGCTTGTAATTTTGTTATATGTACGAATAAATACATCTATATAAATATCAAACGGTATCTTATTGGTAGCTTAAATTAATGTACGCTAAAATATTTTAAAAAATCACTTTTGCTGTTTATCTATTTTTTATTATTTAATTTTTAAAATATGACAAGTTATCCACAACTTTAAACTGAACTGCTGCAGAAATTCTTCATCGAAGGTGTAAAGAGCAAAACTCGATGAAGCAAAGCTAGTTTTGTTTCTAATCTCATCGAATTTGCTTTTAACGCAATTAACTCCATTTTAGACAATACATTTACTTATAATAATACAAAGAAAATTATTCTAAATTGTTTTTATAGGCTTTTACTTTTCTTTTTTTTTTTTGAAAAACGCTGCTTTAATTTTTTATCACTAAATCAATTAAAGCCGCACGAACCTTGAAAAACGCGAGAGAATTAAGTGTAGGTTTGTCACTAATATATTTATTATTTACTATGGTATCGTGTAACTTGGCCTACACATGTTTATTCGCAGTGGCTCATTACTTCAGGTAGCCCCGCAGGTAACGCGATACGCGTAAATAAACGAACGTTTATACGGTTTTGCAGCAGAGGCTGAAGACGACGATTGTTATTGATTTCCGGTGAATTCCCTCGAATTAAAATCTTAAAGTAATCTTTCTATCAAAAAAATTATATGAACTGAAACACGTTTATTGTAATGTAAGTAGTTACCATATTCTTAATATCATTTCCAGCTTGATATTATATATATATATATATATATATATCTGTATATATTATATATATATATATAAATTAGAGATAGAGATTAGAAGAAAATAAAGTCAACAACTAGCGCTTTGTTTTCTTTCTGTTTTTACTGTGACAGCTCTAAACATATTGCAAGCAGTCGTTATACAAGGATTAGTTTGTGTAATCAAATTCGTTTGTTCAGCTGAAGCCCATATATGGCTCAACCGACGGCTCTGAAGCACAATATCACGTTACTTCAAGGTCGTTACGACATTGTCGTGTGGCTTCCCCCCCACCACCACCACCACCGAAACTTAAAAACGCAAATTCACCTGTTATCCGTTACTCATTCAACGGAAACTAAACATTTTTTTTTTTTTTTGAAGAGGAAGAGGAAGAAAAAAAAGAAACAACCAAAGACGAATCGCCGGCTGCTTTTGGCGACCGGAACGCGTGGAGCCTCCGGGTAGGTGTCGCGGCACGTGACGTCGGATATCCGTTGATGACGGCCTCGGGGAGTGGTGCTGTTGTTGGTGCTGGTGGTGTTGTTGTTGTGTAGGTGCAGACCCTTCACTTCTGTGTCAGACTGAGAGCCGAACTTAGAAATGATTCACCACGGAGTCGACGATTCGACGTTGACGCGTGTCGGCGGAGTTTTGTGATTTTTTTCGTCAGACAGCCCCCCCAGCCCCCCCAGCCAGCCACCAGCCCCCCAGCCCACCAGCCAGCCAGCCAGCCAGCCCACCATGCCCGTCCTGCTGCTGGAGCGGATTCCATTGCCCAGCCTGCGGACGTACACCTCCGTCAGCCTCACCCTGTTCGCGATCGCTCTGTTCTATGCTCACCGAGTCGTCACGGATGACACCTCCGCCGATCAGTTGTCCGAAGCCCCGTCCACCAGCCCAGCGCCATCTTACAGGAGCTATGGGCTGAACATGTTTCAAGTATTAACCGAAGAGATATGGTGCATTTGGGTAAGTCACGTAGCCTCTCTCTCTCTCTCTCTCCTGTCTTGTTCCCCTATTTGTGGAAACGGCTCCTCGCGGGCCGTCCCCTCCCCTCCCCCCGTTTTTCAGCGTCCCTTGTCGGTGGTGGTTTGTTTTGGAATCACTCAAACGAAGGGGATATCATATCCGGTGTCTGCACGACGGGACCCGTTAACAGTCGCGACAGACAACAACTACTATGGAAACCCTACGGCACCGCCGACATGGGGAAACCTCTGGCCGGGTTTCGTTTGAACGTCCCCGGTGCACCATATTTACTAGTTCAGTGTTAGGACGCTGAAGGTTTTTGTCTTGTCTTTGCTTTCTTCACCCTGTCAGCCACTTCGTTTGGGTTGTGATCTCTAAGGCTAATAAAACAATCTGTTTGACATGTATGATGCACTGGTCATCTATGATTCCATGTGATTATACCGTTTTGTTTTGTACTTTTGCAAATTTCCTGATGATGTGATTACAACAAAAGATTTTAAAGGACTGATATGGTAGGAGTTTCCAGTGAGAGTATAAATGAAATTATTAATCTTTTTGTTTTAGTACATTTACTTAATTACTTAGCCATGCAGGTTTTATTTTGATTTAGTGCAAACAGTGAAACACAAATGTTTTTTATTTTTGAAAACGAAAATAAAAAAGGCTGTCATGAATTGTAAACCTAAACTTGCTTAAAGTCTTCCGTTTGTTGATTTATACTGGTCTTCTTGCAAGTCACTTTTGATTTCTGGTGTTTACTCAGTTAATTAGTGAGTAGAGATAATGGGTTTTAGTATTGAGATTATTAAGAATACTCAGACAATGAAGTGAACTGTTTGGTTGAACAATCAAACAAAGTTAGTAGGCTTTGGTTTTTGAGATGATGAAGATGAATTGATACATGTCCATTCTAGCTACAAGTACAATCAAGTTCTATTAGGTTATCCATTGTAATTAATACTGGTAGACTTGGATTTTTATATACTGAACATATATGAGGTCTGTTGAAAAAGTATCCGACCTTACGCCGGGAAAAAAAGATTACGTACTTGTTGGGGTTCAATTGCTAATCTCCTTCGAAGTAGGCCCCTTGTGCCTCCACACACTTAGCCCAGCGATCCTTCCACTGTTCGAAGCACGTCTGGAATGCTTTTTTCCGGAATGGCTCTCAGCTCCACAGTCGCATTCCGCATGATGTACTCTCGGCTCTCAAAGAGGGAGTCTTTCAGTGGCATCTTCATTTTTGGGAACAACCAGAAGTCAGAAGGAACCATGTCTGGAGAGTAGGGAGCCTGGCGAATGAGCGAAATGCCTTTCTTTGCCAAGAAACCTTGGATCAGCTGCGATGAATGAACCAGGGCGTTGTCGTGATGCAGCTGCCAGTTTTGCGAGGCCCACAGATCTGGTCTCTTGCGCTGAACTGCATCACGAAGACATCGGAGGACTTCCTGATAGTACTCCTTTGTAACTGTTTGTCCTTCTGGTGCGTAATCGTGATGCACAATGCCTTGGTAGTCGAAGAAAACAGTCAGCATCACTTTGATTTTGCTCTGCACCTGACGTTTGCTGCTTCCACTGTGATGACTGAGCTTTCTTTGATTTCCGGGTTGTACCCGTACACCCACATCTCATCTCCAGTTATCACGGTATTCTGGAACTCTGGATCCCTGTTGGCAGTATCCAGCATGTCCTGCGCAACTTCAAGATGAAGTTTTTGTTGTTCCTGAGAAAGCAGCTTGGGCACAGCGCAAGCCCAAATCTTCCTTTAAAATTGCATGTGCAGAATCTTTACTGATCCCAACCTCATTACCAATTTCCCGCACCATCAAACGACGATCCTCCATTATCAAGGTCTGCACTTTTTTGATGGCAACTGCATTGTGGCTCGTTGATGGCCTCCCGCAATGCTGATCACACTCCACCGATGTGCGGCCATCTTTGAACCTGTTGTACCATTCTTTTATTTGGGTAACACCCATGGCGTTGTTACCAAAAGCCTGTTGAATTTTGTGAATTGTTTCTGCTTGGGTATCTCCAAGCTTTTGGCAAAACTTGATGCAAGATCGTTGCTCCAAAAGTTCCGTCATCAAGAGCGAAATGAAAATGCGACTAGTAAGTAGTACAGCACCTCACATGCTGGCTGCCTGACAGCGACTGACGCATCTGGCATGTAGCTCCACTATGCACACTTTTGCCTCCCTAACGTCATTACTTCCCACGGGAAAAAATAAAGTTGGATACTTTTTCGACAGACCTTGTATACTCACAATACAAAGACAAGTTATTGGCATTGCTTTAAAACAAAACAAACAACACCAGCTTAAAACTAATTAGATTGATTTTAAATATTTTTGATGGAAGAATGCAGTGTTTATAGTAAAAGCAATTAAAACAAACTTTAGCTATGATTTTGACATTTGTTCAATGTTCTGAGTTTTTATTTAGTTATCATAACAAAGTTTATAGCACATAAAGGTTTAGTTTTCTCTGCTGATATTTTAAAAACCAATTTCCTTCTGTCTCTGATGTGGTTTACTCTCACATCTCATCTGTTATCTTAGCTGATGTGTTTAATGAACATCTATCATTTGAAACCATGTCTTCCCATGTTAAGCATCAACAACATTAATTTCTACTACTAATTTTATTTTTGTGTACTTTGAGTAAAAAAAAAAAAAGTCTTTAAAAATAATTTTCAGTGCTTCAGAACCTAAAGAAGCTAACTTAAGGGTAAGGAAGATAAGCTTATAAAATCTGCATGAACTGATGCTAAGAGTCATGAAAGTACTAACCCCAAGTATTATAGTAAGAAAGTCTGTTGGAAACCTATTGACTTAGAAATATAATGCTAAACCAAACTGGTATTATATTTACTCTTTAAATTTGTGATTATTTACATTTTCAAGTAAACCTTAAGTAGTAGTTATAGGCATTGTTTGGTTCCAAAGGTATCTCATAAAATCATTCGATTCTCCTTTGAGAATTATTCAGCTCACTAATGAAGTTTAGAATGGAAAACATTCTAACATAAATGTATGATGATGATTTTCCACATTCATCATTGTTTGATGAGGTTACATAGCGCCATGTTTACTGCTAACAAGCATTGTCATTTCTATGCCTTGTGGCATCTGGCATTCTTCAGCAGAAAATTAGGTTTCTTCTAGAATTTTTCTGTATAGCCATGAAAAGTGCTCAACAGAATGGAGAGAAAAATCACATTATTGGAAGTTTTCCACACCAAGTTGATCTCCACAACTGGTAAATATGTTATGCATTTGGTGATCTGTTGTCCACAAAAATTCTTATAATAAGCATTTAAATTTTAATCAGAATGACAAATCATAAACATTTCTTATTATAATTGTCATATTTTGTAATCTTTAATATACCATGAGTTATTTGGCATCAAATGTGCACCACCTTACCCTTTCAGATTTTAATGAAAATTCTACTGAAGGTGCATCAAGTGCCCAAAGGAAGGTTTGCAAAGTTGTAGTCCCAAGTCTTACTAATTCCAAAGATATAGAGCTTCAACCACAGGTACTCAGGTTGAAAAATGATGCTTCATTTTATACATGACATGAGATATACATTTCATTGATCAGATGTGGATGCAAGGCAGGTGTTGCCATGAAACTTGAGTTTTTGGGATAACTTTTTACGTAGATTCCAAAATCATGTCAGAAATATTTTGATTTTTGTCTCAAATTAGACCTGAAGTGACCATTTGATGATCACACGGTGCTTTGAAGTCGTATTTGGAGTGTAATGGTTAACAAGCTAAACACTTGTGAAGCATGGTGATAACTGTGTTTTATTATCTTGTGGAATACAACCAGAATATAACATGTGAGCATTTTACCATTACCTTCTAGAATCTACAGAGTTGTATCTATGAAGATGTTCTTGCTGAACAAAAATATCTCAACTTAAGAGACCAAAATTGGCCCTTTGCCTTTGTGAATAAATATTTATAAGCTACATGTGAAATGTTCACATTCTGAGCTATAAGAATCGCTGAAAACATGTTTGGTCCACCTTGCTGCTAAGGGATGAAAACTATCTAATAATGTATGCTACTGTCTCTGTTTATACACACATTTTAAAGTCATCACATGGTTACTGGAGCCTGTCAAGATTGGATGGCTAATAAAATACATTGTGTGTGATACAAAGTAGTAAAAACCCTCTACAGACTGACACCAGCAATAATAGTAGAAAACTAATTTATTTTATCAGATAAAATCAATTTACTGCTTTAAGCCACATTTTGCCTTTTCCATTGATAATCCACCAACTCTGCTAAACATTTGCATTTCTAAAATCAAGCTCTTTCTAACATAGTATCTGAAAAACTCATTTAAAGTCATCCTGGCTGGCATGTGCATTCAGTGATGTTTAAGTAAGCTGTTTCTGGATATGAATGGTAGATGTATGATTAATGGATGCTGGAAGTGAAATTTACAAATGCTTAGAATTATTCAGGTTTGTTACAGATGCTTACAGAACAAGCTGTTACTTCATTAAGATTTGTATTAAAAAAGTTCCTGAAATAGTTTTTTTTTTAAAAATTGAAAAGGTTTTGGTTTAGTTTATAGTAAAATGGTTTTATCCTAGTATGTGGTACTTAGGTCTCACTTGTTTGAATAATACAGCTATCATAAGGGATAACTATACTTTGATTATAGATAGTTAGTTTGGTATTAAAGTTACTTTTTGCTCAGTAGTTGTAGAATTTTATAATCAGAATTTGTATTACAGTAGTCATTGGTGAACTTTGAGAAGTTTCTTATAATTCACCTATTTAAAGTAGCTGATGTTTTGAAAAAATGTTCAGTTTTAACAAAGCTGAAATGTATTACATTTAAATAATCTTTTAGATTACCAGCATCAGTAAAAAAATATAGGCTTATTTTAAATCACTGCCTGGAAACTACATGGATTTCAATCTAAAATTACTTAAGAAAAGACTGAATCATTCATATAGTAGAAGCTGGTAATGAGTAATCCTAATAGTCAACTTTCAGTAGCAACATTTTTCCAGCAACCAATTTTATCCCATAGACTTTACTGATCACTTTTTTAGAGTTTCCAGAGCTGTAAGATTCACAGTTGTAATCATTGTATTTTCTTTTATTATTAATAACAAGCATTTTATGGGGACATCAGTGGAAGAAGTATATAAAAGCATATAGGCATGAACAAACATCTTTAACTGTTGATCTACATTTGGTACTTGCTCTGTGTTTGGATACACAAATGTCACTTGCTTTCTTTTAACCAGCTTTTATAATGCACTGAATTTGCAGCTGCACATTTCTGTCACACTGCTGTCTCTCACTGATTAAGTTCATGTTCTGGAGGCTGGCTGCAAAACGTGAATATCAGAAAAGTTTGGTGTTTCAAAATCTCCTATTTCATGTATTTTAAAGAATCGTGATGGAATTTGGAAGAAGTATGAGATCAGCACAAAATGAGATTAAGTAAAAAATGAGATGGCCAGGAGGTATAGGTTTGCCATTTTAGAAACTATATCTTTGATGTGAAAACCATTGGACAGCTGCTTTTAAAAGTGCGCTTCAGCATTGATTATGAGTACAGTACTTCATACTGACAGTAGTTGTTTGCTTTACTCATTATAAGGACACTTGTAGTCCATCACTATATGCATGTATCTCCTCTCTCTCTTTACACGTGCGTGTTGAAGACAGCTGTATGTTTGCTTATTCCACATTTTTCATGCTTAATTTTTAATGTAGCATCAAATAAAATCAAAAGGCACATATTTCATTGCAATGTTTCTACAACTATGCAGGGTTTTTGTTCATTGTCAGCTTTTGGATAATGCTAATGTTCTACTGGGGACCAAGACGTTGCTAAAACACGGCATCTTCCGTATTATCGTCTAACAATATTATAACCATGAACGGGCTCTCAATTTGGTCTACACAGAAACAGTTTTTCACATGGTTCTGTTAACACTCATAATTTGCATTTATAGTGTACTGCTGCCTGCATACTGCCATTGTTTAATATCAGAGATCCAGAATGGAAAAGCCCGAGAGTATTGGAGCAATAGCTGGATATATTGGACTGACGTGCTGAGTAGATCAGACCCCAGACTAATTTGGATTTTTTTTTTAGCCTACTGCAGCCTGGCAACTCCATTCAACAAACAACTTTCACTTTTATCTTATTGTGCTACTTACATTTTTAAAAATTTTGAATTTTTATAGACAACTTGTATCAGAGGCACTAATAAATAAACTAAATATAACAACTTTCATTATCTTAATTTTGGACAAACGTTAAAAAAGCAACCAGATAACTGTTGAGAATCACCATTTTTTAATGTTATTTGTAGAGAGGCAGGTAGTAAAGTAACTTATGTGAACCCTCTGTTTTTCCAAACTAACTGGCCAAACAAGTTTTTAAAGAATTAAAACTGGAATATAGTTTATGATGGAAAACCACTTACAAATGTCCAGTCTGCTGTGGTGTTTATAGAGTTTCGTCATAATCCCTTGTAATGTATGAGGAAAAAAAAACCAACATTTTGTCCACTTGCTCTTTATCATTTAGAATTTTAAATGCTTCATTTAAATGCCCCTGTAATCTGCAGTATGCTGCTAAACTGAGAGGCTTAATTTTCACAAACCTGCACATCATCCTTGTAAATCACCTGTGTAATTCTTCCAACTTATCAGCGTCCTTAACAAGACAGAAACAGAGCCTGGACCTTACATTCTAAATGAGATGTAACCAAAGCTTCAAATAGCAGAACAAAGAATTTGATTTTTTAAAATTATAATTTAATTTTAATGATGTATTACCTATCATTTAACAGTCAATAAAATAATTTTAAAAATATTAACTAAACACTTGGTAAAATTGAATATTTTTTGGCATGAAAAAAAATTGTATAATAGCTAAAATATGACAATGAATCTTTAATTAGAGTGGCAACAGCCATCGTGCTATATCGATTGTGTTAACAGTAACAATGCACTTGCTGATGTCACATCAGAAAATATCTTAGATACAAAGGAGTTTGAAATCTCTTTTTATTTAGCAAGTTTACAAGTACCCAACATCCTACTACTATTATCAAGGTAAAACAGTGTAAAAGGCATTTTACAAATACATTTTTGGAACGATTCTAGTAGATTCTATATTTTTAAACAGTTCCCATGTTTAATTTTGTTGGTTTAACTTTAAGGTCATTTTATGAAGTATTAATACACTGCTCATTCAATTTTGTTATGTGTGATGGATAGCAGCACATCGGTGTCAAGTTCTTGAATCATCATAATGGTAAGGGTTAGTTTCAGTAACCCCTCCCTACTCATACTAGCAAGAGCGCTGTAAGGTGATGGGAATATTTTCTGTAAAGAGAATTCGCAGAGAGAGAGATTTTCAGACAACAACAGCGCTATTGCACAAAAATGGTTTTTAGTTCCATTAGGCTATACTGGCTCTTTCTTTCTCCTTTTTTTTTTTTGTGACAGACTTTTAATTATTTTCATTTCCAAGTTAACTTCTTGAGATCCTGCTCACTCATTTTAGTTTGACGTGCTTATGTAGATCCTGCTTTACCCTGCCTGCTGCGTGAGGATGAAGGGTGATGTAGATTGCTGCTAAGGAATAAGATTAGAAGAACCCTCCCCCGAAGCACACTGCCCCTTAGACATCTGGTTTTTGCTTTACTCATCAAATGGTGGATGTAAATCCATTTTTGGTTTTGGTAAGTATAAATGGATCAATATTGTTTATGGTGCATGAAATGTGGGTAGGTTGGCAAGAGACTGGAAGGCGAGAAGGAAAGTGATTGCTTGCCACTAAGAAAAATCTGTTAAAAAGCTTTTTTTTTAGATTAATTTCTAAAAAAAAAAATATCTGGCATCTGACATCAGTTTATTGCTAAGTAAACTGGTTCTTTCTATCTGCATCTTGATTAGATTACGCATTTCTGAGGCTTTAGCGTATTTCATTAATTAGCATCAGTTTACGTTCGGAGGCTCTTGCATTTTGAATTTATCAGAGAATAGAAGAGTTATTTGTGGTACATCTAATTTGACAAAGAATCTTGGATTGGGAGGAGAAGGGTTAGGCTAGGTGGGGAGGGGTGTGTGGGGACAGCAGCGAGGCAGCCTACTGGGGTTATCAGATTCCAGCATGATCTACTATTTGTGAAGAATGTCAAAAAAATGGAATAAGGGACCTTGGTCTCATCAGGTCATATGTAGTGATTGATTTGTCACCAAGAATCTGTGACTTAACTGTTCCAACCACACCAACCCTGTTCATTATTTCGTATCTGGTCATTTAATCAATAGGATGCCATTGGCTTTAAGGAGTTCCCTCTTAGATGCTGATCCGGTGGATAAAGCAACAGTAATTTTTATCTCTAACTAACCGGATATAGTGGTTTACTGGTGGCAGAGTTCAGTCGATGGGAGGGATTGCTGGTGCTGACTGCCTCCAGATCCTGAGCAAAGACAAGCTTCTGACTCCAGTATTGTTGTTGTTTTTGACTGGTTGGCCAGGAAAAGTCATTGATCATCAAATCTGCAAAACTGACTTCTGCTGGCAGCCCTGGGAGTAATGGCTTTTTCCTTTCAATTCCTCTCAGACGTAATGCGGAAAGTTAAAATCCGTGCACAGAATGACGCGGAGCAGGTTTCGACGAGTATTCTGCGTGCACCTGGCTCTAGCCGAGGTCTGTACGGCCTGGCTGACTGCAGGCTGGGCAAAACACCATTAGGAAATAGGTAAATCCAAGTTCTGTAAACAACGAAACTAGAGACTGATGTTTAAGGATTGCCTGGAAATTAAGAAACAAAATAAAAAAACTTTTCTTCTTTTTTTTCAACTTAAAAAAAAATGTAAATTAGAGCGGTTTAAAAAGTTATGTTAACGCGAAGACTTGGGCCGAGTACGCGCAGGTTCTCCTGATCTACCTACTGCAAATCTGGACAGACCACAGCGATGTTACTACGACTGGTCTCCCGCTGTAATTTTACTGGAGTTTGCCGCCGTGCTAAATTATTGCCTTTTGATAGTTTTTTGTAGACTATAAATCCAAGTTCTGTAAACAACGAAACTAGAGACTGATGTTTAAGGATTGCCTGGAAATTTAAGAAAAAAAAAATAAAAACTTTTCTTCTTTTTTTTTCAACTTAAAAAAAAATGTAAATTAGAGCTGGTTTAAAAAGTTATGTTAACGCGAAGACTTGGGCCGAGTACGCGCAGGTTCTCCTGATCTACCTACTGCAAATCTGGACAGACCACAGCGATGTTACTACGACTGGTCTCCCGCTGTAATTTTACTGGAGTTTGCCGCCGTGCTAAATTATTGCCTTTTGATAGTTTTTTGTAGACTACAAAACGAACTCTTTGTTTATTTTAAAAAAGAAAAAAGAAAAATAGTGCAGAAATCTTGCGTTTAAAGACTGTGTAAGCAGAAAAGGGAACTTTGTGGTGGTGGGGGGGAGAAATTAGATGCGTTTTTAAGCTGTTAATTTTTGGTAAGCAACCAAACAGCTCAATGCACTTTGATCAAGACCCGTCTTCTGGAATTCCCTAATGTGACTCTACTCCTAAGGCTACATTGTTTGTATCGAGGGACTGCCGTTTAATTTGGTATTACCTTTTTTTGTTACTGTGTTTACCAAAATAAAAATGGAAATTTTGACTAAAGGCCTCTTAATGTAGTCAAAGAATTGGTGGGGGGGGAAGGAAAGGGCTCAAAGTATGTGGTTACAGTCGTTAGATCAGGTGACTTTCCCACTTGATTTTCAGTAGCAGAAATTGGTTTCTTTGCTCACCGTAAAGAGAAACGACTTTTCTGCAATAAATATCTTCAAATAACTATTTCCTTTGTTTTAAAACATTGCCTACTGGTTAAATGTAATATAACAATTGTGAAACTTAAGTTTTATGCTTAATTTTTCAGATTTTGATAAATATGGCGTACTGTAGCTTGATCTTGCTGGGCAAGTTGATTCAGTATATCGTCTTTGGAGAACTGCGCGTCAGTGAACATCAGGTAAGCTACTAATTGTTGACAGGTGTGTGTGTGTTTGTTTATTTGCTTTTAATCATCTCTTAGGAGGACTTGCTTTCTGTCCTGTGCAGTTAAAATCAAAATGTTTTTGTTTTTTTATCCATTAGCTTTTTTTCCTAAACGAGATCATCTGTTAAAAACAGGAATGAAGATTTAAGGAAATCTCAGTGATTCCCATACGAGAATTGGCTAGTTTGAACTTGAATTTATTTGGATTTTCAGAATAATTAAGGGTCTTGGGATGTGATCGAATAATAAATTAATTGCAACAGTAATAGTTCAGATCAATTAAAATTGTTAAATATTTCTCTTTGCTGGGAGGGGACAGGGTAGTGCATTGCATAAGTTTTGATGGCTCCTGCCTGACTAAATTAAGGGTTCTGACAGAATTATTATGGTCAGAAAGGGCATACACTGGATACCAGGAGAGTCATTTCATTTGAAATCAAGAAAAACAATTAAGAGTTTATTTGACCACCTCTGATCACTCAGGTACATATTTATGTAAAGTGAGAATGGTGGAGGCTGGTTTGGGCCTTTTCCATTGACTTAGTATTACTAACTCTATTTTATTACTGTTAGTGGAGTGATGGCAAAAACCTGGACCGAGCTTCTAACTCGTGATTTGAATAGACAAGTATATATGAATTTGAATACGGGTGAGGGCAGATACTGACTGACTGACTTCAGATCTGATTGTGCAATACCTGGAGTGCTTATCAGTGTGTGTGTTTTAATCAACCCGGATCATGGCTGCACAACATTTCTTGGTTGGGTGTGGGGCACAAGCGCAGGACAGAATTTTTACATGGAGTAATTTTTAAAATCTTAACCCCTTATCATTGGTGTTTCTAATGTGCTTAGTCACACTCTGAAATAGCCTTTCAATTATAGAAGATTGATTAAATTGAATGTTTCCAGTATGAATTCATTATCAGAGACACAAACAGTAAATAAGAAAGAAAAACTTAACAAAGATAGATAGATATTTAGATATCATAGTATGATATTGACATTAAAGACAGATATCGTTATTAAAATATGATTATACACACGAATCAGAATAAACAAAACCTTATCGAGATGATCTACCAAACCACAATTTCCATGTGATAACTGTCTGTCTATAGAAAAGAAGGGAAGTCAAGAAAGGATAAAGAGGAGGAGAAAGAAGTTTAATATTGGCAGCCAAATCACGTTAACAGTTTGATGTTCTAGATCAGAGGTCTCCAAACTTTTCAGACCGCGGGCTGGATGCCATGTCTGACACACCTGCGTGGGCCGGATTGGATAATTACAAAGAAAAAAATGGCAATCAAACTTATGAATGATTAATAATCTCAAACCAAAGAAAGGGTTCTGCCAGAATCAGCAAATACTCAACTGCAGATAGGAAAAGGAGGCCATTTTTGTTCAATTGTATTTTCTTTAAGATTACAAATTTAATCAAAGTAAGTAAGAATATTGAGACACACTAACATAAATGAACACAAAGATCAGAACAAGTTTAATGGGAATGATGGAACTGAGTCTTTGATTTCAAAATGTCCCCGTACTTAGGTTTTAGGCTTGATGAGCCAATTATTAGGATGGACGCCAAGTGTTCATCGGATAAATTCGATCGATATTTCGATTTAATATACTTCATCTTTGAGAAGGTTTGTTCGCAGAGATAGGTAGTGCCAAAGATCGACAGCAATCCCATGGCGAATTGCTTCAAATTTGGAAAATGTTCAGGATGCAATGATTTATAAAACTTGATAAGATCTCCCTCCTTATACTTGCTTTGGAGCATTGCATCTGACTGAAGATCAATTATTTCTAACTGAAGCCGGTTTGGGAGAGTTTCAACATTGCAATCGAACAGGTTTTGAAACACCTTAATTTCCTGTTTTCTGATCAAGATCAGAAAATCGTTGCAGAAAAGGAAATTCCACCTCTCCTCCTTTCCGCAACTTGTCAGAGCATGGAAAATGAGCCAAGTTCTTAACAAGAAGCTGTCCTTCAAAGAGTTTCAATTTTTTTCGGAAAGCCTGGACATGCGTTAAGAGATCACAAATCAGATTTGTTTCACCTTGCAATTTAAGATTCACACTGACTTTGGATGCGAACTGTATTAAATATTTAAGTAGGTAACATTCAGAGAAATCAGCAAGACTTCTATATCGTACTACATGCAATAGCACAGCCGAAACCAATTCAAACATAGAATAAGTAATTGGTGCAAAGATAAAATAGAGTCACTCACAGAATTAAACAAAAGTTGCTTTCTTTCGCCGGTTAGTTTCCAGATGTTGTTAGTGTTTCAATGTGCTGATAACGATTGACTGAGCTGCAGACGCAGTTTATAAACTAGCCACTGAATAATGACCATGTTAACTGCATCAAAGTGGTTAAGTTTACATCGGTGCGTGAAAGGGTCATCGATTCTCAACAAAGCATGTCTAGACAAGAAGGCCCTAAAGGTAAGGCGCATGCGTTTAGCCATCTATGTCTATAAACCCTTTTGAGCAAATAAAAATTAGATGTTTGTGTTTTTTCTACAGCCCGACCGTGTGGTTGGGGGAAAGTCGCCGCGGGCCGTAGTTTGGAGACCTCTGTTCTAGATTAAATATTATTAGCAAGATAGAGACATAAGTTCACACTTTATTTATATCTAAAATCCTGATATTTCAGACTGAGATCCTTTTCTCTCTGGTGGCGTGTGGTTAAAAGAGTGATGGACATTTTAATCATTGCATCGAAATTTTATTGCAGCACTTGAAGGACCGGTTCTGGAACTTTGTGTTCTACAAATTCATTTTCATCTTTGGTGTGATGAACGTACAAACAATGGATGAAGTAGTTGGCTGGGTGGCATGGTTTACTGTTCTTGGATTTTTCCATCTGCAGACACAACTCAGTAAGGACAGGTTTGAATATGTAAGTATATTGGAAATTATTCCTAATGCTGCCTATTCTTCAGATAGACTTAGAATAAACTGATACTGATATTTGGAGAGTGGTAGCTTTTACGCTTCTAAAAGAAAATTATCGATATAATATGAAAAAGTTCTCTTAATTTTTATCATGAGTGAAAGTGGCAAACACTAATCAGCTACAAAAATATTTAGAATTTCAAAGAAATCCATATGTAAGTTAATAGATATCTAATGTACATTAACTGTAATAAAACTGCTATATTCAAATCACCAAGTAAAAGACTTAAAATATTGAATAGAATTTACTTCTTAACTAAAATGTAACAAGTTTTAAATCTTCAGAATTTTAATATTAGAATGATTATCGTTTCTGTTTAATTACCTAAAGCAGAATCATAGAATAATATTGGACATTTAAGACTTGGATAGTTTTTCCATTTTCTCTTGTAGCCCTCACATTTTAGATAATAGATGTTTTTTTAAGTGAGATGACCAGACTATTTAAAAAATTGTCAGTATTATTAAATATTGAAACATTTTCTATGAAAATTGTAACTGTACAGTATAAGATTTTTATTACTATTTTGAAAAGAATTTAAAAACTGGACTAAGTCAGTCATATGGAGGCAGATATTAATTCAATAAAAATAGTCTTGCATAATTTTTTTTAAAACTTTTATCTAACAGTGAAAAAAATAACCTAACTTTTTTATTGGGAAAAAAATTGAGTGAACTTTAAAATAAGAATTTAGAGTAGAATTTTAATAACAGCTCTTTTGTTCTTTTTATCAGATGTTGGAATTTTGTTCATTGGACTTTATTATGTTGTGTGGTTCTCTGATTCTTCTTTGTTGTTAATTAAGCGCTTAGTGGATGAGTTTGTTGTGCAGTTAAAAACAACAAAACGAACTGGAGACCCATTCTTCCCCTTCCCTTATCAAAAACAGGAGATTGCTTGTTTTACTCTTCATGAATCCAGCAGACTGCTGATGGAGTTTTGATTCACGGCCCATTATTTCAGATGTAAAAAAACTTAAAGGGAGATAAGGCAACAAAATGTTTTTAGGAATTAACATTGTTTGTTTAATTTGACTATATGCTTGCTTACAGCTTATTTAAAAATCTTTGCTAATCAAGTGGAGTGACAAGCAAACCTTGTTCAGTGGAAAATGACATATCTCCTGTGTGGAGGAAGATGGACACTGGGTCGTATTCTGTTGTCATGCAAAGTTTCTCTAGCTTTTGGTTGGGTATATGACAATGCTGCTGAGAAAAGTGAACTTTCAGTAAATATTCAGCTAACAACTAGAGTCTGTCAAGGGGTCTGGCTAACAAAGATCTGAGCATCAGATTGCAGGGTAAAGTTGCATCAGACTCGGAAGCACACAAGTTACCCTGAGGCAATCTGAATGTCAAAAAAGCACCCATCCATAGTTCAGAAGAAGCCAGACCCTTTGAATTTAGTGCCACCCAAGTCAAGAATGGGGGAACAGCATGAGTATAAGAGACAAAAGCTGCACTGATCTGGTTAAAGATCTGAAACAACACCAAAAATGCTTGCTTCTATGCTGTAGAAGTTGGTGCAAGAGGCTTGGACTCATCACTGCATAGTTGTTAAGGGAGTTTTGATTGAGCAATAGGAAGATCACTATAGCTCTCAAAAAAAATAGGAACATCTGCAGAGAGAGTGCATATAGTTTGATTTGGTGAAAAAGGGAATGTTAGGGAATAAATTTTAAAAGTGGAATATTCCTACTTAATCATTTGATCACTTAACATTATAAATATGCAGGATATTACCTAGTATGGACCCTGTATTTAAACCATATTAGCCAGAACAGCAGAGGAAGCCATGGCCCAGGTCCCCTTAGAGTGTAAGGAAGTTAAAAGCTGAAACACCTGCCTGAGGGTTGGGGTAAGCTTTTATCTTCTTCTGAAGAAATGAAGCAGATGAATATTCAGCAGTGTTAAATATAATTAAACATTCTGTTGTTAAATGGCATGGATCATCTAAAATCATTTCTCATTTATGCACACACACACACTAGCTCTCTTCGCTAACACACCTTGCAGGGGCTTTCTTAAGGTAAGTTCTATGAAAAGAATTTTATAACTGAGATAAGCCCTCATGGTAATCTACAACAAAAGTCTTCCAAATTAAATAATGGGTTTTGTTTTTTCCTGTTTCAGCTGTCATTCTCACCAGCAACAGCTCTTTGGATTCATTTTAAACTCTTATCTCTGTTATTTGTGATTCTTCTGTCCTGTACAACTCTCCTCATCTGTTCTGGTTTCGTTGCTGTACAAGCTGGACTCACTATATTTGCTTTTATGGCAGCAGAGGTAAGTATCACTCCAGCTCCTCATTTTCTATTTAAAAAAAAAAAAATCTTAAAAATTAAAAGATTTAGAATACATAGGACCTTCACCAGGCTTTTTAATTTCTTTACTAATTAAAATTAGCATGCTTATTAGAACCTCCCAGTTTTTCTTTTCTGGTGCTTTATGAATAAATAAAAATGTTCATTTCCCATATCTTGTGTAAAGGGGAGATAATTTATTTAATTTTTAAAAAGCTATAAAGACACAAATTGATAATTTACATTGCTACCCTTTTATCTTATGAATATCTAAGCCAATGTGTTTTACATAAGTTAGTGTTTCTTATAAAGGATATTAATTTTTTCCTGTTCAAGTCAGCTGAAGCCTGTTTGTGTAAACCACCCATATTGGCCAGGCACTGATGAGTCATTTAATGACCATTTCTATCTGTACTATGGATAGTACATGTAGAAGATGCTGGTCCACATTATCACTTTCTCTGGCTATTTATGTTGCTTCATTTTCTTGCAAAAGTAATTTTACTAGTGAAGCTACTGGCATGAACTCTGTGTGTTACCTAGTTTGTTTATTTGATACAAGATGGAATCTATTAGCGAATTCTTTCCTGGTGATGTGGAGGTCTTGAGAGTTTATACCTTGGATCTCATTTAGCTAGTAGGACAGCAATGAACAGATGTTAGATGTGCAAAGTGATTAGGGGAGTTGGTTTACACACGAAGTTAGTCATCTGCAGCTGATCAACATTGCCAGTGTTTTTGCAGTCTGTCGGCCCAAAAATTGATATATCCTTGATGAAGTGAGGTCAGTGGATTTCTTCAGCGATCTGATACTAGAAGATTTTTTTTAATACCATATGACTAAGGAGTCTAACCACTATGTTACATAGACCCAGAGAAAGGCAGGCAGATCTGACAACACCTGGATGGACACCACCAGGAAGGAGATGAAAGCGTCTGTAGTGGTAAACATAACTATAATTTGTGCTGTCCTTTGAGGACTATTCAGGTGAGGACAACAGACTGGAATCCCTGATAGTAGTTGGATGATTTTACTCTACATTTTTAACTTTCTGCACTATAGCTTAAATTTTTTCTTTCATTTTCCAGACACATTTTCTTTTCATTTGGATTGTTGAAGTGCACTAAGTAATTTCATGACATTTAAATGTTTTTAAATAATCTTTATCAGATAGGTGCATTTTGTGAATCCATCTTGGAAATCATCTGAATTTTTGTGCATGTTAAATATTACATTTTCTGAACAGGAAGAGGTTAATACACTTTTGTACCCCTAATAAAATTTTTCCAGATTTTTGTGGACATTTTAGCCTTCATTTTAAATATAAACTAGGCCTTATTTAAACAAAAAACACTTTTTATTTTTGCAGTGTCTTTTGTTGGGAATCAAAATCCTTCATGTTTTGATGCGGTAAGTTTGGATAATGTTTATTTGGCTTTATATGCAATTGTCACTAAATAATAATAACCTTTTATTTTAAGATAGGTGCAGAGATGAATGTGTTAACATTGATTTACCAAATAAAGGGCAAGGATTTCCATAAATTTTAGGAGTAGAATTTAATTACTTCCTTTTTTAAATAAAGATTTTACAACATAATCATTTTTGTTGTTTGTTTCACCAATTTTTTTGGACTTAACAAAATTTAGATTATTTTGTTGTTTTTTTAAGTACAGAAAATGTATAATAGCCTAATTAGCATTTTAAAAAT
Source organism: Nautilus pompilius (assembly GCA_018389105.1). Classification (NCBI taxonomy): domain Eukaryota; kingdom Metazoa; phylum Mollusca; class Cephalopoda; order Nautilida; family Nautilidae; genus Nautilus; species Nautilus pompilius. The sequence goes on along the minus strand of JACATO010000334.1, from coordinate 1,554,063 downwards.
CATTGGATCATTTCATCTATACACAGGTACGCCATTCATCTCTGGGATCTCAACATGAATGGGATCTGGGAAAAGCGGTCTCAGTATGTGTACTATACCGAATTAGTGTTTGAATTATCTGCCCTTATTGTGGATTTTTCTCATCACCTGCACATGCTGGTGAGTCTGTGACTCTCTATTTTAGTGTAGCAAAAATAAATTTTCTGGTTTGTTATGGAATTGTTCTTTTGCTCATAATTTGGTGTTTGGAATGGGGAGAGCTACAACTTGCATGCTATCATTTCCTCTTTTCCAAACTCAAGAAACTTGGCCAGAATTAAGCTAATTTATAAGTTACATTGAAGCAAACAAAAATACAACAATGGAGGAGAACAAAAACTTTGGTGAAAATAAATAAATTTACCTGGATGTTTTGAATAATCTGTTGTTCATTATTGACAATAAAAACTTCCAGCTGAAAATACAAACTAAAAATGGTCTGCGAGCATGTGTGAAAAATGCAAATTATAAGCAAAAGCTTTAAAAAGAAATAATAGAATTGATTTGTTTTGTTCATTTAAGTGGTTAGTGACTTGTAGTCCATAAAGATCTGGCTTGTAATGTCCTGTCTTCCAGACAAAACGTGGCTTAGAATTTAAAGCAACATGGTCAGGAAGGGCCAAGTGTTCCCTACCCAACAAATGTACACTATAGTGTTTACTTATGCATCAGATTGTTTTGTTGTAAGCAGCTGAACAGGAACAAAGTTTATTTAATAAAATGAAGTGTGATCTGTCAGAGAAAGGGACCCAATCTTTAAATGGAAATAAAGAATGAATTGTGTATTTGGATTGAAAACAGTTTTATTTCCACTTAAGGATCAGATTAATTGGATTTCACTTGACTTGTAGAATGTAGACTTTTCCATTTTATTGTGGAATTTGTTAAATAAGTAATCAAATTATTGAGAAAAAACTCTTATAGTTTCAAAACCTTTTTTTTAAAAAAAAAATTTGGCTGCATTATATCATTTAGTAAAAACTTTTTAAGAATTGTTTGATGTTTCAGCTGTATGGTAACATCTTCCTTAGCATGGCGAGTCTCGTGATTTTCATGCAGCTTCGTTATTTGTTCTACGAATTTCAGCGGAGAATTAAACGACACAAAAATTACATTCGGATTGTGAGGAATATGGAGGCAAGGTTAGTGCTGCAAATTTCTTCATAGAAAATTAGGCAAAGCCTCTGTGAAAACACAGTAAGCTATTAAATGCTCTGTTATACTTGGTAGATGATGCGTGCTTACAACACATTCAGTTCCCCACACTTTTTTTCATTTTAGAGCACCCCAAAATAAATTTTTTTTAAAAATATATTTTGTTTGTCAAAGGTTTCCGATGGCTACTCCTGATGACTTAAATAACTGCAGTGACGACTGTGCCATATGTTGGGAGAAGATGGAGAGTGCAAGAAAACTGCCTTGTGGCCACCTTTTTCACAAGTGAGTTCTGGTTTTCTTTCCTCTGATGCTGTCTGGAGTTATTTGTGCCCTAAAACAAACATTTGGAGAATTTCAAAAGTATCATTTTTAACTCCTGTTCTGAATTTTCTTGACAAATTAATGAAATGGGTAAGTTATTATGAAAAATAAGCAAATTAAGTCTGATCTTAGACACAAGTTATCATCCTTTATTTTTATGCTGCTCTTAGCTTCCATTTATTTCTTGGTTTGTGTACTGAGCTACCGTGTCCATCACTTGCTAATCCTTACCACTAGACGATTATTTTGTTTTTGCTTTAATTATGTATATTTTTGTGCACAATACTGTCTGTAAGTAAAATAATAATATTTATATAATCTTTGAACTCTAATTATTTTATTTGAAAATTATTTAAAATTTAGTGTGCTAACATTTGCTGGCGAAAGTATTAGAAAACTACTTGATATAAAAATTATATTATTTTAAATAAAATGGTACTCGGGGAAAATTGTAAATTTTTTCTTATATTCTAAAGTACTAACCCTTTGTTTTTATTTTGTTACGAAACTTTGCTTTTAGTGTTAAGTCTCAGCAACTAGACAATGTGTGTGGACCTGTCGTCTTATGTGTGATGGGTAAAATTACGTGTGATTTTTTTAATAGTTCTTGCCTTCGATCATGGTTGGAACAAGACACATCTTGCCCAACTTGCCGTAAGATGCTGAATGATGGTCAGGAAGAAGATCCAAATGGGAACATTCCTCAAGGTTCAGGGGTGCGAGAGAACACTATACAACCAGCAGCTGCTGGAAATCAACAGACAACGAACCACTTTTTTCACTTTGATGGTAAAAGCAAGTTTATTATTAGTCAGGAAGTCCATGTTAAAGAATGCTGTTTTATTTAAGATTCCAAGTAATACTTCTAAAAGACATGAAATGATAAGCAAATATTAACAATATTATATTATTAATTAAATATGGTAAATATATTTGTGTAGAATTTTTCCAGGGTCAGTGTATATCTTGTAGCCAATTTGGAGTCCTGTACAATATTCAGTTTTATTAAAAATATTTAATTTTGCTGTATTAAACATTAAACTTTCTGAGATAGAATGGAATAATCCTTTCAATTTACATTTCTAAACAGCTTTTTTTTTTTTTTTGTAGTATTATAGTCAAGTAATTTCACTTTATTGTGTAAGAGAAATGTTAATTAAGCAGTAAACTGAACAGTGAGTAAATTTTGAATAAGTGCCATCCACATTCAATTATTTCTAGATTAATTTCTTGGTTACGGCTAATGTTTTAATATTTAGATAACTTCTTTCTTTTTTTAAAAAATACCTTTAGCAGTAGAATATGATTTTACTGTTGCTATACAACTAACTCTGGTTATTTGGCATTTTCTGCAATTTCTAAAATTAAGATTTTCCTTATTGCGCCATCTTCAAACCTACTGGAAGCCTTTTAGGAACATTGTTTTTTAATATTCCAAAACTGATTTTACCAATAAATTAGAAAGAATTAACAGCTGAAGCTTGTAAATTTTTACTTTTTTTTTTCATGAGTTCTCAATTGTTACAGCATTTTTTAATTTTTTTTTTAGTTGATATTTTTTCTTACACACACACACACACACACACACAATGAACCAAACAAGTTTTTTTGGTGTGTGAAATTCCATAACGTTTTTCAAAACAGTCAGTGATATAGATCCTGCATATATTTGGTAGGATCTCGCTATGTGAGCTGGTTGCCAAGTTTCTCTGTGGAAGTGACTCACACCCAGCTGTTGCCAGGTAGACAAGCATCAGTACAGACTTCACAACTAGACAGCATGGTAAGTTACTCCAGATTCAAACTGTTCAGGGTTTCATCACCTAGCCCTTTTACTTTAGGATGCATCCTAACACCTGACACGTGCATTCTCCCATGAAAAATTACATTGTAAAATGAATTACCGTTTAGCAGAATACTGATTCCTTTTGTTCGAATTGAAAATTTCAAAGCCAAATTTGAGAAAGATTCGTAATGCGGTGCCTCATTATATTCCTATACTAATTTTGATGAATGTGTAACTTGTGCAAGACTAGTCTCATTTTCCCTAATTTAAATGTATATATTTGTCTAATTAAAGAAAAATAATCTGCCATTACATTATTTTGGAAAGCATGTGGCTGTGCTGAATTGGAATAGAGAATTTGAAATTTTACACTAAATAAAAAACAAACAAAGGTGATGCTATTATCTTTTGTTCTGTTTTGCGGTAGTGAAACAATCAACAGTCAGCTGAAGCATTCTTATAATTTGCTGTGTTTCAGTCGACTCGCTTGTGTTTTGTATTTATTTAAGGTTAATTTTTTTTTCCACTGGAATTCAACATGAACATTAAAATAGATATTTAAAATCTCTGCTCCCTGAATTTATATAAATACTATTTAACAGAAAAAATTAATTAAAAATGTATTTAGAAAAGAAAAATAGATTGTTCTAGAAAGATTTTCTTTACTATAAGATGATTCATATGATTTTCAGAAATAAAAATTATTTCATTTTTGTTTTCTCTCAGAGCTCAGGTTTGTAGAAAGGCTGAAGATTAATATATCAATAATTTAATACAACTTAATTAAGTGCAGAATTAATACTTTGAGAAATTCTGCTTTGCTAAAAAGTGGTAGATACACACTACCAAGACATTGCTCTATGACGGAAATACTTTTTTAGAAACTTGTCTCATGTTCAAAGCAATCAAGAGGTGAGTAACTTTGCTGTGGTTCACAGGAAAATACAGAGGCAAATAAATTTCTGACTTTTTCTTCTTTAAATTTCAAGGTGGTTATTTGTAAATGCCAATTGAATGAATCCTGGTTGAGTATCTGTTCTTCTATTACATCTTCCCAAATGTGGACACTAGACCTTTGCTTGGTCTGTCAGATCTTCCACACAGATAGTGTGGATTCCATACCAGTAATCGTAACTAATGATGAAGTTGCTTCCTTCACATTAATCTGAGAAGATAGTTTCATTCTAAAATTGTAAATTTTAATTTAAAAAATGTTTTCTTTTCACTAGGCTCGACAAGTGCAGACAGTGTTCCCTAATATGTCACTTAATTCAATCCTGGAAGACCTACGAATCACTAGGTCAGTGAATCATACCATAGAGAATATTTTAGAGGAAAGGCTGTCATCTCCAGCAGTAAGTTTTTTATCCATATCTGTCTTTTGGTATTTATTTATTTATTTGCATTCTATATATATATATATATAATATATATTTTTTCAGTTTTCAGCTGTCAGTTATGTAGATAAAGTAGTAACTGTTGACAAAGAAAGTGAATCTGAGAGGTCCTTGTAAAAATAAGTGGTTTTTATTCAACTAAGCAGATGACTCTGGGAGTGTTTTGTCAAACTTCTAAAGATGGCTCATAATTGATTTTTAAATTGGCTCATAACTGACTTAAAGTCAGACCTATGATAACTATTACATTTGGAAAAGGAATAGAATGGGTAGAATATAAATAATCTATTTTCAAATAAAAACAATGATGAACAATTCAGGCACTAATAAACATACCGAGAAGATTAAATTTTCTGTTGATAATCAGTACGCTATGAACATAACCCATGTACTACTTTATCTTCCTCTGGTAATTTATTTCAAAATGTTTAATAAGAAACAGAATCATCATTTAAAATGGCTTTCTGTTGATACTCGTTTAAGTTGTTTGTTTGTTTTTTGACAAATCTATTTTCCATAAGTCAGTGATCATCTTATCACAGATATAAAGCAAAAGTAGTCTGAAATTTGTAGTTTATCAGTAAAGGAAATATCAGTACCACAGTATTTATTATTCTTTTTGGGAGACCATGTTAAGTTGAAACGTGTGCCTGTCACATAAATAAAATATCAGTCAATTGATATTTTTATTTTAAAATTATTATTATTGATGTCATTGTCATTTATTTGTTATAGAATTATAAATTATAAGTTAGTTGGATAGTGAATGCATTGTAATATGCATACAGTATATATTCTGATAGGGTACCTTACCTGTTGCTTGAGGCAGTCTTAAGAGATCATGTTTCAAACAATTGCTATCTAATTAGTTTTCACAGATATAACAGCATTTGACATGTTGGTAGATACATGTGCACCTGATTATCTATAATGATGTGGTCCAAGCCAGTGTGTATTTATCTAATTAAAACTGATTAAATCTAGTGACCCCTGTTTGTTTGGAGGATAGTGTACTACATTTCCATTACATCTGGTTTTACAGTACTTGGTTATAAAGCAAATAATTGATCAGCTGAATATTGTGTTTGATGTAACAAGGAAATATTTCTTTTCAAAATCTCATTTTCTAATCTCATCTTATGGCAGGGTCAATGATAAAGTTACTATTTTTTTTTGTCCAAGAAGTGGGGGTGTAGCATTCAAATTTTGATTTTAAAATTTTTGTTATTAAAATGACAACTCTATTTTGAAGTGTTTTCTTGTCAGACATCGATTTCACCAGCAGATGCTTCTCCTGAGCTTCAGCAGACGTTTCTCAATCCCTTCATTGAGGATGCACAAGATGATGTTACTACTGATGAGGACTTGCAGAACATTGTACGGCAAGTTGAAGTGGAAACCTTTGAGCAGGCAGAGTCTCAGAACTCAGAAGTACCAGCAACAACACCTGTCAATGTCAGCAGGTCAGTTTCTGCCCCGTTTTATATTAACTTAGTAGATTAGGGAAAAAACTACAGACTTAAGAACATTCCCTAATCACTTGCATAACACGACCTGGCATTTAGCTATAAATAATAACCATTGAGAAAATTCCTAAGCATTTATTATGGGGCAGCTCGAAAAACTAAGCTTTGTTTGACTGCAGTCCTATCTTTGTGTTGACCTTTGATGGTGTCGTGTGATTATGAGCTCTGGTTTAGAACAAAGACAATATCCGCAATGTTTCTGAAATGCCCAGCATACAACAATAGAAGCAGTTTTTGTTTTTTTTTTTGTTATTTATACTCAGATTTCATTCTAATCTCTATTTCAATTATGTTTACAATTAATTTTTTTAAGAGGAAGGCTGATAATGCACTTTTTTTGTCTTCACATATTTCCCATTTGAAAAATACAGGATCCTGCATTATTAGCATCTCTGCATTTTCCCAAACTTTTTTCTCTATTCTAATTTTTTGTTTTTGTTTGTTGTGAAAATGATGCATCTTAACACAAGATTTATTTTGTCTTACTTTCTGTTCAATTAATGCAAGAGAAGGTCTTTTGTGGCATCTGATCTTTGCTCTGTCTTTAGGAGTGAGGATTTCCCCACTGTCACTACTGGTGGAAGATTTTCGAAGTCCACGACTGAACGAGAGACGATGCTACGACAAAGGAAGAAAGAAATGATGGAATTTGCTAGACGGTTATTATAAACAAATTTTGAAAACCTTTTTTACTAGTGAGAATCAAGGACTCGTTTTTGTCAATGTTGAATTTAAAAATCAAAATTTAATGTGAAAGAGGTTATCATCTGTTATTACCCTTCATAAAGCTGGTTACTCCTAGCAGAAAATTATGGAGGAAGCTGGAGTTACACAGGGTGGGGGTACAAGCAATCATTTATAGAATGAATTAATTGGCTAAGCTTTGAACTTAAAGGGCTAGCAAGAAAGAGGAAAAAAGCATGGAACAGGTAGACCGGTTGCTGGCTCAGATGTTTGGAGCAAACTTTCTTCACAGTTAGGCAATTAACTGTTGGCCACAATTTCTCTGAAACAGTCAGCATCTCAGCTTCTGCTACCAAAAAGATGGTTAAAAGCAGTTGGATTGATTGGCTAAATAGCAGCCACCAGTCTCTTAACAACTGGGATAAACTTGAGAACTACACCTGTGATTGGATGAGAGCAGGCTTGGAATATTTGCTTTTAAGCAATGGCAGTATGCTAGAAGAAAGGCTAGAGAAAAATATATTTGCCTTAGGATTATGCATGTTGGTGGAAATGTGAAATATAGGGTGGCTTTGCTATTTGTTTGGCTGATGACTTGTTACAAATTCTGATTCTCAAAAGAGAGAGAGATCACAGATCCAGATCTGAACCCCGTTGAACCTGTGTGGAACAAACTTGATCACTCAAGGAAAAAGGTCCAACCAGTATCACTCACATCTAGAATTACTTGCAAGTTACAATGCAATATTTGGAAAAGTTACTAAGCAGGTTGCCCTAGATATTTACATGAAAGGTGGCTATTTTTTGAAAAACAATTTTCAAGTAATAATGATGTCACCATTAATGGTTTATGTATTGTAATACATAGTTCACTTGATTTTTCATGCATTATTCCAGCAACAAAAAACAATTAGCAATAAAATATTGAAAAGCCAGATGGCACCTGTTTTTTGTATGCTTGACTCATAATTTTCCATATCAGTGCATGTAACTAACAAAATGTTAATAACGGTATTGTCGGTAACATTCTGGTGGATTAGTGATCCTAATGAATAGCATCATTGGTAACTTTAATTCTTATCTTAATGAGCACTTATGTCTGCAAAGACTATCTTTAAAAGAAAAAAAAAGACATAGCAAAGTTGAATAGATAAATACGATTCACTTTGTATTTCAGACGATATCTAACTAACCATGGTGATCAGAGCGAAATTCTTAATAATGCAGCAGCTCTACAAACTGATGATGTATTAGGAGGAACCAACCTGGTTGAGCGGCGCGAACTAGCATACCAAGCAGCACGTCGGCGTCTGCAGCAGAATAACACATGAGAGAAAAGGACACGTACCTCAAGCGTACACCGTTTTCACTGTGGACAGCACACCTGCTTGCATATCCACTTTTCAAGCATCCTCAGCGACTCAGGTGGAGGGAAATAATTTTTTTTTTTATTTTTCACATCACTTCTATCTGTTGCTAAGCCATTACAGATGTAACTCCCAGCCGTGCAAGTTCTTTTTTTTTCTTCTCGTTTCTTTCATTAAAGATTAAAAAAAAATTAAAACATTTAATTTTAAAACTATATTTCAGATTGTTCTTGTATTTATTATTAATCTTTGTATACTGATGGAGTGAAAGATTCTTATAATACCAGTCGTCCTTTTTTAGTTGTTTCAGATGAAGCAACAAGAATTTTTATTCTATATTTTCTTTCTCTCTCTCTCACTTTTTGTGCAAAAAAAAAGAAAAATTTTCACCTGTACTCGATCCTGGCCTGACTGACTGAACAGCATGTAAGCAACAGGCAGCTGATCCCCTCCCTGGTAATCTCTCTCTCTCTCAACAACAAATTACCAGACAGATTTATTTCGCTTTAATTTTTTAGTCTTTTGTGAAAAACGATTCAGCTGTACCATTTACTAAAGTTAGCAATTAATGCCTTAGCATTTAAAGCTGTGATTGAGAATCTTGGCGGGTAACGTTACCTGAGATAATCTGTACAGCATACTAAACGTGAATGTGGTTTTTAAGGTTTAAAGAATGTTGTTGTAGGTGATCTGGGAGTTAGAAATTTTTTAAAGGAACAAGTTTGGAAAGTTGAAATTGGAATGTTGCGGGCTTTGACAGAGGGGATTGATTTGTAAGGGAAAATAATGGGTAATGGAGTATCTTCCTGAGCTAATTGTTTAATTTTGGACAAATTCAGCATGTTCTTTTTGTGATTTGTTCTGATTAAACATTGGTAATAAGTAGGAAAATTATGAAATTTGATTTTTAAAGATTTTAATAATCATTTAAAAAACGACAGACAGGCAAACATTATACTACTACTACTACTAGGATATTTTAAATTTTGTTAAATTATTCCACACACCCACTCTAATTCCAGTGATATACTAGGTTACCTAGACTAGCTGGTCCAGTAAAATTCTGAAGCCCTATTTTGTTTTGTTTTTAAACTATGTATCCCACAGAAATCAGGCTGTACAAATGGCTCCCTTCATAGCTGCTGCTATCAACCAGTATATACTTATGTGAAAGACTTAGAACACTTGGCTACCATCTCATTTACCAAAAGGTACTGTTAAATTCTTTTTAACAGTGCTAAGGATTGAAAAAATATACATAAACCTATTTGGTTAAATCCAACCCTCAGACCATTCATGTTTGTATTTCAAACTTGGCAAGGGTATAATCTTGTATCTGTTATGATCTTCCTTAACAAAAAAATTAAACTTTAAAGTGTTTGTCTTGAGACTTGAGAGTAGTAAATCAAATTGCTTGTCTCATCACTTGTGTATACGTTGGAATGGCATTTTTGCTATTTTTTTTTTTTTTATTTTGGAAATTGTATTAAAATAAAATTTGTAATTTTGTGTTTTGTTTTGTTTCTAAAGTTGAGATTTGCGAACTGCTTTTTACATTTAATTAGCGTGTCAATGATTTGTCTAAACTGTATGGCTGACTGAGTTGTCAGAGATGAAGAAGAGGTGTGAATGGCCCACTATTGATTATCTATAGTTATACTTTGAAAACAATTTTCTTTTTTCAAACTAGTTTCTTCCCACCGTATCAGCTTTTTTAGCATTTAATTATATTTTCTGTTAGTCTGATTATTACTACTACTATTTATAACTGCTTAAACCAAACATGAATTCAATTCCGTTTCGATACCAGACAGCTAATTTTCAGGAAGATACCTGGTTAGAGATGGATTGGTCTTATACACTTGTGGAAGCTGTGAAAAAGTGAGGATTGACTGGTTATTTTATCACAAATGAAGGAAAAAAATTGAACAGAATTAGAAATATATTTCTTTTTACAATAAGACCCCTTTTTTAGCATTGGGATGCCAGGAAAATGACACCACTAATCATTGACATTTGAAATTTGGTAATGTTGTCAACAAGCGTCTGGTGAGCTCTTAGCGTTTACAGAGAATCTAAATATTGTTTTTGTTTATATACCAGGGGCTAAGTGTCTTTTTCTGTTTTAATAATTAAATTTTTTTTCTTAAAAATAAATCTGAGAAAAACTTTTGATACAATTTGGTGATGTCCAACTGGGTGGTTTGATATCTATGGTTCAGACTGGATAGTGTTTTTTTTTCGTTTTACCAGTCAGTCAGAAGGATAAAATAAAATATTTGCATTATCTTTGATTTCAGCTACTGATGTTAGATTTGTTAATAATTTGAAAATGTATAATCTGCTCGGATGTGTAAAATGTCTAAATTAACAGGTGTCTACCAAGATTACGTAGATGCAGTTTGAGAATTAGTAGCTGAAAGCCAGGCTGAAGAAGAATGTTGTCATTCTATTTCTCTGCGGATTTATGTATACAAAAGATTATGCCAGCAATAAATTGTACCCAGAATTTTTAAAAATCTACTTATGTTGAGTGATTTTTTTTCTTCCCCACCCCCCCAGATTTTAAACTTTTTACAGCTAAGCCTGTTAAATATGTGAAGTACTTCATAAAGAAATTCTTATGAAATAATTTTGTTTAAGCAAAATTAACAAGTGACAGTTCTTTCTAGTAACACAAAGGTAAGCAGATCATGGAATCTTTCAAACTTCAAGGTATTCCTCATCTCCAAGTGCTTCCTGTAGGTGGTTCGGAAAGTTACTGGCTGGCTCATTTAATCATTGGCAGTCAATGATTGTTATAATTATGTCAGGTTTTGGTGAAACATGGAGAAAGTAAAGTGAATTGTATTATTTATCAGTTCTGAGAATAACTTAGGCGCAAGATAGGTCTGGCTAGTTTACAGCAAAATGATGCAAGAAAAGAAGTGTTTTTGTAAACAAATGGATATTTTGATTGTTCTATTAGGATGATCGGTCATTTGACTGCTAAAATAGAATGAATGGGAAAGTTTCTATCACAATCTTCAGAAATATCCACTGCTTGAAGTAGTGAACTTTGCACTTTTTTTTTTTTTTAAAGTTTGATAATTATGAAGTCGTCTACTACATTGTAAATACCTTAAATTTAGAAGATTGTAATTCACTTCTATGCCAATTGTGAACTCCCTTTTATGGAATTTAATTCCCCCAATTCTACATTATAACTTCAATATCCAACTATCAAAAAAGCCATTGAGACATGCATGTGGTATTAAAACGAGATTCCTGCATTTCAGCTATAAATGTATAGGAATCAATTAGGCTTAATGAATCATTTATAAATCTGGAAGATTGTTGATGTTTTCTTGCTATTTAGCAACCTTTGCCAGATTGTATAATTTTTTTATAAATAGATCAGAGTAAATAGCCTATACTATTTAAATGGATCATGACAAACCCATTTTACAATAAATTCAAATGTCCATACTAAGAGATATGAAAAACAATGTTTAGAACAAAATTGGAATATATTGGATATTAGAGGTTTGAAATAATTAAGGATTTAAGTTTGATGACTGGACACTTTATGGTTAGTAACATTATGGAGTCTCAAATTGATAAAGCATATCTCCTCGGCAGTTAAATCCTTTTTTTAGTAATAGAATAATAAATGGGAGATGTTTGTACAAGCCATGACAGCCTGCCTCTAAAGACAATGTATTTTACTGTCAAATCTCTCTTTATAGCAGATGTAGACAGGGAAATGCTTTCTTAATCATAAAGAGAAAAAAAATACTACTCAGTTCTATTTTAAATGAAATACTTGTTCTGAGAAAAACTATATTACATAAATAGACAAGAAGTAAACAAGTTTAGCCAGTAAAACCTATCACCAGTAGCATGATGATTGGTATTCAGACATATCTGCACAGCATCTAAAAAAGCGTACTACTGATCATGTAGGCTGGACTTGTATGTGAAGCTTTTTGTATAGAACAGAACACTATCCAAAACAAACAAAATCTCTTAAGAATCTGGAGCTAATTATAATGGTTTTGTTGACATTGGAGATAAAGGCATTACATTTATTTTTTTTTGTTTTAACACAATTTACGTCAAAATTAGTGGTACTTAATACTAACAGAATTATTCTTTTAGGTTTTGGAATTTTTATTATTTTTAATAGACAACAACAGGTGATAAAGCTTAGTTTACAGGTGTGAGCTGCTGGGAATTGTCAGTCAGATGAAAACCAGTGGCCAGATACTATTTGAACGCTCCTGCTTTTTTTTTTTTTTTTAAAAGAACTTAGTTGTTCACTGAAGAAAATAAAATTAAAAACATTTAAACATTTATTTTCAGAAACATCTTTACAAAAAGAGAAAAAAAAGTTTAACATGGTTCCCTTGTGCTTTTTCATTTACCTGAAAATATAATCACATTCACCATCAAAATAAAAAAAATGCTGAGATTATTAAATAATTTAATGTTGCAGACATTGGAAAAGCAATTTTATTTTAATCATGGATGATGAACATATTCCTGATAAAATATTTTTTAAAATTAAACAAATGTAGGCAGGGGGAGGGTAAAGAGAAATCCATTTGATGTTTACATGAGGCTACATTAAAAAAAAAGTACATAGCATCTCGGAAGAAATTAAAGTCCGCAATAAATGTGCACTAGTCTTCTGGGTTTTCTTCCCAGCAGATCAGACCTAACTACCTGCTGAAATTGACCACAATTTTACTTCACTTATTTAAATACAATTTAGGAAACCCTTAAAACCAAAAAAGAGCAAATTTTAATTTGAGTAGCATCGCTTTAAAAAAATAATATTTAATGGCTAACATTTTACATTTCTTTTGCTTACCTTCATATTCCAATGGATGTTCTTTCAACCAATGAAATTCATGACTACCAAGTGTAGGACGATGTTGGCAAAGATAAAGTCAGCAAAAGCTCTTTCTGGGCTGATACCAGTAAAATCACTTTTATTCTGAGGATTCACTTGAAGCCTTAGACACACTAAAAATAAACAAGCACATTAGAGAACTTTGCTACTTTCAGACAAAACAGCTAGGTTCATATAACTTCAATTAAAATCCTAAGTTATTTTAGTTGACAACTACATTTTTTCAGCAACAGCTCAAACAAAAAGGAATTGCACCACAAATGCAGGAAAAGCTTAAGAAAACCAGATCAGTGTGGTATTAATCATAATCCTAAGAGTAAGTGTGTATAACATCACCAAAACGTAAAGGGTTATGTCAGTTTTTAATTAGCAGTACAAACTGTTCCATTCCTTGACATCTATTGATCTGCTTTCTGTTTCATATGGCATAATTTTCATGCATAATCACCATAGGAAAGAATTAAAAGATGGATTTTCTAAAAACTTGACTGATCTTAATTTTCAGCAATGCAAACAGTGATTTTTAAAATTATTTCTTTAGGATATTAAGAACTAAACTTGTTCCAGCTATGTCCTAATAAGGCCTTTCTGTTTAAAATATTACTTTCAAAATGCAACATACATGCTGTGGAAAAGGAACATTGACATCATGTGAATTATTTATACATAATAGATTAGCAGCACAAACTGACTTGAGTATTTTATCTTTTAAAATTTGCTAAATAGTGTAGCACAAATTCAAAAGCCTTCAGCAACAATACTGATGACAAGATAAGCGCATTATAAGAGCATATACCATTTTAAAAGTATTTTATAAACAAAATGATGTACTGAGATTGTTTTATACTGGCATTTGCAATGACAAAGTTTTATAAATCTTTCAAAGATATTGCAACAAATAAAATTTGTAACAATTTCTTATTGAATACTTCTCGGTGTACAAACAAATTTTTTACAATATTATTTAGTTTAGTAGTTACAGAAGAACCAGAAAACAATGGTTTTTTTTTTTACAAGGGTCCCCAGTAAAGAGAAATGGCCATCACAATAATTCTCAAATTGATTAATACTATTATCAACCGCTTGTAATTTATTCATCTTATTGACAATATTTTTAATGATAAAATTTTCTAATATTTAACTCAGCCAAAATCTTAGATAATTTGTAATTATTACCCTAAATTTTCTTTTTGTCTATTCCACAAAGTCTAAATCCCTAATTATTTTAAGAACTATTGGGTCTCCACTTAAATGTCTAAAATTCAAACTTGCTACATACATTTTCCCACTGTTTAGTGCATTTAAAATCCTCATGACCAGAAAACATTCTACTAAAATCTATGCTGAACTTTCATAGATCAATATCCATTCTCTGCACAATATTCAGTGTACAAAACACAAAGCAATAATTTATACAATGGAACCAGAACAAAAATAGATTTACTTTCCCATTTGATACTCATTGATTACTCCTAAAAATGTATTTGCTTTGTTTGCAAATGAAATGCACTGCACTCCACATTTGAGATTCTGGTTATCAATTACTCATAGATCCTTTTTTGAAACTACATTTTCCATTTTGGTCATACAATAATGGGGTATAATTTTACATTTTTACTTTTAGCATTAAATTCAATGCTCCCAGATCTCACACACACAATGAACAATTTCGAGAGCCTTGGATACGCTCAAGACCTCCCCAGGAAAACCCACACAATCTGGGTGTGGCCGTCCGTGACCCAGGTTCGCAATCGGATGTCTCATTTTAAGCATGAGCAAACGATGCACCAGTCGCGCACAGACACCAAAGGATGGGCACACAATACTGAGACTGGGCTGATCGTCTTGTGGTTTCCTTACTCTTCCTTTACAGACTGCCATGTCATTCAGCCATTAACATGCTATAATGGAAATCCCTGCGCTAATATATAGCTAAGGAATCCCCCCCCCCACCCTCTCCCGGTCATTTCTTTCTTTTTCTACTTCGCGAGTGGAAATGTCGCATTTTGACCGAGCCCCAGCTATACCCACGCAGCGGTGTAAACCCCAGAGGGGATCAGCCAGAAACTCCGGCTGCCGCCCAATGGTGGCGCATATGACACCCGAGAACGGCCAACGCAGACCGCATACACTCTTCTAAGGGAATGGTGTTCTGGTATAATATACTATATATATATATATCAAGCCCTTTGCGGGCGATTTAAAACCTGCTAAAAGTAGGGGGGGAGGGGTTTCCTTTTAAGAAATCCCAGCTTAATGTTCGAAAGCACCTGCTGCAGCGGGATTTACAGAATGGATCCAAACGGCCGACAGGTGCAGCTGCTGCTTGCGTCTCTTCAGCTTCCCGGCCGGTCGGCCAAAGGTCTCACCGTCATCTCGGCGGAGTGGCTGCCATTGTAGATCCGACTACTTTCTGATTAGACAGACCAGCCTTCCTCGGTCCCCAGGGCAGTTAGTTATACCCCCCTCCCGGGGTCCGGGAAGGGCAGGGGGAGGGGGAGGGTCCACCATCAGCACTCACCGGCCAACACGAACGAACCGACGCTGGATATGAAGCCCGAGAGGAACGAGTTGAAGGGGAAGGTTCCCACGATCCCGCAGTAGACGAACTGCAGCACGCCGGTGAGAAACACGTAGAACAGGTAGGCGTCGACGATCTTCAGCTTCTTCGGGGTGCTGTGCATGTACTCGTTGTAAAACTTAGCGACCACGGTGGCGAACTTGTCCGGCATCTTGGCCGCGGCGACGTGGCGGGCCGGACGAGACTTCGCGAGAACTTCCACCAGGCGGCGGGCGGACCCGTCCGTCCCCAACAAATTCCGATATCTCGAAACTGGCCTCGGCCCGTTTATTCGGCGGCCGCTGCTCGGAAATGCTGAGTATGCGTTCGTTTGCATCATTTAAAAATAATTATTATTTTTTTTTTTGTTTTTTTCCTTCTTCTTTTAATCTTATTACAGGCATTCGGTCCGAACCATGTGACTTAGTCTGCCGTACAAAAGTGATCACGTGACCCGCCGGATCGCCATCTTTGATCGAAAAAAAAAGAAAGAGTTCTAGCGAATGTTGTTGTTGTTGTTGTTGTTTTTTTTTGGTGGCTTTCCGACCGAATACGTTCGAAGGGCTTCGGAGATGGAGTAAGTTTTCATTTGATTTAACTAGGAACCCCTGCGCGCCCGCTGAACCCGGAGAGTGACTACTCTCGCCGCCCGGAGCGGTACATTCAGGCTGCGATGTCGTTACGCGCGAACCCTCTCGTCGTCGGCGGCCGCGGCTGCCTCGGGTTTCTCGATCCGTTCTCTCTACCCCCTCTTCCTCCTCCTCTTTGTACCCTTTTGTTTAAAACCCCGTCAAGATATCTCAACGATCCGGTCCCCCGTGTGTGTGTGACCGGTGGGGGGGTTGGAGGGTTGCTGCTGTGGAAAAGTCTAGAATCGTCGTTGCCGTCTTCTCCCCTCCGTCGTGAGATATCCGAACGAACGCTCGCCCTGTCCACCATATCAAGGTGCGGCCCGGCCCCTTCCCCGACCCCCCCCACCCCCAACCTCTGCTTGCCTTCGCTCCTGCCGTCCCTCTCGGAGCGAATCTCTGCAGCAGGTGACTGGAGTTGATCGGCGGGACCTCTTCACTCCGTATCGATCTATCGGTGCTCTCGCCTACTAACCGATCACCTATAAACACCTAGCTTACCTATTACCGTTGTGTTACGACACCCTCCGAATGGTCGGTCCACCTGGCCGAAATAAACACAGATTCCACCTCCCCCTTCCCCCCCAACAAACCCAGCCTCTGCGGTGTCTTCGATCTTGGCTCCGCTTTTAAAATTTACATTTTTTTTTTTAAAAAAAAAAACAACAAAAAAAAACGAAAGATTTAAAACGTTTAACTTGATATCGGATTTGCTTAATCCCAGACCGCACAGACGGTCGGCACCGGGTTAATGCGTGTTAATACGGTCGGTCTTTACAGTGGAGGGAGGGGATCTCCTCCTCCTTTCTTTACTATTAGGTAAAAACCTACGTCCTAAAGTTCAGCCCCCCCCACCCCCACCCACCCCCACCAAACATCGCGTGCGCTGGTCAGGGAACGTCTCCCTGTCTGCTGTGTCGGCTGCTGCGCCCGGCCATCTCTCCGGGGGGGGAGGATTAAGGAGCTTAAAACACCAGACATCTTTCGGTCTTTAGTGTAATTTTTTAAAAAAAAAAAGGGGGGGTGGGGAGGGGAGGGAGGAAGGAAGGGAGCATTTTGAAGAAGATTCTAACAGTTAACGTTAAAAAATAAAAATAGTGGGGGGAGGGGAGAAAAGCGGTCTTCGTTCAAAGGGATAATTTCTGTTTGTTTGTTGTTTTTAATTTAATTTTGGCATCTTTCATGTTTGGACCCTGTTCCAAGCGGAGCACACGGCGTTCACTGTCTTGGACAGTCCTCTGCTGCCCTCCTCCATGACATTCCAATGGGCTGCTGTCCCGCGTCTCCCTCCCTTGCCTTTGGGATTCCAGTCCAGTGCCTTCACTGTCGTTATCTTTGGGTATTCTCTACCCGCGTGACCCGACTATCTTTACTTTCGTTCCGCGATTCGCTGCCCCATCGGGGTCCCCGACTCTGCGTGACCAGATACTTTGTTGGAATCAAGTGCGGTCCCACTCTTTTACCGTCCTCATGATGCAAGACAGGGGAAGCAACTCGCGAGGTCCTCAAAACCTGCACTTGAAAACCACATTTTTTTTTTGTTTTTTTTTTCGGTTGATGTTGGTAATTTTAATTGAAAGGTTGACGGAAACTTACCAATGAAACAGCTACATAGCAAGTATTAAGTCCTATTATTCTTTTATCTATTAATTTAAAAAAAAATTAAGTGTTTTAAAATCTTGTGAATATTATTGATTTCACTAAAGCCAAATTAGTGCTAAACTCTTTTAGAAGAATTAAAAAAAACAATTTTTAAAAATTTTTCATGGTCTAAATTTTCATTTAATTTTAATTGCTACAATGCTAAGAAGTGGATGCTCCAATGAATGCAGTCTTGTTGATATTCCAGATAATGCAGTGTTCTTTTAAAAAAAAAAATTAATGAGTGTTTTGGAATAAAAATATTAACATAATTATACATTTAAAATACAGTTTTACCTTTGCTAGATTTCTACACTATAATTTTGTATCATTTTCAGTTCTTAAGCAATTGGATTACACTGATTGATTTAAAGTAAAAGTTTTCAGTATAATCTGGTATTTTTATCATTTTGACACAGAGAGACATTTCTTTCAGCTATCTATAGTTACTAGGAGTAATAATTACAAATTAGCTAGGAGTCTAGTTAAGTAGTAGAATTTTTAACATGGGAAGTTAATGATAGTTTTAATCATAAGAATTGTATTGATTGTCAGTTCTTTTTCCTAGGAGCCCTTGCACTCTTGTATAAGCCATAATGGCTTCCTGCCTTCTTGTAAATGCTATGAAGTCCAAATGCTAAAAACCCCACTTCTCATTTTTTCTTTATTTTAGAAGTGGATTAATTGGAGTTCTCAGTGGCATTTATCTGATTAGTGTATGGATAATCTTAGCATTTTTAAAATTCTTTCATAAAGAATGTGTATGTTCAAAACAAAACTGATAAATTAAAAACAGCATTTTTCTTGGATATAGGAGACCTTGTTTTTTTCTTTGTATAAAATACTGTAATAAGTTTAATTTAATGCTGGAATATTTTTTAAAAATATTTTAAAAAGCTTATCTCAGTGTGCAGTTAGGTAAATAAAACAAGACTCTTTAGTTTTATAATTTTTTTGTTTTATTTAATTTTTGTATTGCAGAATATGGTATCTCATTCTAAAATAAAGAATGAAAGGGAAAAAAATAATGCTGGAAGAAACGGGGATATTTTCATATCAGGTCAGTGCTGGGGAAGTATGTGCATTTTCCCATAACGTTTTACTGAGGACTTTCAAAACAATTTAATTTTAGAGTATTCCGACAAGTAACACGCTTAAGGAATTATGCAGGCTATGGCTTTCTTGATATCCTTTGTGTTAGTTGAAAAGGAAATGTTACCTTCAAAACAAAAAAAACTTAGAGAAAATTCTTTTAAAAACCATGAAGGAAGTTGCAAAAATTCTTCATCCTGGATTACTGTTTTCTTTTTCACACATTTGGTACACTTGAAAAATAAAACTTTAATCTAATACTGCCATTTGTAACAAAATATTATTTGCAAATTCTGCAGTTCTGAATTGTAATTTCTAGATTTTAATCACTTTGGCAGTAATTTCTTTCTTTTATAGGATTAGAACAAAAACAAAGCCATAATGTGATTCCATGAAATGACAAACTGCAGAAATATGATCTGAAAAGTAAATTTTAAAAATTCTATTTTTTTTCTAGATTTTATTTGTATGCCACACAGTATTTTACAAGGAGTAACTTGTTTAAAAATGTCAAATTGTATATTAATACTTTAAAGAGGCTGAGAGTTAACCAGATACTAGGTCTTTGTTTTAGTAGTTACTAGAGGGGTGGGGGAGAAAGAAGCCATTAAGCAACACCATGATCTTCTGGAAGAGAAATTGGAGAAGCCCTCATTAAGATTTTTATGAAAAAACTTTTATAAATATTTTTTCCTTGAGAATTTTTTTTCTGGAGCTGTTTTTTTTTTTTTTTAAGTTAATATATATATATATTTGATGTCAGAGTTTAAGCTGTCCTCAGAAATAGCCGACAGGGTGAAAAAGTTTGGATAAATTTTTACGTACAATGATAAGTAATCTGTTGAAAATTACAAAAAAAAAATTAGAGAAATTGTCTGATAATGTAATTACCCAGTATCAGCCATCATAAATACATGATGATAACCAAGCCAGAGTGAGTATTGACGAAAAATATCAGCAAAAAAACAACAAAAATTCACAATTAGCTATAGTTTCTCTTAGAACCACCTCAGAACTACAGCATGATGATGGTGATGGGGAAGATCACTGAGACGGAACCCAGTGGTTAGGCTACTGGAGTTCCCTGTAGGGGCTTAGCATAACTCCCTGGAATGGATTCTTGCTCTTTTTTATCAGCTCACTGCTTGCATTTTCTCTGGGCAATCAAGTTTCCTCCAACCTCTAAAAATGAAGAGTTCTAGTAAGGATTCCTTAAAAAAAAAAAGAAAAAAGTGGAAAGATTTGTAAACACAAAGTCAGTATGTGAGCAAATAAAAATCTTTATAGAGGACTTTATATCTTTGACCTTTATTATGAAGTGTTGGAGGAACTCTTCTGTGGTGAGGTGCAGTTATGCTGAATGAATGACAGTTTCTGTAGATGCTGCAAGACTATTTCAAATTTTTCCTTGCATAAGTTTTACTTTCCTAGGTATTATAGATGTTTCAGAATAGATCCAGATAACTTTGGTTTATCAATGCTAAGAGACCTCTTTAGGCACAATTGAAGGAACTCATACCCCCCCAACAGGACTTTTGGTATCAATAAGAATCCATAATTTTGTTCAATAAGTTAGATTTTAACATTTCAACAGATACTCAAAATAAAATATTAGCATTTCTTTTGGTTTTGCATAAAAAAATAATTAAATTTTATTTACCACAGTCCCAGTGACAAAAAAGCACGACCATTGCCAATATTGGCCCATATCCACACTGCTAAGAATTTTAGTGCCACTTCTCAGTTCAGAGGTTTAGGTACACATGTGCATGATGTATATCACAGTTTGTGAGCTGATTTAGAATTATACACCTGGATGTAGTTTTATGATTTTCAAGAATATTTTATTCATTCCTTTTGGGAAAGGAAGAAACACTTGGCTACCAGTGATATATAATATTTCAGTCTCATAGGAAGATGAAGTTTGTTTTTATACTTCACAACATGCTGTGTAAGCTAGTCTTACATGTTATAAAATGAGTGACTCTTATTTCCCCTTCTCACCTGTATTTAAGTATTTTTTTGTTTAAGAATGGCTGAATTGCTCTAGCTGGCACCTCAATTCTTTCAACTTCACTCTAGATAGAGCCACTGCTTTTTTTTTTTTTTTTTGAGATTTTTTGATTTCCCCTAAATAGCTTCATTTAGATACATTGAACCATTTTTTCCTCATGATATAAAAATGGCACAGTTTGTGTTGATTATGTAGTAGCTATGATTTTATCATTTTCATTACATTGTATATCCTATCCATGCATTTATACAGTAATAAATTTTTTTTTAATGTTGTAGTATCAGTTGAAATAAGATTTAAAAAAAAAAACAACAAATTATTTATCTTTAGGATTTCTTGAACTTTTACCTGAAAATCTTATATAAATTCTTTTAAAATAAATGATGATAAATAAATTTATGGTCCAGATCACTGAGTTATGCAAGTTAATTTGTTTAGCTTTTCAGGGAGTAAATGCTGATGTTTTGGGGAATAACAATTTAGATGGTAAGAATTTAAAGAACCTAAATTGAATATTAAAGTATCTTTACTTACTTTTTTAATTAGGATAAACAATTAAACTATTAATTTATTTTGTGGTTTGATTTTTATTTTTAAGAACTGTATACTATATGGTATTAGACTGAAGTGTTTTCATATAGTCCTGAGTTTTTGTTTGTTTGTATTTTTTTAAAAAAAAAAAATAATTAGTTGTTTTTCTTTTCTAGGATGTTTGCTGTTCAATTATTGGAGATTAACCACAGCTGCTTTGTCCAAAGCAAGAAAATGGAAAGTTTGTAATATTTTTCAATTCCATTTTGTAATAATTTTTTTAGGGTAAATTATCTGTAATGGATGAATACTTAACATGAAATCTGGAATGGTGCCGGAGAAGGGAAATGCAACAAAACCTCATTTTGATTTACAGAAAGCATTATTATCTGAGGGATGTCCCACTATGGCAGCTATGTCAGCTGTACCAAGTCAGGGAAAACATGTAGAGGTAATCAGTTTGACGTCTAATGAATCTCAGCAAACTTCAGTACTACAGCTGCAAGGAATGCCAATACACGAGTTAACCTATATTTCTCAGAGGTCATCACCAGTTATTGCTATCTACACCACAGCTCCCGCTGTTGGGGAGAAATTACCAGTGGAAGTAAAATCTGAACAGGAGACTGTGACTCCAGTGTTTTTTGTGGAGAATATCTCTAAATTTGAAGAGCCAAGTGTTCGGTCTCTTGTTAAAGATAGTCTTGTGTCAGATGCAAATCAAGATGCTGAGTTATACCAGTGCGAGGAATGTGGATACTCTAGTCACAACAAACACTATCTCAAACAGCATGTCGACCTGGTGCATACTGCTCAGCGCCCCTACAAGTGCCCTTACTGTGACTATGCTGGCAAACGAAGTCACTCGTTGAAAGAACATCTGGTTGTCCACTCAAACGAATGGCCCTACCAATGCTGCTATTGTAATGCAACTTTTCGGAAAAAGGGCCACTTGACCAATCATAACAAAATGCATATGAGTCAGCGAATGCTTCAGTGCACCTTGTGCAAAAAGCAATTTCTGGGACAAGAGGAGATTCAAGCTCATCTCAGGGATTTTCACGAATCTGAAGTAATCTCTCTCAATGAAAAATGTCATAATTCAGCGGTAGTCCTAAGTGACTTTATTGATAATGAATGCAAAAGCGGCAAAACCGAGAAGCATTTCTTTAAGTGTGCTTTTTGTGATTTTGTTTCTGCTGACTCTGAAAGTCTGACTGCACACTCTTCTAATCACTTGTTGCAACCAAAGTTGCAAATTGGTGTGAATTCAGACAACATTGCTATACAGAATACTCAAGAGCAAGTGATGATTAAGTGCACAGAATGCGGATTCACCACAGTTGACACTGAACTTATGAGGACTCACATGTGGAAGCACCTAGATAAACCAACAAGTCAGAAAAGGAGTCCAACCCAAGAAGTCTCCTCAGCTAATCCCTCTGTTAAAGGGGGTTCTTCTCAGTCTTCACCAGTCATCTACAAATGTGCAGATTGCAAATATAACACTGATGAAGCACATACTTTTATAAGTCACATGATGTCACACAGAGAAAAGCAACGAGTAGTTTTGATTACATCAGCAAATAAGGATAATTCATTGGTCACTGTGGATACAGAGAACTTTACTCACGATGGAGTTGCAGGCCGATTTCGTTGTACAATTTGTGGATATACCTGTGAACAACAGCGTACAATCAAGGCGCATGTTTGGAAACATTCAGGTCATAGAGATGTTGACTATCCAATGTTTCAGAATGGTCCACTAAGTATCTATGATGACAGTAACCCTGAGAACAAGGAAGCAGGCCTGGGCCTACCTCAGAAGCCTTCGAGTTCTCTAATTACGACATTGAAGCCTGTAACCGCAAGCAGCTATCATTCCTATAACTCTGCTCAGGAAAGCGACACTATGGCAGATCGTGGAAGCTCCATATCACCAGCATTGCTGAAATTGCTGTCTCGTAAAAGTGGAACTGGTGTTAAATTGGTGCGGACTAATGAACTTCATCGCAGTCACCAACCAACTAAGAGCACCATAATAAAGAATCTTGTGTTTTCAGGATCTCCAGCAAAAGAAGCTGCAATTGAGGAGTCTGTGCACATGGTGCCAAAAGTAAAATGCAGTGGGATTCAGGACAGCAGTGATGACTCTCAAGAGCTGGCTAACTGTAGTCATTCTGGTCAAAAAACCTTAGTAAAACTGCTGCAGCAGAAAACGGATGCAGCAGTTGCAATGTTTAAACCAATACGACAGTCTGTTATTTCTGGTCCAGAAAAGAAAATGGAGCTTGATTCTGACACATTCAAGAGAAAACTTGATGTGACTGGCTGCTCAAGCAATGGAGGTGTTGTAGTTGCTAAGAAGCTGTACGACAGCAATACTAGTGTTGTTGAAATATCTGCCAAAAAGTTGCAGGCAGAAGACTCTTCAGACATGGACATTGTTCCACATGAGGAAAGTCACCTGGAAGAGAATAACATCTCTCATGCAAATGAGAATCTCCACAAATATTTAGAATCTTCCATAACAGAAAGAAAAGAAGCAAATTTAGAAGAGTTTTCATCATCAGAGGAACATAGTAAGACAGTGGATATTTCTGTAGGGGCTCCATTAAATAACTCGGTGGCTAAAGATTATTCTGCTGAAATAAATGATAGCATTTCAGCATCTGTAGTAACTCCAAACAAAGAAAACACGAGTACCAATAATGAACCTGCGATGACATTGCTGTCATTGCTGAAAAGGCCAGCTGCTAATCAGCCTTGTAAGTTTATTGATGATAAGTTTTCCAGTAAGATTGAAACATCTGAACCTGTAGCAAAAGCTGATGAAAATCTTATCCACTCGACTGAGGAAAATCAATTGGAATCAAAGCCAAAATCTGGAATTTGTTCATCCCTGCTTGCAGTGATTGAACAATTACGAGAACGTTCCAGGTCTGAAGGCGAAACTGAAGATGTTGGTAGTCGCTTGCCCCCAAAGCGTACGTCAAAGAAAAAGGCAAAGCGGGAATCTGCTGAGGATATTCCCTTGGATAAGATGAGTAATATTGAAAAACTGGAGAATGGTGAAGCCACTAGATATCGATGTAAGTTGTGTCATTATGCAAACTCCAGCACTTCTTTAATTCAACAGCATATGCGGCTTCATAAAACCAAGAAACCATTTGAATGCTCCTTTTGTGACTTCATTGCAAGCTCCAGTGAAAGTCTACAGGACCACATGATTCAGCATTGCAAAATCAGAACTTACCAGTGCAAGCTGTGTCCTGCAGCATTTAATTATAAAAGCCAGCTGAGAGCGCACATGCGTGCACACAGCGACAAGGAGCCTTTTGTGTGTGACACTTGCGACTTTGAAACAACCAGTCCAATTGTGTTTCACAACCACATTCAGCTACATTCAGAAAAGTCCTACAGATGTGACACGTGTGAAGAGTACTTCATCACAAAGCAGGAGTTTCGTCTCCACAAACGAAATCACAACATCAGCTGTGACGGCTGTGATGGCGTGTTTGCAGACCAGGAGGAATTGAAAGGTCACACAAAGAAGTGCCGCAAGGAATTCAAGTGTAATCACTGTGACTTCATGAGCAGCAGTTTCACAAGCTTTCGTGGTCACATGAAGACACATGAGGAGAGCACACCATTAAAGTGTGAGATGTGTGACTTTTCTGCACTGTCAAGCAGGAGCCTGAAATCTCACATGAAGCGACATGTCAATGACCAGCGAATTGTGCAACAGCTGCTGGAACAGTACAAATGCAATCTGTGCGGATATGTTTGCCATCACCTACCATCACTGAAATCGCACATGTGGCGACATGCAAGCGACAAAAATTATAGTTACGAATTCACAAATGAAGTTATAAATGCTGCTATTGACTATGATTCTCGACTTGACAACGTAGACAGCGATGATCCTGATTCAGGAACAGATAACTCTGAATTGGAATGTCCTAAATTTGATGCATCAAGACATGATCTTTGTATGGTTACTTTTCGTTGTTGTCAGTGTGGTTTTGAAACAATCAACAAAGCCTTGCTAAATATACACATGAAGGTGCACATGGACATCATACAAAAGACTTTAGATGTTTATCGTGAAACAGGAAGTCAGCATCTTATTCAAGTAGAGGTGGAAGGCACTTCTACTGGTAATAGTGGTCATCTTGTAACCATGGTAACTCCATCAAAGGAAAATGCCAGCAACACTAAAGTTTGATCTTATAACATTTTTTTAGACTGTTTTAAAACAAAAGTTGGTTTAGTTTGGTTTAATTTTGACAATCATTGTATAAATACGTATACAAAGTGTTTTATTCATAGCTTTTGGCAGCTGGTAAGTTATTTTTAAAGATGCACAAATGTTTGTTAGAAGATGATGTGTTATTCATAATTTTATACCATTAATTTTTCTTAAATGATCAGAATCTTTAAAAATGAAAGGGCCACTGAAGTACAGTGTTGTTTTTTTTCAGATGTGTACGAAGAAAGATACTAAGTTAAAAACCGTTTTGATTTCTTTTGTGTGTGTATGTATGTATGTATGTGTGTTGTGTGTGTGTGTGTGTGTGTGTGTGTGTGTTCCTGCCTCCCTCTCAAATCGATGGATACTGAATGCAGTTTTAAAACTGGGCTGGATAATAACTGATTTGTGTATTGCTGTAGACAATTGTTTGAGTTTGTTGAGTGTTTGTACATTTTAGTTATTTTAAAAACAAATAGGTGACTGGTGTTTTATAAAATAGTCCATTTTCTTCTGAAGTATTAAGTGAGTTTGTGGAATTTTGAGTAAAATTAATATTTAACTGAATGTTTTTCTGTCATTTTAAGTGAAGAAAAACAATTTATAGTACACATCAACAAGAGAAACAAAACCCCTAACATTTGTGTAGATTTGTAATATTGAATCTCCAATTGTACAACAACACCTATATTATTATTATTATTATTATCACGATGGATGGTAGATAAATCTTCATAACAGTGTGCAGTAGAACATTTATACTTGCATAAAAATGTTTTTTTTGTGTTGTTTTAGTAGGAATCCTCGGAAGCTATACTTTTATTGAGCTTGTTTCGTTTAAAGAACTTCTTTTTTAAGTTAAAGGTTTTGAAGAATGGAGATAAGTGTTGTGCGTATTAAATTATTGAAGTTTTTGTTTGTTCTTTTTTGACATGTGCATTTTGGAAACTTTGTTGATGAATGTGAAAAATGTTTTTCGATATTGCTTGTGACTGTTTATAAGCTGCATATCATTATCATCATCTTCGTTATCACGTTAAATCAACACAGGTTTGACTGTCACTGTCAGTACTTATTCTGAGAATCTCTTAAAGTCAGGACAGCAGCATTCTTTTAAAAATAAAATTTTTAGCCCACAGCTTAATGGCTACATAATATAGCTGCACTTTTAGTCCCTCTATCTTAATTTCATAGATTTTTCGTGATGTAGGATCATTGTCTTTTTTTAAAAATTATTTCTCATTTATGATGATTAATGATTTCACATTACATCAAAAACCAATTTTAAATGTTAAAGGTAAAGTACCTGGGATTTGATTGTGTAATAATCTCCCTATAAAACAGTATATGAAAAAAAAAGAGTCTGGAGTTGAATTATTACATGTTTTGCTTTATTCACGAGAGAAGCAAACAGGGTTTGTATGAAGTGGCCAGCATATTGCATTATGATGGATTAGTACTGGCACAGACCAGTCAGTTTTAACACTGTAAAATAAGTTATTTGTCAGGTGGTGCTATTGCAGTGCATGATTAGTTAACTGCAACTAAAAAGTCAGAAAACTAAAAGTGCCTGATGGCCAGGTTGGTCAGTCAGTCACAGTAATTGATTGGTCAAAATAGGCACTTGACTGGCCAGGAGACTACAGTACTATTGTAGCAGTAAAGTCTATGAAAATGTTGGTTGGCTGTTAAGCACGTTGCGCCATCAGACATGAGTGTTAGTTTTTAACACGAACAGCAGCTTCTCCAAGCACTTTGTCTTTTATTTTATCCCTTTGTCGTGTTTTGTTTTTTGCCGGTAGGTACTAATATTCACCACACCCTTGTCCATGTGCCTGAGGACGCTATATTCAAGGTGACCTTGCTTAACTCCTGCATCCATAGCACATATTTGAACTTTTCAGATTTTCACCAAACTAAACTCTTTATTTTAATAAAAAATCAGTGTAAAAAAAAAACAACAAAAACAAGTATTTATCTTTTAACAACAGATAATGTTAACTTAAAACACTTGGAGATCAAATTTTAACATAGGTTAAAATAATCCAAAGAGCAGACACAGGAGTGCTGAAGCAGACTTAATTCTTTTCTAAAAAGTATACAGCATTATCTTTGTCTCCAACCAAAGAATGTTCACAAATGATGTTCACATGGCCTGTTACTCTTGATTTTCTAAAGCTGATATAGGCATAATCAAAAATTTCCCCCTTTTAGAACTTTATTTATTTTGTTTGTTGTTTTACCTATTTTGCTTTTATTGGCATGATACAGAAATCAAAATCACTTTTATGGGAAGTACAATCTATTTTTAAATAGATAATTTCATATTTTTGAAGGGAAAAAAAATTTAAATATTTCTGGATAATTATGCAGTTATTTTCATCTTTATATGCCAAGTGGCTAATTATCTCTTGATCAGCATACCACCATTGTTCTCTCTCTGTCTCCCAGTTTGTTCTGTCATTTGGATTGACATTTAATTTTAATTTTGTAACTGTTTGTTTACCAGTCATTTTAATTTGCATGCATGTATGTGTGTATGAAATGCTTTTTTTCTGGAAAAAAATGGTGCTTTAATTCTCCTATAATTTATATGATCTTTTCCTGTAGTTATTCCATCTCACCAATGACCATCCCAATCCAAAAGTGAAAGTACCTCGTGATGCTTAAAAATTAGTTCCATAACAGATAAATAAAGTAGTAATTGAAATTGTTTAATTTCCTTAGCAGTATAATTTGTTTATTAATATTTCACTAATCTTACTTCACAGTGAACTCCACACACAAGTTATGTTCTCATTAGCCCTCTATCATCATGTTTTCATGCTTTGCTTTTGCTGTCTGTTGCTGAATGTTTACCTTTTGAGTAGCCACAGTTTGATGTACTTTGTGGATCAAAGCAGACTACAGGTAGGCCGAACATTCTGATAAAAATTACGGCTGCCGTAGTAGATGTAAGCTATGAAGACCTAGTCAGTGTAATTATTAAATTCATTTGGGAGAATCCTTTCTCTCACTTGCTTGTGGAATAGGTACTACTAAGCCCATTATTATTATTATTATTATTATTATTATTATTATTATTATTATTATTATTATTATTATGGACATGTTTTGAGACAAGCAACATTGTGGCTGGTACTTTTTTCTTGCAGATATTTGCAGTAAGTATTTGTCTTTCATTCAGCCTAGTCTTCTGCACAAATTTAGGATTTCATTTTTACCATAAGTCAAATGTTGTTGGACATTGGCCAATTTTAAGGGTCTAGCACAGTGTTGTCCAACCTTTTGCAGCCCAAGGGCCGCAGGTTTGAACTTTTACAAACCGCAGGCCACAACGGACAGCTAACAAACTTTTTTTACATTTCTTGCTATACATCTAAAAGGAATCTACCATATTTTTCTTATTTCACTATCTGTGGAAAACTGAGAACGATGTGGCATGAAAAAAACGACACTACAGGAAGAAATTTTTATTTACCCCATCAATAACATAACCATAATTTTATGAACACAATTAATGATATGCTTGGCCTTGAATTGATGCAGCAATATCCTTAATTTATGGCTGGTATTATGTTGTTGCTGCCCTCACCAAATCTTGTAAATGTTCATCAGTCAAACGAGTTTGTTTTTTCGACTTTGCTCAATAATTTCTTGCAGCATCTGTAGATACACGGAAAATCAATGCTGGAAACATTTCATCCAAAATTCTGTTGTCGTCGTTTCCTCGAGCTTGTTCCTTAGTGTTGAATTATGCTGCAACTCAATTATCTCCAGCTGAACTGCAGCTGCTGCTGCTCCCAATGCTTGCATCTTTCCACCAACTTCTGAGATATCACAGAAAAATGGGTTGCTTACAAATTGCAGAACTGGGAGTAAATGTTGAATATCTTGAAATCGAGAAGAACAGTTGGCTTTTAATATTTCCATTGATTCAAAAAACTATTCTCGCTCAATCAATTTCAAGTTATTTGAAGCAATTTTGGCCAACACTGGGAAGTGCAAGAAATTTAGCTGCCTCATTTGACTAGCAAATAGAGACAGCTTTGCTTCAAACACAGCAATTTCATTCACTAAATTTGGCAGTATTTGGTTTGGACCTTTCATATTTAAATTTAGGGCACTGAGATGCTTGGTGATGTCGGATAAAAATGCCAGTTTTACAATGAAAGACTTATTTTCAAAATGATGTTCTAATTTTTTTATTTTACAAATTCATTTATTTCTTGATTTAGCTTCAATAATCTGTTCAGCACCTTGCCTTTGCTTAACCAACGAATATGATTGTGAAGAATCACATCTTCATAGGCAGCATCATACTCATGAAGCAGCATCTTAAATTGTCGGTGGTACAAAGAATTACTTCTAATAAAGTTCACTGTCCTAACAGCTATTGCCATAACAGAATCAAGTTCATCATCTTTGAATTTAGAGCACAGACTGCTGATGGATGATGCAATGATACGATTAAAAATCTGGAAAATCT
This sequence comes from Nautilus pompilius, assembly GCA_018389105.1. NCBI lineage: Eukaryota > Metazoa > Mollusca > Cephalopoda > Nautilida > Nautilidae > Nautilus > Nautilus pompilius. The sequence continues at coordinate 1,523,680 of JACATO010000334.1, read as the reverse complement.
CTATCCGATCGCAGTAGTGCAATAAGTCCATTGTTCTTTCCATTGCTGGAGCACCACCATCCATTGTAATCGATAAAAGATTTTGAATGTCAATGCTATTTTCAATTAAACATTCCTTCACTGCTTCATAGATATTTTCACCACTTGTTGTATTTCTTAGTGGCCTCAAAGCCAATAACTCCTCAAATTCATTCCTCACGTCATATCTGATCCATACCATCAGTTGTACTGCATCTGTGATATCACAAGACTCATCTACGGCTAAGCTGAAACCAGCAGCGCTATCCAAATTGCGTCGGAACTGCTCAAAAATATTTAAAGAAAGTATCTCAACACATCTCACCATAGTTTGATGGGACTATTGAAGTGATGATATCTGTTTTTTGATATCATGTTTGTTTTTAAAATCCACAAATAATGAATTAATACATTCTAGAAAACATTCTTTAACAATTTCACCATCAGAAAGTGGTTTCTGATGCTTTGCCAAAATCCAGCTAATACCAAAAGATGCTGCAGTGACACAATTACTTGTGCTCGCCACCCGATGAAAAACATTTCTTTGAGCATTGAAGTTGCCTTTAAGAGTATTCACCTTATCCTGTCTTAATTCACTACCATTTGGATAATTCCTGTTAAAACTGCCATGGATCGTTTTGGAGTGTTGCTGAATATTTGCTTTTTTTCATTGTCGATAACGACTGATAGCAAAGCAAACAGGTTGCTTTATCACTTGCCATTACAAATAAAAAATCATACTCTCATGAAGAATTGAAAGCACAATTTTTTCTCATTAATTCTGTGATTTTTCCGGCCCTTCATTGATTCCCTGCTCAACATCACCAGATCTCTTTTCCTTTCACTCATTTTTATGCGATTATTCTAAAACCAAAAGTTAAAGGTAATATCCAGTCAAACTCAATGCGGCACATTAAATGCTCTTAAAGAGCAATTACGAATTATCTTGTAAAACCCTCCACCTATTTCCAATACCACATCCAATACTAACTCACCCATCTTGGCGAGCACTTGTCTCTTTTTTCCCCCTCCCAAAAAAATTTTCAGAAATCGATATTCAAAAAATCGAACGGCTCCCATGTCGAATTGCAAAATAAGAATAACAAACAAACTTAAAGAAATTACCATAAAGTACATAACCAATTCCTCCCTCAAAATAACTAATCAGTTAAGACAATTTATTTGAAAAAGTTGAAACCAATTCACACTTTCGAGGACACAGATTTGGAGTGATTATGGATACCGATTTTTACAATGATGATTTCTCCTAAATAAAAAAAAAAAATGCCCTACGTTTCACAATTCCAAAAAATATTAAACCCAAAAAACAAAGACTGCCACTCACTCCGATAGTTGTAAGACAATCACTGCTTGTAGATTCTCACGTATTTATGCTGATCTGGAGGTGCCACAATTCCGTATCTTCATCACCTCTTCTCGATTGTAGTGTGAATCAAGTGCATGAGAAAAACTGCTGGTATAACATATTCTCACCATTTTCCCCCCTTGTTCACGTTGTCTATTCAATTATAGCAAAAAGAAATGAAAATGTTGAAGTGAAAAATGAAGATGCACAATCATTATTTTTGTTGCTCATGTTGAGGGCCACATGCGGTCTGCAGGACATAGGTTGGACACCACTGGACTAGCATCTTTCCTCATTGTGTTAGATCTCTATTAATGCCCACTGACTTTTTCTCGATAGGTTGCTTCAGCCTTTGATGAAACTCTCCACAGCTTATGGTTGGATAAATCTTGTTATCTATCTTTTAAAGACAGACATTTTAAAATTCTAATCTGTCAACAGCAGTAATGAAATGATTGCATTATGATCCATGTTTCAGGTTTCTTTCTTTCAAAAACTTTAACCCGATTTAAAATTTTTTGGTTGCTTGTGTACCAATGAATGTCTCACGACTGAAAATCAAAGCTAAGCTTGGATGATAATTATGACGCATCACACATCGATACAAGATCCAAAACAAGTTCAGCTGATGTTATTTTGTCAAGCATACAAGCTGCTTTCATTTGCATCTCTGTATTTCTGGTCATTTTGAGCTTTTTTTTTAAAAATGTTTTACTAAAGCTTCATAGCCTTTCCATACTGCTGAAACTCATCTAAACCTTGAAGCAGCCCACTGTATACTTAAAATCTGTTCATTTTTTTAGCAGCGGAACTTCAAAGAGACTTGCACAGATCTGTAGTTCCCTTGAATTTTTTGGTGACACGTGGAACAACACGCAAACTTAGATTTGAATCTGTTCCTGAAACAGCTTTTACAGCATCTGCATTGGATAGCTCTGACCTGTGATTGGCACGGTGCCATATAATAATTGATGGGAGCATATATCTTTTAACAATGCTTTTATGCCACTGTCTGCCATCCACTATTGTTGCCCCATCATTGTGAGGTTATCAGTCAGCGATTTAAATATACCTTTTGCGGAGACATCACTTAGTTCAGTTAAGTCAATAAACAGGTTCATGGGAATTGTCGTTTTGCTGCCTGGCAGAAGAAACAAAAATGTGGAGGATTAAAGTGTACAGTTGACTGAGTGTGGTGCCTTCATAGATTAGCAGGGAAACTTTAGATTTGTATTCCATAATATTTTTAATGATAGCTTTTCTCATCTCTTTCCCAATATGATTTGCTATAGTGATGCATGCACTGACACGTGCTCTGTATCAATGCCATTTAGTTTCTGTAAATCAGTCTCAGATTCATAACACTGGTCAACACAATATTTTTGGCAGGAAAAGTGAGACTGGTTTCTGGGGTTTTCAAGGGCGCTGAATCCGAATCTGACATTTGTTTTTTCAAGTTGGCTCTAGTTTTGGAGATATCACAGGGGGGTCGTTCGTCTGAAATCACCCATTCGCGACCATAACTAAACGTACAAAAAACGGCTAAATAGTGCAAAAATGTCAGATATTGATTTTTATGATAATCCAAAACCACAAAGACAGTGTAAAATCTCAATCTAACAAGTTAAGTTAGATATAACATCATTTCATTTATTAATAAATGAACACTTTTCATATATTTCGAGAATATACAAAAAATTTTGCTAAAAATTTGCTGAATTTTAATTCTCCAAGGGAAAAAACATTTACATAATCAGTTATATATCATAAATTAATGCAAAGCATTATTATACACTAGATTCTTAGTTACAATGAACACACAAAACAATATTTTATTCACAAAAGTGAAATTGACGTTTATACGATTTTCGCTTGTGAGCAACTTTCGGGCAGTCTCTCAAAAGGTTCCAGCAGTAGTCTGCCATCATGTGCTCATCCCATTTGCCTTGATACCTCTCTTCCATTGTTTTGATGTCTTGATGGAATCTCTCTCCTTGCTCCTCACTGTAATCACCAAGATTACCAGGAAATCTGTCGAGGTGGCTAAACAAGAAATGAACTTTGATGCTCACATTTGCCCCTAGTTTTTCGTATGCAGTAAGCATCTTACGGACCAATTGCTTGTAATTGTCAGCTTTGTGATTTCCCAAAAAGTTTGTCACTACATCTGTGAAGGACACCCAAGCATTTAACTCAACCATGTTCATATGATTAGTGAAGTCAGAATCCCTCATGAGCGTTCGAATCTGAGGTCCATCGAAGATGCCACCTTTAGCTTTTTCGATGGAAAGACCTGGAAATTGCCTGCATATGTACTTGAAGCAATCCCCATCTTTGTTCAACGCCTTAACAAACTGCTTCATGAGCCCTAGTTTTATGTGCAATGGAGGGAAGATGATTCTATCCCTGGGTACCAAAGGCTCATTGATGACGTTGGCTGTGCCGACTTCGAGACTTTCTCGTTCTGGCCAGTTCTCCTCTTCTCAGTGCTGGATTCTTGCTCTGCTATCCCACAAACAAAGAAAGCAGGGACTTTTGTGTACCCACTTTGCTGACCAAGCAGAAAATTCACCATTTTCAAGTCCACACAAATCAGCCATTTATGAGTGTTGTAATTTAGCTTTTCAAGAACAAATTGGATACCATCATACTCTTCTTTCATCTTGGTAGAATGGCCAAGTGGTACAGGAGCAAACTTATTGCCATTATGCAAAAGTACAACTTTTAGACTTGCTTTCGAGCTATCTATAAAGAGACGCCAATCTGCTGGGTCATATGACGAGATCCCCATGCAGTTAAGAAGTGCAGAAACGTCATTACAAAAGATCAGGTCATCTTCTTTAGAAAAGAAACGAAGCAAGCTGCCTTCCCTTGTCCTATAGTATGTTATAATGATTCAATAATATCAGAAAATTATTATTTACTGCTTCTATATTGAAGTATTTCAGGGAGAATTTTAGCAGTTTAGGCTTATTTGAGGCTATCAATATCTTCTAAACTAGAGCCAATCAGACAAAACCAATGTTATATTCGTAATCAGCGACCTTCAAAACCCCAGAAAACACTCCTAGATGGTCTGCCAAAGAAAAAAAATAAAAATTTGTTGACCAGTGTAATCATTGGATGATTGGTTTTTCTTGGCTATTTTGTAGGCTGTTTAAACATCTTGGTTGTTATTCCACTCTTATGAGCCACAGCTTTTACGCATAAGTTTCTTAGTATTGCCTTTTGTGCCTCTGAAGCCAGTTTCAATACACCTTTAGGGAGAAACCTTCCTTATGTTTATGTATTTTCTTACATAACAATGCTAGCTGTTTGTTTTTGTTTCCCCATAGTTGGTAATTTCAGTTTTGGATTCTTCTGAGATTCTCAGCCTCATTTTCTTATCAATTCCTAGTGTTCCAACATTTTTACATGCTGCACACCCAACGTTTTCACAGCCAGGCTGTTCACTATAATTTAAAGCTGTGCACCACAAAATATGAGTAACTCTTGACTCAAAAAAAAGGTTTCAGAAAACCTCACAGCTGTGCGCACAAGCCTGTCGGTCTGTTGAAAACACTTGCTCTCACACCTGCAAATGGGTGGGGGGGTCACTTTTTAAAATCATTGTCATAGTATGAAAGTGATGACAATTGGTTCATATTATATGAGAGATTTTAAATTATTTTCAGTTTTATTGCTAATTTTGGAATAATTTTAATATAAAAGTTTGTGAAATTTCAAAACTTTTAAAGATGGACAGAAAAATGACACAGGCAATTTCTTAATGCACTATCAAAATATTCAGCTACTGGTTTGGTGTAGCTGTACTGTGGTTGGCATTTGAAATCTTGGGCAAGTTGCGTGTTGTCATTTTCACTCTGCCTTCCTATTGCTGGCAATGAAAGCCAGTGTTAACCAAGTGTAAGCAAAGTTTAACAGCTTGATGTTGATGGGGGGGATATAAGAAACAATACTTTTTATCTGAAGGTACATAAACACCACTGGTTCATTCTGGCAGAAAAAAAAAAAAACATATGTATTATTAACCAAGTGGTTAAAATGTTTTTAGAACTACTACAATTTTGATATGCTTCAAATTTTGAATTTGCATCTAGTTCAGAATTTAAAGTTGTATGTCCTTAGTCCCTTTAAAGGGTAAATGTATATGTTTTGGGAATGTTGCATTATGCTTGGCAGTTATATTTTTTTCTTTTCACTCTTTATTGACACTAAGAAATTTTGATATTTAAAGATAAGTGCATCTCTTTCAAATGTGTTAACTTGTAATTATTAAGCTGGTTTGGTTTGGGTTTTTATTTGACAAGAACAAAAGCTTTTGTTGTTTTGCTTTTGTAATTTTATACAAAAGTAGTTTTTCTTTGTAAATTCATTCCTGAAACAGGACAAAGTTGGTATCCTAGGAGTGGTTATAATTAATGTAATTTCTTGCACCTATTACTTATTATCACTGTGTTAATGTGTTCATAGTGCCATTGTTGTGACATTCATCTGTATCTGGAATGGTACAGTTATGTATGAATGACTTTCTGAGTGCCATGTGAAAGCTCAGTTCTAATAGTGAGAGACTGCATCAACAATTGTAGATTGGTATTGTTTATGCAGATTTTAACAAGAAAGCAATAGACAGAATATTTTAACATTGGTAAGGTTTTTTGTGTTAGGGCTTCTAGTAAAACTAATTTTTAAAAACATTGTTCGTAAATTTGACATTTTAAATATAATTATTGCATATTTTAAATATTTAAATTTAGCTGAGCTTTTGATAATTATCTGATACCACAAGTCAATCTGCACTTTACACATGTGTGCACACACACAGTGAAGATTTTGTGCTGTTTCTCCTTATAAATCTGTTAATGTCAGAACAGTACTACAGTAAATGCCAGCTTCTTTCAAAAACTTATCTGCATGGAGGAATGTCACAAAAGACAGCTGTCTCCATGGCAGCCTTCTGAGACAGCCCACATGGTCACAGAAATCTGGTCGCTGCTCTTCTCACCCTGTATAGTCTCAGACAGTCATTTTCCTTTTTTGTTTCTTCTGCTGCTGAAAATTTGGAGGGACTGAAATCATCTCGGAGCTCTCTGGTTCATGAGAATGAAGTAGTTTTATTCTTTGAATTTCATTTTCTAAACAAAAAAAAAAAACTTTTTTTACAACAAACAAATTATATAGTTTTTTGTGGCAACATAAGTGTTAAATAAATACATAAATATATATATATATAATTTATGAAAATGTAATTTTCACTTCTTGGAAGTTGATTGTCAGTATTGTGATGTATTAATTGAAACTAAGTAAAAAAACCTGCCAAAATGATGTTTTAACCTAACCTTGTTTTAACCTTGTTCTGTAGTTTCTAAGGCTCGCTCACAGAAACGTTGGTGTCATGTAATATAGAAGAAGAATTTGTTAATTATAAATAGATGTGTGAGTGCTCAGACGTGCTTTAGTCAAAGACAAGCTATAGGGGCCTCTAAATTAAAAGGGTAAAACGTTCTCTTTAAAAGATGTAACAGTACATTAAGTTACATTTTACTTGATGATAAATATATTTACCTTACACTGGTAATAAAAAAGTACAAATTCGCAAAGAAGAGATATAAATCGCATAGTAACTATGTTTAGGCAGATTGTAACTATTCTTTAAAAGATAGAAAAGATTTATATTTTTAAAGAGCTCTTCTGTTTCTAGAAATAAGAAAGTTATTTTGACTTTTCTTATTGCCACATTAGTAATAGCTAATAAACCTGCATGTTGCTGCTGATCATTCCATGTTGCCACCATCTTGAGGATTCTTCTTGGCCCAGTTGAGTTGTCTTGTCAGATTTTTTGATTGTCTAAATGCCCTAGTAGCTCAGTAGGTTATTAAGCCCAAGCATCAAGACGACTTAGCCCGTGTTCAAGATCAGCTTGTGGCCCTGTTAAAAGGCAGCAGTGAATAAAATCAATGTTTTCACATCAGTAACAGTCATTTCAGCAGTAAGTTTAATGATGATGGTGACAAAAGTGAGGATGCTGAAATGTGTGATAGTGAGTCGTAATGAAGGCTCTGAGTAACTTTGCTTGAAGAGTAGACATTTGCACAGCAGCCTGAAAACATTTTACTGTCACATCACTATAGTTACATAAGGAGACTGCTGGTCATGTTTATTTCAATGCACTTACGATATTCTTCTTTTGCACGAGTGAGTGAGTCATACTGATTTCATTCTACAGTTATTTGGCAGAAATAATTTTTTTAATTCGAAAAGTTTCTCAGCTTTAAACTACAGCTAGCTAGCTTCTGTTTTGTCTTGGTCAGAATTTCATCAGATCACTAAACATGTCACATGTGAAGTATAGCTATAATAGTTTTTATCTGTGTAATTATGTAAGAAGAATACAACTACCATCTTAGTAATGTTACCTTTAAAAAAATTGTTAGAAAACATTTTGTAAACATCTTTTGGAAAATCTGTTTCAAGTGAATATTGCACTATAATATGTTTAATTTTCATTGCAATTGTAGAAAGCTTTTTTATGCATTACATTTGGCAGGTAAACTAAACTAATGCACTATTGTATCTTGAGAGACCAAAACCTATTATTAGAGGATTAGGCTGGGTTACTTATCACCCATAAGAAATCCTATTTTTACTGTTGTGGAAGGTGCCTGCTTGCTTTCCAATCTTTAACTAAACAAACAAACAATAATCTGTGTTTTTTGGTACTAAATAATAAACACTAATCCAAATTTTGTATGATATGTACTGTGCAATAACATTTTTTTTTTTTTTAAATATTTTGAGGGAAGATATTTGAATATGCATGCCCATGCGTTTATACAAATGTCCTCCATCTCTTGGAATCACACACCACAGGATTACAAAAAAAATACAAGGATAATGAAGTAGTTGTATTCCATTTTAACAACCAAAATAGAAAGCTTGCAAGCAGTCACTCAGATTGACAAATATTTCAGATGTTGGATAAAGATTGAAGTTTGCAAAGTTGTCAGAACAGATGAAGCAGCACAGACACTTTGAGCTCCATGTTAGGCGACAGCTGGTTAACAAGAACATTCCATTATTTGCATCTTGAAGCCCCTAAAGCTTCTGGATGTTATCTAAAACAGATTCATTGAAAAGTTTTAAAGTTGGATGATACACCAGATTTTCTTTTGCAAGTGCATGGGTGTTGCTGAGTATATTGATTAGTTCTGTGCGGATTTGACAGACTTCATTTTAATTGGATGGAAATTGGTTTTATTTTGACGTTCTTTGTTGTTTGCCTGAAATGTGCCAGTGGTGGGATTTTTCTTTTAACTTGTTCATCTGAACAAAACACATTAAAACAACAAATTAGCATTATAACTGTTTTGATTAGATATTAGTCGCTTTATTGATTGCATTGATGAGCAATTTTGAATTTTCAAGCCTCAGAGTCTGCAATGATGATTAATAACATTGGAAAAAGAATCATTTAGATTGATCAACAACATGAGCTGCTGCATGCCAGAAAAAGTGGAACCCATCATACATTATTCCATCTGATACAGAGAAGAAAGTGGTTGATGATAATTGTAAAGGGGTATGTATTTATACAGTTTGTTACAATATTCTTAATGAAAAGATAATGCAATTTCACAATTACCATTGAGCTTTTACGAGATTCTCACATTGACCCAATACATGATGTATTGTTATGGATGCAGACAATGTGTGACTTACGCTTAGCTAGCCAATGTTAACAATAGATTGCCTTAGTGAATATCTGAAGTAGAACACTGAAGTACGAAAACATTAGCCATTGGCTACAGGCTAGGGTTGAAAAAGAGCAAGTATGTTAATTGTGAGCATCACTAAGTCTGATAACCCTAATGTTTAACTACAACTCCATGAGACATGTTGCCTAAATATAATACGTTAATAATTAGTATGAGGGTTATTGCAAAATAATGCTTGATAATTATTTTCTCTATAATCTTTATTTAAAAATTATGAAAATGACAGAAAATAGATGTATTCTTACTGTATGCATAATTATTTTTCTATTATTCTTTGTAAGGCATCCATATCATCATTATAAAACAACTTGGCATATTTTAAGAGTTATTTATGCAGTGCATTCTTTACTTTATTGTCATCTTTAAAGTTTTATCTCCTTAATTAACTCTTCAGTTTGCCAAACAGATGATTTTTTGTCTGTCTGTCTGTGCTAGACCCTGACTGGATGAAGTCTATCCAACACATGCTCAGGCTAGTGAAATATTATTATTGCAGCAGCATCTGGACATCTCCAGATTTGCACAAACATTTTGGATGTTCTTTCAGTTTTATCAATATTTCATTGTAGTGGTCAGAGTTTATTGTAGCATCCTTGGGCATGAAATCAATAATGACACTTTGCATGTCCAAAAACACCCTGACCATACATAATTTTATTTGCAGAAGGTTGAACCTTGAACTTTCAGGAATAGTCTAGTGATACCATTCCATGGATCAGCATTTGGTTTCTAGATCATAATGGAACATAAATATCAAATCACCCATGTAGCCAAGGCTGTGGATAATCTTGATGATTGCAGATTATTTTCAATACTCAGATTTGCAAAATTCCTTTTGATGGGCTGCCATTCATTGTGAAACAGCTCATCTACTCTGTGCATGTTCTCTGGCGTTATTACCTTGGTAGGGCAACCACTACGTAGCCTGTCTTTGAGGTCGTTTTCTCCACTCTTAATGGTTTGCTTACCATCTCGCAGCAATGGTAGAGGTTCCGTAAACATTTTCCAGCCACCAGTGAACATCTATCTCCAGACTATTCTCCTTTTACAGTCAGGAATTCAGATTCAGTCTTTTTGCTTTGTATGCACATCAAGGGAAGCAGCCATTTAGATTGGTGCATTGCTGTTATCCAACAGCTTTCGGTGAAACTAGTGACAGGAGCAGAGAATACATGTAAGTTTTTTCACAGGTTTTTAGCTGACCTTTCATTTGTGTGTCCAAAGTAAAAAAAATTAATGGTCATTAGTTTCTCATCAACCCTCACACTATCAATATTTAGTACTAATCAATGAAGCAAAAGTATAAAAATATCTTGCATGATTGTGTGGCACTAATGAGATCCATTGCAAGTAATAGTTATTCTGAGAAACCGTCTGATCAGAAAAAGAATAGAACAAGCATTACAATTTCAAATTATAGTCTCTCAATGATGTTTTGAAATAGAAGTAATTGGAATAACCTAAGTGATCCCAATTTCATGCAAACTTGACTGGCATTTAGTTACAGCATAAATCAGCTGACTTACAAACGTACTTGATAGTCACGTAAGTGCATCTCTAATAACTTTGGTTCCCTGAAAATGACCATCACTCCACAACTTCATACAAAGTTTTTTCACTTTAGAAAACTTATTAACCAACACAAAATACTCTAAATGTTAAATTCATTTCTCATGTAGAGCCATTGTTTCTCCTCCTCCTCCTGCCAAGTTGGTAGAATTCTCCATGTACTGCAGATACACTGCCTGGATGCCCCTTAATGGGCATTTGGAAGCATATGTCCAATTTGGCAGGCTGAAAGTTTTTGCAAAATTACACCTCATTTTCACCTACTGTACACCTGAAGCACATTGAGCGCACTTTTGATGTATTGTTTCTCTTTTTTGCACAAAGATTGGGTAACTTTCGAGCCACCATTTTCTTCTCTAGGTTTACCAGTAAATTCCAGGTGCACAGAGACTACAGAGGTTGTATTCATGAGCACCTCTACACTGCTTGTCAAAAACTGCATGGTTCTTTCTCTTCTGCCAGATTATTACAAGGATCCTTCCTTTAATCTCAGTGGCGAGCTGTCTTGCATATTCCATGTCACCAGTATCCACCTTAAAGAACTTTCTCCAGATTTATTTTTCACATTTTAGTGATTTTACAACATCTTTTGTTAAGGATAAAGCTGCCAGGCTGATTTTTGTCAGGCACCCACACATCATTTTGCAGGGCAACCTTAAGTCTTATTTTCATTAGCTGCACAGATTGCAGTCCATCCTATCTAACCAGTTCTTGTTATCATTTACATTCAGTTTGTCAACTGGTTCTGGATATCTTGGTTACTATGTTCTATGCCTCCACCATCCCAACTGCTTCAGCTTTCTGTGAACTATATTCAGGTTCTCTGATTACCTGATTAGCACACACTTTTACTATTTGACTGCAAGTTGCCTTTAAAAATGCGGAAAATGTTCAGTGATATGATGTGCCATCAATTCACTATGCTGTCTGCTGAGATTAGGGTTGTATACATTTTGTGAAATGGTCTTGATGATCTGGAATAACAAATTTATTTTGGGAAAAATCAGATTTAATCACTGTGCTGTTCTTCGAGCTACATTTTTGTTAACATGTTTTCATAACCTTAAATACATTAAGATTGCTATTCATATTACATTCTTGTATCTCTGCTTCTGTTTTCTTCCTTGTCCAGTATTTTCACGATCAAGCAATTTTTTCATTTGTAACAAAGTTCAGAAGATTTATATTATCCATCATCTACAATTACCTGCCTGTACGGGAGCTTTTGACGTATCTTTGTTCCTGACAAAGAAAACATTGCATTTCAACTGACATTAGTTGAATATTGATTTCTCATTTTCCTTTGCAGATTTTACTGTATTTATTATTTGATAATTGCACTGCATTGTCATCTGTCTCACTTTTCCTTTATCTATCCAGATTTTCGTAAAACTGTTCACAAGTACATGCAAATGACTTCATTATGGCTGCCATTATCATGCACTGTAGTGTTTCAGACATTGACCACATCTTTGTAAGAGCAGCTATTTAAAGTTTGAAAGTGAGGTAAATGACCCACATCATATATGATCATCATTAACATTAGCTGGCTAATCTTATTAGCTACAACTCAATCTTTACCCATAACATATGTAACGTAATGTCCCCTTTTCTTTAAAAAAGAAAAAAATGTTTACATAAGAGAGTTTAGTAATTGGAAATTTCTGATTGTAGAGGAAAACAACGAAAATGCAATGGCTACATGTTATTGTGATTGAATGTGTATTTTAAAACTATTTTACAAGTCCTGTAAGTATTTGGGCAGTTTGGTAAAACAATCTAATATGGTTATGTTGTGAGGGGCTGAAAAATTTGTGAAAACTGACTTTGGTAGATGTTTTGATATTACTTTCTTATTTATAGCTCTCTGGCTGGTTTGGGTAGTGACTTGTATGTGTCTGTTTTGGGTGAGATGATGCTTTCTTGTGTGATTTTCTGTTGGTTGTTGCAAATTCAGCTCTTTTGTTAGATGATGCTTGTTGCAGGTTAACGGTAGTGGATCATCTGGCAGAGTCTTTTCTGTTGTTGCTAAGGTGTAGGTGGTTTGCCTGTAGATTTGGTTGTTTCTATGATATAAGAGCATTCATCAAGACATCTGGATATGCTTATAATGGCTTTGACTTTCCTTTTGTTCTTGGTTCACCCAGCGAATAATATCTACCTTCTGTTGTCTATTAAGTACAACACAGTTACGTTTCTTAGCAGTAGTTTTTGTAGAGACCATGGTAACAAAATCTGTTGAACTTAAATAGAGTAAATGCCAAAATTAAGAGCAGAAGATTTACATCCCCCATACTATGGAAACAGTGCCAAGGATGCTATACAGGCAGCAGCTGTAAACAAAGTGTCAATCCCAAAAAAATTTCCACAGTGGGAAATATAAAATATTTGAAATATGGTTCCCAAAAATTTTGGTTCGTTTGGATGTTTGGGCTCAGAACTGATTGTGGAATATATGAGCAAATTTTGATAATTGGGTTATTTGGATGTTTTATGTTTGGATTAATGGATTTCTACTGTAGTTAAAATGAAAAAAAAAAAAAATGTATGCTGTGACCTTGCTTCATGACGTATATACTTTGGACTTAGGAATAGAATGAGGTCGTGTCAGGTGTATGGAAATTTATATTCTGATGTGTATTTGCATAGACTATCACAACATCAGCTATGTAATTTCTTATTCTTTTGATTAATGAAAGCATACTGTTTAATTTGCTGTTTTTGTGGATTACCGTAAAATCATTTTTTGTTGTTTGCTCTTGGTCAATAACATTCTAAGAACAATACAAATATTCCAAACATGGCATGAATTTAAAATTGTCAAAATAGCTTGTGGAGAACATTGATCTTGCAGCAAACATTTTCATGTCTGTGAGTCAGTTATTATTTTATCTCAAAAAAATTTGTCATATCAAGAATGACAAATTACAAGTTTGAGCTATAGTTCTTGGGTTGGTAAAGTAAATGTCAAAAGTCTTGCTCTGCTGTTTTCGGTATTTATTTAAAATGCAGTGATGCTCATAAGTTTCCTTTAGTTCACTGATTACTTATTTTTTGGTTGCTGCTGTTGAGTTTCTGTTTTATATTTCTTGTTTTCTCCTCTCTTAAATTCTAATGCATTGTAAATCTCGGGGGCCTAGGAATCTATAGCACACAGAAACATGGCCATTATGACTGACTTGTTTATCTAATTATACTGTTATGTAGGGGCAGCCTGAGTTCAAGTCCTGATCGGTACCAACTTGGTCAGGCATACCTCACTGGTATAGACCAATCTTGCTCTTGTTCACCAAACACCCACATAAATAAATGAAGGGTTCTAGTGGAGACTTTTGTTAGGTTTGTTTAGTTGCAAAAAACATGATGATAGTTATCCAAATCACTGTACTGGAAGGATCTTGCCACTTATTAAGTCCCTACCTTCCTTGGCTGAAGAGAGACTGCTGAGAATGTTTGATCAAGTCGTTGCTTGCACAAGCCATGTGAATGTATCATACTACTATGGAGTTGTACATCATTCACCTCCACACCTAATTTTCTATAATACTCTTTATTATTAATGATTGAGGTGGATGGAGTTCACACTGGTAGGCATCTTGCAATCTGTTAGATGGGCCTTCTCATCCAGTAGCTGTTATCAAACCATGCAAAGCTTGTAACTGCAGAACTTGCTTTCAAGGGTATGCCTAAATGACTTTATAGTCATAAACATGCAAGATATAAAAAATTGGTAGTTATATTAGCAGCATTGCTGCCACTACGTTTGTAAAGCAAAGACATTATAGTCATTGGCCTTAGAGAAAATAGTGCCCTGTGTGAACTATGCATTGTGCCCTCTTCCTTTCCTCTCCAGTATTTTATTGTTGTTCTAATGAAGGTTTCATATATAGTTAGATATGCAATTAATTTTTAATATTTTTATTTAATTAACTTTATAAAAATAAATATTACTTCAATACTTAAAAGGGGATTATTTGTGTCTCACTGCTGTGAATTTTTTCAATATCATGTAACAAGTTGATGTTGGACATCACAGCATCTTCAATCAAAAGGATGGTCAGCAAAGGGAGCCTGTCATCTTCAATAATTGGACATAGATGAGACTTTATGAGCTTCAGCTTCAAGAAACTCTGATTACCATTGTCACTGAGACAGGCAAAGTTTACAATATCTTGACTAATATCCAGGTGTTTGTGTTGGGAAGTTGTCATGAAGTTCATTATTTAATATGAATTTAAAAACTTCTTGAGGAGCATTGCAATTCTTTGTCAGCAGACTTGAGAAGTATCATAGCTCTTAAGATCGATACAGTGTTTTATAAAGGTTTTCTTGTCAGGTCATACAAGGAGCCCCAAAGACCCACATATTTATTCATTTGCCCAAACTTTCTGTGGATGCTCTTGCCACATCTAAAAGCTTATAGAAGTCAACTTTGAACTTTGCTTCAGGGTTTGTTACTACATCATCTTTACCTTTGTAGCTTAACTGGAATTTCTTATAACAAATGTGTGAAGGCATCTTAAACTTTGGGTTGACACCTTTTTTCTGCAAGTTCCTTTGCTTGTATCAGAGCTGCTTCATATCTGATATTTCTGTAGTTTACAAGGAAATCATGGCATGTTAATGACATATGTGGCTGCAACAATGTATTTGTTGTTTATATGATCTTGCTCACTACATTGACTTGGAAAAGGATGTACCACATCATAATGAAGATGAGCAAACTGAATTTGATAAGCTGACTCACAAGGGTAAGAAGCACCTTATGACAGATGCAAATATCCATTCTTTTTATTCAACCGATATGATGGAAACACTATGAACTTCAGCTGTTTGGCATCAGACAGCTTTAAGACTTTCAACTCTGCACTGCCAGTGGGTTTCACACTGAGGTCCTTATTGTGCTTTCTGAGAACCTTTTAGCAATAAAATGGGTTAGAACACGGTATGTACATTTTTTGTAGAATGCCAAATAGGGTGATAAACTCCATAGAAGATCATGCAGCATCACTGACAAGACTGAACAAATGGCAGCCATATGGAACAAAAAACACTCAAGCAGCTCCTATTGATGATTTTCACTTGTACACCACCATTTCTATCTTTCATGTTTGCACCATTGGCATAATCTTGCATATTGATTCACCACTGCTCGAGCATTGGTGGCTGGTATCAGTTACTCTTTTCCCTGTACTCTCATCCTTGATTATAAAGCCAATGAAGTGCTCATGAATAGTAACTTTGTCATCTGATGTATCAACAAACCTAACTAACTATAAAAGACATCATCCTCTCAGAATGACTGACTTTTGGCTTACAGTCTAATATCAGCAAGTAGTACTTAACCTTTTTTAGCTTTGCAAAAATGTCTTCCAGAACTTTCTTTGCCATTAATGTAATAATTCCATTCTGTATTTTTTTTCTTCTGCAGTAATGGTTTGTAACATCCTTAGAAATCATGCACCACAAGTGTTCCTTCATCACATCATCAAACTCTCTAGGTAGCTCCACTAAATCCAGAAAAGTTTCATTGTTGTCTGTAAAATCTATTAGATTAAACTTGGAAAGCCAAATTATTTTTTGAGAGGAATAGAGTTAGTTGTCTTTATGAGCTGCTCTATGTTGTTCTTCCAGTGTTTCTCCTCATTTGATTTTGTGTGTTGAAGCTTTAAGTTTATGCGATAATCATGTCTCATCCTTTGTTTTGCTTCATTCCACATTTTATATGAATTAAAATGGCTGGCCAATTTTTTATGATGCATGAGAACCACTAGCATATGCTTCCAATCATTCAAACTATTATTTTTCCAGGGATGATTTTTGGGTTGTGTCAAACAGCTTGCAACAGAAACAGAATATTCTGTCCATGATCTCTAAGCAGCCGGTGCCACTTCAGGACTTCACCATTTTCATGTTTTCTATCAAGGAAATTTAAAAAAAAAGTGGTTCTGCATATATCGAGAAAATCCATGCCACTTATTTTCATTGGTCCATTGGTCACTGGCAGGTCTTGAATCTTAGGCATAAGTCCAGGCTAGAATTGTTGATACTTGTCATTTCCTGACTTTTAATGGAATTCTCATCTTTTTTTTAAACAAATGTATCTGTTGTGATTTTAAGTACTTGACTAAGCCATGTGTCCTGATCAGAAGTATAAGTGGTAGTGATTATTCCACCTATATTAAGAGTCGGGGCTGCTGCTGCCCGATCCCAAGAATTGCCTTAATATGCCTGCATCTTTCTTTTATTTCAGTTTTCTGTCTTTGGGATATTGCTCCTGGTAGTTTACAAGACATTCAGGACTTTTTGCATCCTACCTATTTAATCAAAGGGGAAACTCACAAGAATTTCTGAATGTTCATATTGTAAAAGACATTGATGGATTCTCAACTTTATTTATTCATTTCTTTAGAAAAATTCAATTATTTAATTCATTCCCAAAACCCTAACCCCATAAGATCCAAAATTGATGCAAGGTTTAAAACAAAGTTTAGATGAGTCTAAAAATTGTTGGTTAGTTTTTTAAAGCTAAATTTTTCCCCATCCTAGTCCTCTCTCCTTTGGGTACACCACTAAAGGAACTTCTGATGGAATGATAAAAATGAAAATTCTGAGAACCTTTTAGCTCCCTAATTTTGTTGGCCATCTCCAGCTACAAAATAAACTAG
Source organism: Nautilus pompilius (assembly GCA_018389105.1). Lineage (NCBI taxonomy): Eukaryota > Metazoa > Mollusca > Cephalopoda > Nautilida > Nautilidae > Nautilus > Nautilus pompilius. Next base: position 1,506,284 of record JACATO010000334.1, on the reverse strand, counting down.
TACGCCACTGGCGGTCATGTCATGAATTAACTTTCTATATGTCTAAATTCAAGTTGCATATTGCTAGCCTTATTATTTTATTGTATTATATTTAAATATAAATTTTACCTGGAGTAAATTGTTGAATTTGAAGATGTGTTTTAAATAAGAAAATCCTGATTAACAAATATAAATTCACATCTGGTATTTATCAGTTTTAATTTGAAGTACAAAAAATAACAAAAGCATAATTATTTGAGATAAAATACGCTGACATCAGAAAACTATTATATACCTAAATGATATTTCGATTTAACTTTGGTGGTTGATTGTGGTGCCCAGGGCAATCGTTGCCCACCCCAGAACTGGCTATATACATATATATTTTGTGTGTTGTAATAAGCAGGGATATGCTTTAAGAAAAATTATTGATGGCACCTACATGATTTAAAATTGAATGAGCTACAAAATAACTATTTGTATTTTTTTAAGTTTAAAAAAAAATCAATCTAGTAGTAACTGTGGATCAGTAAGTCAGCTATAAAATCACCAAGAGATCAGTATTTCTCCTCTTGGGGCTATTTATCACTTTGTCGAGAGAAGACAACTTTGATAACTGATAAGGTAAAAGTTATCATTATGTAATTGGGTTCTTGACCTTTTGGCTCCTGATAGTCAAAAGGGAACCTAGCCATAAAACTTGAATTGGAAATTAGAAAAAATATCCAGTTTCATGTTAGAGAATTTCATTTGATTTTGTGTGTATGTAAACTGTTTTAACATTACAAATAATAATGTAATATTTTAACAGAAAGCAGTTTAATTAAGTCTTTGTGGCTTTAGATTAAGCAAGGTAAACAATCAGCCACTCTGCATGTTTTTTGTTGTCTTTTTAAACTTCATCTCTGAACATCTTTTATTCTGTACAAATATTATATTTCATTTTAAATGTCACTAATTTATATTCTTTCCCCCGTTCCTTGTGTATAGAATGGTGTCAATGTGTTTAAATAGGCTAACACTGTGTGGAGGAAAACGAGTGGATTGTTTTACATACTTTTTACCATATTTTTTGCACTCTAAAGTGCGGACACATTTTTATTAACATACTGCCAGCATAATTTTGTGCGCGCATGCATTATCCCTGATTTTAGCAGCTTTTGAAATTTGTATAGTATCAAACAAATGTGAAGTACGATTTAACCAGGCTTGGCATGTGAACAAATCAAGGTTTCAGGTGCAGCACCTATTATTTTCAACTTCTCCCACTGGTTTTCTTGTCCACATATTGAAATTTTTCATTGCTTATTCACTTGTTCCTGTTTCAAGTAATGTGTGGAGAAGTCACCTTTGTTACATGTCTGCCTTTGACTCTGTGTCCCTTATAGCTAAGTGTTTAAAGCTTTAGAAACTTGTCCATGGCCCCATTATGGCATAAAACAAAAACATACAAGAGAAAATACTAAATTAGAAAACAATGACAAACTGTGGAATTACATGTAGATATGTCACATCTCTTTTTTTTTTTTTTTGGCATGTAAATATTACTAAGTAAATAGCATTACAGAAATTGGTGTCTGTTCACATAATCATCAAAGAAAATCAATGAGATAGCTTTTGCTTGTTTGTGTGTCGTCCGTTCATCAATTCTGTAGTCCAATAATGAAAGGTAGGAGGCAGGAACTAAACTACAGACTGGACAAACCAGCAGAAACATTATCAAGAAAACAGACCTAGATTTTAGATGGAATGTTTTCATATCAACACTATAAAAAGTAAACGTGTCAGTTATTGGTTGTAGAAAAAACTTATTTCAGTAGAGGGTTTTTTTTGTTTTGTTTTTCTCTTTTACATTTAAATGTCTGGGTGTAGAGTTCTGAATAGTGTGATTAGCGGAGCTGCTGTCGTTTGTAAGGAATTGGTATTGGTCAGCATTCTCCAGCTGCTTCGTTAACTGGTGCCTTAACACCAGGACCCTCCAATAAGGGGAAACAGATTAAAACAGCTTCATTTATTGAGATATCCTCAAATAAATTATTTTTGTAACCATCGCAAGCCTTCAGAGCATTTGTTAATTGTTCCACACTATGTCAGGCCTGTAGAAGAACTAATCTGTAGGGTTAAGCTGGTGTAGCAGACTTGGATTTGCCTGCCTAGAGCCTTCATTAAGAAACAGTGAAGTGTTCTTTAATGTGAGAGATCAGTCTACAAACCACTGCTCCAGGTGACCAGCCTAAATTGCTGTATGGCCAAATTAGACTGTGTAGAGATGATTTAGGAGCACGTTTTTATCAGATCCTAAAAAAGAAAAATTGCTGTGTATGACATTTGTAACCCACCCTCCAACCGATTTCTAGTTTTGATGGTTAACCATTGGAAGAATTATATTTTAGGCCAAGTTTTTTTTCCATATATTGTGATATTTTATTAACCTGATCTTTAAAACATTAAAAACATCCAAATTATGTATTGGATATGAAAAATTGTTGGTTTTTTTTTTTAAAAAATTTTGTATATTGTTAAAGTATAATGTACAACATGTAAGAACTGTTTGACGTGTTTCTCCCCTTTTGTCTTTGACGCTTAGTAACCAGTTAAAAATGTTTTAATCTGTAGATGGATTAAAGTGTAAGTTTGTATTTAAAAACAGGATATAGAAGTCTATTTGATTTAAAACACAACAAGTTTGAAAAGTTTTGTTTGTAAAATTATTTATTCATTTATTGCCAACATAAAAGATAGATGATACCAGAGGTTTGATTCAGTTGCACTGTATTATTATTATTATTATTATTAACTAAAATGGAAATTATTTCACATTAATCTGCCCATTGTTTTTCTCCATGTACTGAGACTATAATCAATGGTTTTAAATAGTGTATAAATTTGAATTCTTAAAATGTTTTAAAGAGAGATTAATTATGAAAGCGGCTTAACACTAGAACCTGCTTGGTCTTTAGGTTTGTGAATTATTCTGACTGTAAGGTGTGCTAAAGAGATTCTTATGGCAATTTTTTGTTGTCTGGAATTCAGTGGAAGGTATTTTGTTTTATTAATTATTGTTTCTCATAATTAAAACAAAACAAAAAAAAATCTGTACTTAATTTGACATCAATGGAAAGTTAAGTCTGTTGTTTTGTTGCTTATAGTAACTTGATGAAGTACTGGTCCTTTAGGACTTTATGTAGCACATATGTATTCATTTCCTCAGATGAATGGAATCCATGAAGTTAAATTGAAAAATTGCTTGTGTACCAAAAATTAAGCTGATTTCTTAGTTAGTCATTTTATAATGAATTTATGCATCTTAAAGTTGAACTAATGGAATTTCTTACTATATTACTCTATATAAAAATTGATCAGTTAGTCTCCTTTAAAAATAAGTAGTAATAATTTATATTAAAATATAAACAAGCCACCTTATTGCATAGTTTTAGTAAAGTAAACTATCTCACAAAAATGAGTAACAATAGATAAAAAATAATAATTGCTAATATTCATATTTAGGGTTCCAAAAATACAATTACCAAATGTCTTTGGTTTCACAACTCATTAAAAAAAACATATAATCTTTCAAACTACCTGGCATTCACTGCTCAGCTGTAACTTGGAGTAGGCACAAGGCTTTAAAAGAATGCAAATCCACTCCAATGGAAATCATTTTCAGAAGATATGCAAGGCTTCACTTACGCAAGAAATACAAGATGATGGACTCCAGCATGAGCAACAGAAAGCATCTAGAAGGCAAAAGAATTTACTTGACCTCCCTATTGTGACCCTTTTTTTAAAGCTGGCAACTAGAAAAAATTTTGCTGGCTATCAAATCTCTTTAAATTTTAGGAGCCACAGTCATGTTCCAACACTGTGTGTGTGTGTGTGGACTGCTATTAACCTTAAATGCAAATCTGCTTCCCCTTATCCTATCCAGTCTTGTTTCCACTAATAACTTGGAGAACATCTAAAATTTAAAAATACTTTAGATATTTCCCATCAAAGATGTTTTTGTTAAGATAAAAAAAAAATATTGAATACCTAAAAAATGGAAATTTTCTAATTTAGAATTATAACATAAATTTGTATTTATCAAACAAAGTAGCAGATTGATTTTGCTGCTTGAGCCGTCAGCTCGTAGACTTCTTGCTTGCTGATGTAACTGTAGCTTAATTAGCAAGGATAATTATTAAAGAAAGTAATCTAGCAGTAGCTTGTCCTACTTCTGACATCCCTATACCTTTATTACCTGTGCATGATGGGATTAGTCCTGAAATTTCCTACATGGATAGAAACTGAAATCTTAGAACAGTTTTAGATTGTACTTATGAATAGTATTTACAGAAATTTGGATTAATCTCTTGAAACAATATTAAATTGCAAATAACCTTTATACGTATGAGAACATTCAGTAATGCATAGAATTTTTTAAATACCGAAGTCGAAAACTCCCCATTAAAACTGTTATCATGTGAATGAGGGAGTAGGATATGGACAAAACATGTGAATTACATCGTGTTGAAAAACTGTAATACTGTCACCTGAAAGTTTCTTCAAAAATAATAAATAAGACTGATATACCAAAGTTTTTTTTTTTGTTTTTTTTACCTTTAAATTTAAAGAGTTAAAAACTTTACTCTTATTTGTACAATCACAAAATATAAACAACAATAAAAATATTAATGAAGATAGATATTTATAACATAGTGCAATAATTTCCCTGGTTGATAAAATTTGGTTTAAAAGGAAATGAAATAGAAAATAAGCAATGGATTATTAAAATAGCCACATTTTTTGTAAAAAAAAAAAAAAAATAAAATTAGATTTTTCAACTTGTTAAAAAACGTACGCCATTTTAATGACAGCTTCAGCAACACTGAAGGTCAACGAACCTTTAAGAAACCACTTTGGACGTTATTTCTTTAGTTTTATGGACGCCGCTATTTCTTTACTTTCCACCGTTTTTTCAAAAAAATCTGTATAAAGTCCCCCCCTGTCAAAGTCTTGTTCTCACGCGCTCCTCCAAGCTGTCCAACTCTTTCCAGATCTCTGCGGGGATGTCGTCGTTCACCTGTTCATTGAGGTATTTGCGAATCTCCTTCACCTCCTTCTCCCAGAACAAACTGGGCAGATCAAAAATGGCCTCCATGTCCACAGATGGCTTGAGTCCATCCAGGTTTAGAGACTCCAACTTTGGAATAAGACCAATGGCTGATTTCTCAGCACAGTCCTCACCGTCGATCCTGCGACAAACCCAGTCGAGTATCCTGGAGTTTTCACCGAAACCGGGCCACATGAACTTTCCATCTTCATCTTTGCGGAACCAGTTGACATGGAATATTTTAGGGAGCTTGACCCCTGGACGGTACTGCATGCTGAGCCAATGCTGCAGATAATGGCCAAAATTGTAGCCGAAAAATGGACGCATTGCAAAGGGGTCATGCATAATGACTTTAGCTGGAAAACAAGTGAAAATTAAACATGGAACTAAGTCTGTCATTAAATTTCCTTTATAACTCAAAGCATATTATCCTCTAGAAGCTGCTTATCGTCAGCATTATACCCAATTTAGAAAATATAAAATAAATTTTTCAGTTAGTTTTTGGAAAATTTTATTTTAAAAACACACAATGAAATATTTTATTATTTCATAGCGCACATGCCCCCTCGCCGCCCCTCTAAATTATGGTCTTGTGGTTTAAAAGGTTCCCCCTTCTCAGTTGAAAATGCAAATTTAAAAGCACATTATTGATTACAGTTTACGGCTACCAATCAATCAGCTCCCAGAATCAAAGTCTCTGTCACCTGGCAAGGTACTCGTGTTTTTCAGTTGAATTATATTATGTGGACTGAGAGATACTTTACTTTTCTGCATGGTTAAAATTTTACTTAAAGATTGTAATCGACTAAATACGCCACAGGTAGGTCGGCCGGCTAATAAACCGACTAAATACACCACAGGTAGGTCGGCTGGCTAGTAACAGACTAAATAAGCCGCAGGTAGGTCAGGCGGCTAGTAACAGACTGAATACGATGCAGGTAGGTCGGGCGGCTCATCATTCTGCGTGTTTTGTTTGCCTTACTATTTTGTAAGGGGTTTGCTGCTCTGCACTGTTGGGAGTGACCATTATTTGTAAGTGTTTTGCACTTTTAACAATACTGAGTCAACAGGAGGTAGCATAGTAGCCCTTGCTTGAAATTCTCCACCAGGGTGGTGCAGATTAGTCCCCCCTCAAAAAGAAAAAAAAGAACAATACACACGTACACACTTCCATACCCACTCCTTTGGGCCTGGCAGGTACTGGAACCCATTATGATTAAAAGGCCCAATTAATGTAATGCTGTTGATTGCTTTAAGATGGATCTTGGATCAAACTAAATTTTTTAGCCATATTTTATGCAGTTTTCTTTTTCTTTCTTAAATGTCCTTGTGAGATGCAATAATTTAGATGCACATTTTTATATACTACACTACATATGAAAGCAGGGAAGGATGTGTATTATTAATCACCTACAGGAAGATTTACCCCTGTGCATTACAGAGGAAGAACAGTTCTATGGTGAAATTCATATGAGTAGAGTAAATCATAAAATGGAGTGTTACAGTAGCTAGCTTTTAATAAAACCTCTGGTCTCTGTAAAATGTGCACCCCCCCCATTTTTTAAAAGGTGATCCTCCCCAACCTACCTTTGTGCTCAGCAGCAGCTGTTGCCTCAGACCTCATTGCGGCACCTAGCATCACGCCATGCTGCCAGTTAAATGCTTCATACACCAGCGGCACACCTTAATTAAACAAAGGTGAGATCAGTTTTGAAAAATGAAAAATAATACAGAAGGCTGAGTGTTATTTTGAGAGATGGAATAAATCGTAAGGTGCTTTTCAGCAACTCTTAGAAGATGGAATCGCGGTTGCGGTCACAACCCAGGGTAGAAAAGTTGTCCCGAGCACTAACCACCAGACTGCTGACATCGTTTACATTGTTAATTGGGTCGTCGGACCCAGACTGCGCAAAAGAAAAGAACGGTGGATTCTTTCTGGTGTAGTGGACCCACACCAGATTTTATAATCTCACATTATACTAAAATACCCCAGGGAACTGAAAAGCCCACTTGTTCCTGGGGTCAGAACTAACATTCAGTACCTTTGCCCAATTTGCGAGTATTATTTTAACAAAAATTACACATTTTACAAAAGGAAATAAAATAAGCAAAGTGTACTGTCCTGGTTACAACCCAGTCTCTGCAATGGAAACCTATGCTTCTCAGAAGAATTTAACAATTTTGAAAGTAACCCTTTCAAGAACTAGTATCCTTAATTACCTTCTGGACGTCTCCCACCAAACATTATGCCATCTATTGGAACCCCGTGAGGACTTTCCCAGTTCTCGTCCATAATGGGGCACTGTTTGGCTGGGGTACAAAACCTACAAACAAATACTGCAGAATTGATGCTGCTGCATAAAAACACATGAAATCAAAATGTAATTTAGCCGCCATAAAATGTCAACAACCGATGAATCTGATCAGGTGAGAAAGTCCAGCAAAAGCTAATGTTTGAAATAAACAAACAAGCAATCTCCAGTCATTCGTTCTCTACAAACTCAAACACACCCCACCTCATGCACAATATTAAACTTTAAAAAAAAAAAAAAAAAAATTCTGATCACACGTTAAAACATCTTTTAATTGATCGGTGGTGTGTGCCCATCTGACAACATCCCTGGCAGTCTGACTATGCAGCCGTTTAGATAACAATACATCAACAAGTTATTTCTTTACCTGGAATTAGGATGAGCAGCTGGTCGTCCACTGTCGGGGCTCCAGTCTTTGACACCTAACCAAGAAAATATTCGAACATTCTTTGGAACGTCTTCCTCCAGTCCCTCCCAGAAGAAGCCTCCATCACTTGTGTCAGCAACATTAGTAAATATAGTGTTCTTCTGAATAGTCTTCATGGCATTGGGATTAGTCCGCATAGAGGTCCCTAAGAAACAAAGCAGAGTTCATCATATTATGGCAGAATTAAATGTGGGGCTCGAGTCAAAATACAAATGGAAAAATAAATTCAATGCACCTGAGGGTTACTGATTACACTTTTTTCTTTTTTTTTAAAAAATTTTAAACTTTATTATTAGTAAAACAAGAATGAAATAGAAACTCTTAAAGTCTCGTAAATGCGACAGACTGATCTAATGGCTCATGCATTTCCATTTGGGTTAGCAGCAGTAAAAGAAAAAGAAACAACAAACAGAATCCACCTACCAGGGGCCACGCCAAAAAAGCCAGCTTCTGGGTTGATGGCCCGTAGCCTGCCCTCTCCGTCAAACTTCATCCAAGCGATGTCATCTCCAACACAAGTGATTTTGTAGCCAGGTAGTGTAGGGTTCATCATAGCAAGGTTGGTTTTACCACAGGCACTGGGGAAAGCTGCAGCTATGTATTTCTTCTGACCCTTGGGATTTTCAATTCCAAGAATCTAAGTTGGAATGAAAAACTAAAACCTAACATGAGGAGATCAACACATTCCAAAATGTCTAACTTGTTCACAAGGCAAACTGTGGCTAATGCTCTTCTTTAAATTTCAATATGCAAAGTTAACTTTATTAATAGACAATAGAGAGAGATTAGTCTAACTGAGGCATACAAATCCCTGCCATGATGATTTCCACACCACTAAAATAAATTTGAGCTTGTTCATGATTTACATAACTAACTATCATCACCACTATAACGTGAGTCACTTAGTTAGGCAGGCTTTCTCAAAGAGAGAGAGGATACCAAAGCATGTGGTCGCTGAGTTATTTTCCAGGCTGGTCAGTCCATATGTCTCTTTGCTGTATGTAAATGCTGGCCATCAAAGAATTCATCTGTTTCAAGAGAAGGATGTAACCACCACTGTCCCAAGATTTCCCGTTCCTATCAATACATGCTCAGAACACAGCTCTTTACCAAATTCTCAGTAGCATCAACTTTGCCTCAGTCAATGCAACAGGCAACAACTCCCTGTATAGACATGGGCTGATCAATGGAAGCCATTGGTGACAGATTAATGAAAACCATCGCATTGCCTGCAATACGCATACTGGTTGTCTGTAATCTTCACATAAATTAAATTTTCACAAGTTAACATCTGGACCTGGAGAAAGGTTAATCGACCCATTGTTTACAATCAACTGTTGAGTATGATGGATCTGGAATGGTTAGTGTGGGGAGGCGCCATTGGTGACAGATTAATGAAAACCATCGCATTGCCTGCAATACGCATACTGGTTGTCTGTAATCTTCACATAAATTAAATTTTCACAAGTTAACATCTGGACCTGGAGAAAGGTTAATCGACCCATTGTTTACAATCAACTGTTGAGTATGATGGATCTGGAATGGTTAGTGTGGGGAGGCATTTTGCATGCGGCTAAAGCCTATCTTGCATACATTCCTAGATGTCTAATCTCTGCTAGCTAAGGATGCTCTCTCGCCTATATTTGACTGAGGAATAATCTTCAATCATAATTATTATATCTTACAAGGAAATTAAATAACATGCCACTTCCAGCAGGGTTTGAATCCTGTTGGGATCAGACTCAGTTTGGCAACCTGCCGAGACTTGGTTTTTTCTCACTCTTCTGTGTCAGTCTGTCTGTATTGGTTTCCTTCCACAGCCTAGAGTTCTGGCAGGGACTGCCCACTGCATAATGGTGTAGAAGAACCAGTCCCTTCCCCTGGAGCTGCTTTCCATTACAGGGTTGAGTCAGATTAACGTGGGCTCTCAATACCTGGCAACTGGTTATAGAAATGGAGCCCAGCTGGTTTCTGCACTATGCACCAACACTAGCACCACGATGGATTATTACATTATACTACTTATCCATGCATCCACAACTACTACAGCTTGGAAGATGCAGAACAGACTGCAATTGCTTCCTTGGACACTACAGAGCCAGATATGAGCACTAAGGGGAAAATATCCAGGAGCAGCAGCCTCACAGAGAAAAATGAAGGAATACCTGTAAACTGTAGGAAACCTGAGACCAGGACACTCACTCACTAAATTTACATATTCCACACACAGACTTCTACTACACACAATGCAAGAGCTGATACCGAAAATGACATTTTGAGCAGTTATTGTGCACGACCTGAACACATGGTGTTCAGATTATGGCAAGGACCTGTGCATTAACGTACATGGATTGTAAGATTATGTAAATACTTCTGTATATGTAATCGATAACTTGCAGTTGGTTTTTTTCATTCGATAAATTTCATTGAATTATTTAAAAGATACAAACAAGCAAAAATAAAATGTAGTAACTTTTACCTACACATTAAAGTGAGCTGAAGAAATCTGAAAATGCTTCATCTGATGATAATAAAGAAAAACCTTGCATAATATAACGCTACTTGTTGCCTTCCATACTAAACATGTGCATATTATTCTCTGCTGTTATAGTGGTTGGGATTAAACTTGAGCATGTACATCAATGTCTTTAATCTACCAGTGGGAGGAGTTTCTCAGCTTTCATGTTATGCGGCTCTGCTCTAAAGAGAATTTTCAAAAATATAAAATAAATAAAGATGGAGGAGGGTCCCCGCATCAGCAGTATCTTCATTCTCAAGGTCGGTTCAGAAAGACAATTAGTGGGTTCTCTTCCCTTGACTGCTGTGTGGTACTTACCAACATGTGTTCAGCCAGCCAGCCTTCACGTTTCGCAATGATGGAACCCAGGCGGAGAGCAAAACACTTCTTGCCCAGCAGAGAGTTGCCACCATAACCACTTCCAAATGAGCAGATCTCGTTTTTCTCTGGCAGATGAGCAATCAGAGTCAGTTTCGGATTGCACGGCCAGTTGCCTGAATATGTTTCTAGAACGGAAAATGAAACCACATATTAAAGTGAAATTTATTTTGCTCTTTGTTTTAAAATCAGCAACTGCACAAAGTTTTACCTGCAAATCAATTCTTTTAAAATGGGTAAAACAAAAATGATTAAAAAGAAAAAATGATTCAGATGAGGAATAGGTCACAAAGCAGTAATCTGAAAGTGCACTTTGGTGATTCCCTCTCAGTTCACGTAATGACTCAACAATAGTTTACTGTACATGGACAAGCATGTAAACCAGAGGCAATTGCCCAGAGAATTTGGACATTGCAACAGCTATTATTTGTAACTGTGAGCCAAGATGGTGATACAACTTAATGCAATGCACTGCGTACAAATTTGAAAGACTTACGGCTAAGAGGCAAAGGCTGACCCACTGAATGCAGACACTTGACAAAGCTCTTCATCCCCAAAGCGTCTAAAACATGGGAACCCATACGGGCCATGATTCGCATGCTTACAACGACATATGCAGAATCTGTGAGCTGAATACCGATCTTAGCAAGAGGAGAATCAATTGGCCCCATGCTGAATGGAATCACGTACATTGTGCGACCTGTTGGGGGAAAAAAAAACATTTTCATTTAATTCTTTAAATAAATGACAGCAAAAACACCTGTAGAAAACATGTAGCCCTTTTCTAAAGACAATAAGACCAAAGAAAAAAGCCATTGGAGGAGAGAGATGGGGCACCAACCGTAACAGGGTTTACAGAACATATAGTTTTGGCATCTACCAGAAATAATTTTTTGGGTAGTCAACAAGTGATTAAAATTAATATAATTTTTTTAAAAAGACATGTTTTAAACTATTTACAAACATTCTACAAGCCCCAGAGATGGGTGATAGCTGTTCACCAAGAATATTTCCTATTACTATCAGCCACTTGCTGTAGAGTTTCAAAGTGTTTGCTTTTCTTTTTTTTTTAAATTAGCAATTAGATATTTCCTAGATATTAAAGAAAAAAAATCAATGGGTTTTCTTAAAATAGATGGATTTCTTTACAAACCTGATGATATAACTAAAAAATAGGCTTTTCTGAATTCTCCCATACCTACGACAACTGAAATGCATTTATCTCAAAATGTTTATTGTACTATGCAACAATAAACCAATCAATGAATAATACATTTCCATATTGAGATCAGTCTGCCACCTAACTTTTGACAGCAAATAAAGGGGAGATAATCTTGTTTGTAGTGAATCTACTACCATAACAAAAGTAGCTAGATAACTTCACAATAAATACAAGTGCAAACTGTTACTAGAACAGCTATATACATAAAAACTTTTCCAGTCTTGGTAATCAAAAATGAATGCAAGTCATTAAAAATAAATATAAACTCAATTGACATGACGTCTGCTGGGGAAAACAAAATGTTTGCTTTATTATTCCACTTGTTTCTCTCTATTTTTGGAAGGAAGGGTGAATGCTACTGACAGACTTTTCTTTAGAAATAAAGCAAATTGTCAGTTTTTGAAGAAAAGTGTGTAATGTAGAAGGATTGGCTCCACACCTGGCTGTCATTATCAGTATATGAGTGAGGTGGTAAATGAGTTAAAAACCTGAGAACATCAGTGTCCTTATGAAGTAGTTAACCACCCAACTCTTTTCCTCCAAAGACAGGAGAGGTCAGATTAACTCAAGTGTTTGTGTCAGTGAGTTCACTCTGAATGACCCCTACAAAAGCAGCAATCTTTTGTTGTCAGGGTCCTTGTGGTACACCAATAAATATAACTCTTTCTTTCCTCAGGATGATCTAGGTTTTTTTTTTAATGGAAACTCTAAGTATTCCAGGTGACCGCTAACTGTGTTCCTGCTGATCCTGAAAACAGCCCATCATAATTACCAAGCTCTCAAACCAAGAGAGGACATTCACTGTTTGTAGGCAGGTCATTAAGGCTTTCAAGTCTTTCAGATATGAATGAGTCCTAGTTCCGCCATTTAGATTAATATATTGTGAGACCACTGCTGACTCAAATCAGAGATATCCTCTGGCCCCGGAATCTAATTTTAAACATTTTATCTCATCTTCAATACACTAGCCATATAATACATATGTATTTTCTTACCAATGACGTTGATATGATATAGATAAGCAAGAGTTCAGAATACAGAACAGGATTTTAAAAACACAAAAAGAATGTAGTATAAATGTCAGAGACTTATCAGCGACTGCTGATATATATATTGGCAGCTATAGTTGTGGACACACCAATGAAATCTCCCATTATTGCATTATTTATTAGTGCATATAATGAAACATATGACTTACAAAATTCATATAAAAGTTATTTTCATATTTTGAACTTCTGTCACACAAAACACTTTTTCATTAAAATATCTCCGTGCTTGATGAATGATTTCAATGGCAAGCCTACGATTACGGATACCAGCGTGTGTTAAAAACAGAAGCACACAGACCCCTCATGCAGCCAGGGAAACGCATATTCAGCTCAGTATCCATGTCTTCAGGATCCATCCAGTGTCCCAGCTGACCCTTGATTCCAGTTTTGGGAATTGGTATGGTGTCCCTCTGGTTTTCGGTAGAGATAAAGGTACGTCTTTCAACTCGTGCCACATCTGCTGGGTCTGTTCGTGCCAGCCAGCTTCCATTAAAAAAGAGAAGAATCTTAGGAGCAGCCACAATCTCTCTATTTACTCAAGAAATCTCAATACTTGCACTTTTAGAGAGCAAATACATAATTCCTTAAAATATATGCAAACTATCAGAAGATTTCATCTGATAAGTGATTATTTCAAGACATACCGTGGACCACAGTTTTCCACTAGTTTGAGAAGTTATTTACAAATTCAAAGCGCTATACACTTACAATAACTTCATGGAATCAACAAAAGCCCACCTGGTGAATTTATATCACTATACCACTTCCAGGATCGACTAGATAAACACAACCAAGCAAAAACACACAATAAAAGATGCTAGCGACAGAAGTAATAAAAGAAAGAAGTTTTCTAAATTTGTCCAGAATTTTTTACCACATTTAGAATGATCCAACCTTTCATAGACAATTCTGTTTATATAATACTGAAATGTCCATCCGTCTTGGCTATTTAACCCCTTCCTTTCCCAAATTACTTTAAGGACACACACAGAGAGAAAACTCTGTTTCCGAGAGTTCAGCCTGGAGAAACCTACCCCTCATGCCGTGCAATACAAAGGAGTTGGGTAGCCCGCTGCTCTCACTAGGAGGAGGTACAAACACACAAAACACAGGTCGAAATAAGGCCTCACTTGTAAACAGCTCTGGCGGCTGGTCGTGGAACCGACCCAGCTCCCAAACACACAAATGCAACTTTACACACGCACCACAAAAAAAAAAAAAAAAAAACATACAGGTGTCAGGAAGCTTTACATTATATAACCTCAATGATGAGTTAATTGTGTAATGTGTGAAAACGGATAAAAGTTACCAGACTGCCTGAAGCAGCTAGAAATTAGTTTAGAAAGATTCCACATCCATATATCACTGGGAGGCCTCACACTCCGAGCTCACTCCCACAGTTGTTTTTGTCTTAAAATTTAAGATCAGGTTATTGAAACAAAATAATGCTCGTTTGTTTTTTTTAAATCAGTGAATCCAGTCCTCAAATTGATTTTTCTTTCCATAAACAAAAATTTTAATTTTTTTAATATTTTGTCTGTCAAAACCTAATTCAAAATTCTTTTACCTACATAACTTAGTAATTTCTATCATGACTTCAGTACCCATCAGGTATAGAAATATCGTTTAATGGCAAATGGCATATATATATGGAATCATGACAGTAAACTTAACAATGTAAGTGAACTTAAATCTGCATTAGTTTCTGATGTTCAATGCAGATATAATGTAGCACATTTGGACACCTGTGACAGATGCTGTTTGTCTCTTTGACTGGAGAACAACACTGAGCTGCTCTGGTGGCGTGTATTTTAGGTTTATATTTTCTCAGAAACGGCTACAAAAGGTTTCAGTCGCTGCTTTTCTTCTTTGACCCTGAATATTACAATTCAATATCGAATAAGATGGGGATCTCAACACTCAACACCTCTTTAAGCCAGTAGAAAGTTAAATAATATCAGCGCTGTAATTCAAAGTGAACAGCTTATCTCTTATTAAATTTAATCCTACTGATAAATGAGACACATTGACTTGTTGTACTTTGTTCATTTCACTTTGCCGTAAACAAGCCCCAAGGTTAGTAAATATATTTGTGAAGCCGATAAGACTGTTACAAAAAATAAAATACAAAGTCTATAGCAAGGTCATCTTTCTGTCACTGTCTCTCTGCATGCGTGCGTGAGTGCATGCATAATTATAACACAATCAGTTTTCTTGTTCTAGGCTCTCGGCAACATCTTCAGCTGATTCCTGTTGTTGTTTCAGTATCAAGGCAAGTGGCCGGGGCCAGCGTTCTGTGAACACCGGATACTGCAGTCAGTCAGCCTATCATTATAAAAAGGCATCCAATGTGATGTCCATATTTAAGAAAAATGCTGAACTATTAGCAACTTTTTTCTAGAACTTTAAGAAAAAACTTTGAAAGTACACAGAAACATTAGGAACATCAGTTTTTTCCAGTTTTGATTTAAGATATTTGCAGGAAGAAGCATTTTTAAGAGGATTAAAGCTTTCCAAATGGGTAGAAACTCTGAAATTATTTCAGTTATACACAGTAAAGGAGACTGTAGCTATAAACAAGTTTTAACAGAGATTCATATTTAAATTTTTTTTTCATTTAGCAACAGAATTATAGAGAAATATAAAAAGTTGTAGCTGATAATTAAAGCATGAAACAACTTTAAAAAAAAAAGAAAGAAAAGATTTAAAATAATTGCATTGCTAAGCAAGTTTCTACCCCTGGTATAAGCTGAGACACCTTCATACAAGCATGCCTGTTCCTAGTAGTCCCACTGAATTATCATTTTACATTTGTCACACCCCGGTCTTGTAGTGCTACAGGTTATGACCAGGGTCCCCATTAATACCTGCTTGGTTCACTCTACTTTCCTAGCAAGGTTTCTTCTTCTTCTCACTCACACGGGTTTCCTCCCACATCAAAAACAGCAGCAGTATGGTTTTCCAGGCACGTGGAGGAGGTTCTGCGGTAACTAACTCCTGACCGACACCCGCAGCCCACTCATAATGAGCTTACAGCTGCGAGACCATAGGACTTCAAGAAGCAGAACAGTGCTCAACAAGAGGCGGCAGTTGGGGACAACTGTGGAGAATCCAACTCAGAATCCAAGGCCAAGCACCACTTTGATGAGATTTCTATAATCAAAACTCTTGGACATTCTTCATAGTCCCGATTCATGAGGGAGAGCCATGTAGCTTGACTTCACATTTTAAAAGGAGCTGTATGAAAGACTGAGCAGGATGCACAAAAATGGTATTGCTGGCAACAACAGAGTTGAGGAAGAAAAGCCAAGCTAAGTACCTCAGGGTACGTTCTCTACACAACAATTAGCCAACAGAGATCTTACAAATGGCCTAGTCACAAGTATGGGCGGTAATGCTTCTTCAAGAACATTAAGATACACATAAACGTAAAGTGGTCTCAGTGGATGCGTCGCTGCCACAAAAGCTTTACTGAAAAGGGGCTACGAAACAGTAAGGATAAAATGGTCAGAGAATTGAAAATGGGAAAACCAAACCTGCAATCCTCTTTACAGATGAGTCCAGGTTTGAACTGTTTGGCAATAATCAATGGTAGTTTGTTCATGGTCGAGCAGAGAGTGGTACAACAGCCAGTGTACAACAGCTACAGTGAGAGATGGAGGTGGATCAATACAAGTGGAGGGCTGCATATCAGCCAAAGGTATCAAAGATTTGCATAAACTTGAAGGTACACTGACTACCAACAGGTACAGAAAGGTTCTTATGCATCAAACCAATCCTTCAGGAAAATACCTCATTGGGCAGAGATTCATCTTCCAACACAACAATGACCCAAAACATACACTTGGAGTGGTGAAGAACTATCTGAAATGTAAAGTGGCTGATGCGACACTCGTAAAGATGATTGTGTGCGCACAAAGGCCTTATATAAGCATCAATGAGGTCAGATGGTAACCAAAATCCTTAGATGAACTGTGGAAAGTGCTACACAATATTTGGAACATACCACAGTCTGGGAGCATGAACACAAGGTGTCATGATCTAATATAAAGCAGAGAGCTCTCCTACCAAATATTAATGCATTGTACAATGTATTCATTGTTGTATATTCTCTATAATAATGCATTGTGTATGCACTGTGTCTCTTTCGGTCGTGATTACTCATTATTTGTGGATGACCTGTGTGTGGTTCCATAATCATTTCCAATACTGTGAGTGTGTGTGTGTGTATATATATATATATATATATATAACAATAGATCTTGGCATATAAGCCAACCCCAAGTATAGGCCTACACCCACTTTCCATGGCAAAATGTGTGGTTTTAGTATATTACTGGTGTATAAGTCAACCAACCCCCTTCTTGATGAGTAAAATCACCAATGTATTTTCCTCTTATAATAAATGTAGTTGGCCCTATTTATTTCTAAGGAGTAACATGATGGCTGACATGACTGAGAAATTAAAAGCCATCTAGAATGCCTGCACATATTTTCTGCGCAATGTCTTTTCATGTTCTCACAATCCTAGAAAGTTATAACATGCTTACTACATGTGTTTATATACATTGTGTTCGTGGTATTTCTTGGAAGCAGAGCCTCGTTCATCAAGTCTTTTTTGGATTTTATCCTCAAGCCATGCATTTCAAACATATCAAAGTACACTTGGTAAGTAAGTGTCATATGCCTTTGGTATTCCAGCAATCGGCAGCATTCAGTGTGATTATAGCAGTGACTTGTGTTTTGATGAGCTGCAGCCTGAGTGTACAGTTGTGTATGCATGGTAAAGTTTATATTCACTAATGCAACATTATTATTACAACAATCCTAAAAGATACTCTTCCTGTTTGACAATAATTCTGAAACATACTCAAGGGTGTAATTAACCAATGAGAATGCAAATTGCTTCTTATGTAAATTAATATCAGCCCTGTCTTAGATATAAACCCTGACAAAAATACAAAAATATTCAAATTGCAATTGCAATCTCAACCCAACGATCAAAATGTCTAAACTACTAGAAAAACAAACGAAATACATTGCCACCTATAAGCTGAAAGTAATGGAGTTTGGCCCTGTTCATGATAAAAAAACTTGGCACATAAACCTATTTTACTAAAAGCCTGGGATGAGAAAATCATTTGGTTCACCTGTGACTGTGAAATAAATGAGAACATGTATTCTACATCTGTTTTTGGCACAGCCATTGATGACACCTGTCATATGCTGGAATTTGACCAGAATTCAATTATATTGCATCAGAATGTATCAGATTCAAATACAAATTTTTAGTGTCACATATGATAACCTTTGTACAGGCTGACCACCAAACTCAAGATCTAAAATTGGCCCAAATTCTTAGCATATACACCAGGATCTACAATATACATATAATCAATTAACATTTACCTTCTTTTTTTTCTTTCTTTCTTAATTGGCAAAAATCCCATATGATGGTTGAGAAAGATACCAATACTATGAATTTTTGTTTTATAAAGATAGGAACAGAGGTTAAAATAAGATAAAATTAATGAATATCTGACAGAGTAACTAACAACCTTTGGTAGTGTATTCTATATTATGAAAACAAACTACTTAGAACCCGCAGAGTTTGGCAGCAATCAGAATCAGCTGTTATACGATATTGGATACAGACAGACCACCCAAGTAAGATGCTTTACATTACACAAACACACAGGCAAAAAAAAATAAGGTTCACTTACCAGTTTTCATATTTGGGTAGCTTCCTAACAACATTATCTTTCTGCAGGATGTAGATCAGCAATTCGTTCTCTTGCCTGGACCCGTCACAGATATGAATGTTATCTGGCCGACATAGCTTGGCAGTTTCTTCCACGTACGATTTGACTTCTGGGGACAATTTGTTGATGTCACCATATATTACCCCAAAGCAACGCACAAGCTTCGTCCAGCTTACTGATGACTGAAGGATCGGGCAGCCCTGTCCTACAGGGAACCTACAAGTTTACAGGGGATGCTAAATAAACTTTTTTTTGTTTTTGCTTTTGGTTTTTACACAAAAACTACATTTTGGAGAAAAACAAAAGCTAATAAAGCCTTAACCAAAATAACAACAACATAATAATAATGATGTCACTCACCACCAAAGTTCTGAAACTTGCCCAGTAATACGAGAAATAAAACCACCATTGCAATTCTTCATTATTTTGCCCCAAAGTTCTACCAAAATAAGCACAATTTTTCTTCTTTCTCATCTCAAACTGGAGACCTGCATAAAGTGCAATGGCTTCCAAAACTCCTGGTTACCATGTCATGACCCCATTACTCTTTAACAGCCAAATTTTCAGATGTATGAGCATTTGTTCTTTAGAAATCTCAAACATTTAATCAGGGTGCAATAAGGGTCCCTTTTGGAATGGCACATGGTCAGTTTCCATACCTGGATCCTGGCAAATGGTCTGACCAACCAAGCCATCCTCAATATGCAATTAAATAAGTGTTAACAGAACGACAAGTTTCTGTTAACTATAATCAGCTTCCAGTGTTTGCTAATTATGGACGCATACATAATGAAACGTATACGTGTTCATGCCCGAAGTACAACAACAAAAATCTTATTTTTATCATTGAAACCTTAAGAAATAATTACATACTGTCTCCACAATTTCAGTAGGAAAGTATTATCTTCTGTTAAAATATTTACTATCCTTAGAATTTAAATACAACAAAAGATTTTTTTTTAAAAAAAGCAAAATAACTATACTATTGATGAAAGAAAAATATGTTACATTCTTTGAAGATAAGTCAATAAGTAAATTAAAAAGATGATTTGGAAAAGATTAAAAAATAAAAGAAGAAAAACAGGTAAAACGTCAGTAATTCACACCAGAGACTACGGCTGAACTAAACTTACCTGGTCTTCTGTGATTATTTATTAATACATAAGGTGGGCAGCTTAAAGCATCAAACTGACATTTATTTTGGGTGTCGTGCTGCGGGTGGATAGGAACGAGAGAGATCTGAGCTACCCCATAAACAGCAACAAAAAGCCACATTCAAGCTATAATTCCAGTCAACCTTTGCAATTCAAGATATGCCAAGAATACCTATAGCTACTGTCTCTGTCTTAGGACTAAATTAGATGGGGGAACAGGGAAGATAGACAGACATATGGGTACTAAAGTAAAACAAAAATCACCTACAAATTAAAACCCAGTGGATTTTTATTTAAGGAAATACAATGACCAACAAACAGATGCACTCTCTGACCTGTGTTGCCTTGTGCTAATAATATTGGGGAATGGTTTACAAAATTATTATTGTAAAATTCATCTAAAATTAATTATGCTATAATTTTGTATTGAAACACAAAAAAATTGAAGTATAATAGATAAATGGCATTTTGTCTTTTTTTTAAAAATTGTTTATTGCTTATTTCCATGGTAGAATTTAGAGTACAATGTGCCTAAACAAGCTATCAATCCAGTTTATAGTTCTGTCTGAGCTTGCTGGATTAATATAAAAACTAACCAGGGGTTAAGGACTAGAATATTTGCATAAAGCCAAGTCTAGGCAATGACTGTGCAACAATCATAAAAAAGATCTCAGTGTCCATATATTTACGGCATCACTTGCTGTTGGTAGAGTTTATATTTTACATTTCTGTTCTTGCTATGATAGATGTGAATAAAGTCCAATCACCTGGCCTGGTGCACCATACATATTGATGGCTCTTGCTTGACAGTTTGCAGTCTTCACAGAAGAGTAAAATTTTGCCAGTTCACACCCTCTGATCATGTTCACAACCAACTGTCATGTGCACTCTATGGGAATTTAGTATGGAAGGAAAGACATTTTGATTTCACTGATGGATGTCTAGACTCTAGTGGATATATTTCCAATATTTTAACTACTCTCCCTCATGTATTTGATCAAAGAAGAGTTTCAACTACATCGCCGTATCCTGTAAGAAGGAGCAATAGTTAGAACCTCCACAATTTAGAAAATAAAATATCATCCTCATCTGTTTCCCTCGGTCACACACACAGTCTGAATATTAACCCCATTAAGTACTGTCAATGAGTGAAATCCAGAGTGCTCAAATTGTTAATCTGTGACAATGAAACTAGACAGATCATGATTACCATAAAAAAAGTGATGGGAACAGGATAATATTTCTGCTTTTACCAGGATATTTTCATTTTAATCATTTACCTGGTACTAAAATTTCAATGAACACAAAAATAGTTGTTCTATATTTGGAAACAAAATTCAGAACTTAAAAAAATTTTTTTTTTAGTTAGCAATTAAAAAAAAAAAGGCTAAGACTGCCGTTGTCTCTGATTTTTTATTTGAAAATTCCCACCAGGACTCTTAAGAATTTCGAGGAACTTCCTAAATTGCTCATGTTATTGTCTTTCTGTGGTGACTGACCCCACAAGTATAAGTCTGAAAACATAGATACGCATACATATAAAAGAAACAATGTGCGTGTTTAAAAGCCAAGCCAAGTCATGTGAACAAACACTTGTCAGATTTCTTAGAAAGCCAGATAGATAGTTTTCCGTTCAAAAAATATAATACTGAATCAGGATATGGTTAATAATAGTTCAATGTTTCACTAAACTCATCGGGTCAAAAACTCTTTTTCTAAAGGAACAACTATTCAAAAAATGTAATACTGAATCAGGATACAGTTAATAACAGTTCAATGTTTCACTAAACTCATCGGGTCAAAAACACTTTTTCTAAAGGAACAACTATTCAAAAAATGTAATACTGAATCAGGATACAGTTAATAACAGTTCAATGTTTCACTAAACTCATTGGGCCAAACTCTTTTTTTTTAAAGGAACAAGCAAAAAAAGATACAGAAGTTCACATCACTTAATACGACAAAGGCTAACGTTGGCTTGGAAAAGGTTCTTCTAAAATGGATTTTCCGTTTTTTTAAAGAGAGAAATAATCTCATATATAATTGAGACTCAACAACAACAACAAAAAATGTTTGTAAATGTACTGGACTAAATTTTGTGACCAACATCTGAGCCTCCTTTTCTAGTTACCGCCCACCGTGTGTGGCATCATGGACAAGTTCCACAGGGTCTTCGACTTGTTGTATCATCCATCTGCTGATATGACTAATGTCTGGAACTGCAGTTTGGAAATTTTCTTTTAAAACTGTCTTTCACATCACGTGCAATTCCATCAATATATTAACAATAATTTCCACCAAAAAATAATAATTATTATAATTTTTTTAATAAAATAACAGACCCATAAGTGAGAAAAAACAACAAAAGAAAACATTTTGAGTCCCCCCCACTAGTGACGTCATTCCGCTACTGCCCAATGGGGTGACAACTCTCCTGTCCGCACCCCAGCAGCTGGGTCTCCTCCGCATCAAACACGTGTACAGACAGGTGAAACTGCGCCAGGTCACTTTTAGTTCACACCGGCGCTGAAAGGCGATTTAAAGCACCTACGAGCGGTGGAGGAATGGGGTTCTCTCTCTCTCTCTCTGTCTTCTTTTCAAAGGGAGGAGGAAGATGACGAACTCGCTCGAGTCTGAGAATAATTATGCCGAGAGCGCGCGCGAATTTACACCTGGGAGAAGTCAAACGCTGCGCCGAAACAAGGGTGGGGGGTGGGGACGGGGCAAAACTTTCGCCCCCCCATCCCCCGTCAAATAGGCTGCAGCTTAAATATCGACAGGTGGGAATCGGCTAAGTTACGGAGTCGGAGATCGCTTGCATCGTTTTATTGATCACGTGACGACCAACAGGTAATTTACTTAGAAAGAGAGAGAGACTATATATATAAGAGTTTTGTCACATCTAATTCAAAACCAATGAATACTACGGATGCAGTGGCTGCTGCAGTAAGGTGAGGTAAGGTAAGAGAGAACACTGACACTGTCAAAGATGATTTAAAAAAAAAAAAAAAAAAAACGGTGGTAACTATGGGTACTACAGGTATGTTAATTAAATGCTACCTACACACCCGCCGGTCTCGTACTGAGAGGTGTCCTGTGGGCCGTTACCGTTGTACGTAACTATCTCCCCCCCACACCCCCTCGTTATTTCGCCAAGGAAACACGCGATGAGGATGAGGATGCGACGAGAGTACACAAACGGGTCTGGTAGCTAGCGAACGAAGTCAAGAAACTGGGTCAGTTTGTAGACGTCAGGTGATGACAACTGATCGAGAAGCCGACACTTAAGATCGATCCGTATCGTCTCCTAGCAGTACACGCACACACACACACACACACACACATCTTTTCTCACTAACCGTCCGCGCAAAATCCGGGGGAGCCAGGCCATTTCGGTCCAGTCAGGAGGGCATCACGCCAGCCGGCACCATCTTCACCCTATCGCGACAACTCACCGAATGATGATGTCACCGAGTCGCATGAATACACGTCACTTTTTACCGGCTGAGTCTAATAACTTTTTTTTTTTTAAGAAAAGGGGACAGGCAGGTAGACAGACACCTGGAGGTTCTAAAACTACATTTACGGTAAAAACCCTTTTTTTTTACTTAGCTGCGCTCATTTATCTAGTTTAACTGTGAAAATGGGGGGGGGGGGGACATCGACAGACAGGAAAGTATTGTTTATAGGCGGAAGGTTTTTTTATTCGAAATGGAAGAAGTGGGTGTGAGCACAGAGCTGTCATTTGATTGGCTGTTATAAATGTCAGGGCGGCTTGGAGGAACCCGATGGAGATCTTGGTGTTGAGCGGGTCAACGATACATAAATCAAAGTTCGGTTTTCTTAAAAAAAAAATATTTAAAAAAACAAAACAACAGCAACAACAACAAAACCCCCAGAGTAAAATATTTTAAAAAAAAAACAAAAAAAAACAATCTTTTCTTGGTCGTTAAGTTAGTTCTGGCATTCATTTGTATTGTTTAGTTGATTTACTTTCAATCTAGTGTAGGAAATCACCACTGGCCCACCTGGTACGAATATGTATTTGACACTTTTCCTCCTGCTTCACCAAACCTTGCCAATATCTTGTATTTAGCGAGATTGGTTTGCACCCGTGTTCCTTACAAGACAGGTAATGGTACAGTATTCCTTTTGGATCTGCACGTATGAGATAATTTCTTGACAGTGATTTGATGGGTAAAATACCTTTTGAAACCCTCTCACAGTTTGGTTGGGCTGGTATAAAGTTAAGCAGTTCTTAATGATTTTATACTAACTCCAT
The DNA here is from genome assembly GCA_018389105.1 of Nautilus pompilius. Taxonomy (NCBI): domain Eukaryota; kingdom Metazoa; phylum Mollusca; class Cephalopoda; order Nautilida; family Nautilidae; genus Nautilus; species Nautilus pompilius. The sequence continues at coordinate 1,482,109 of JACATO010000334.1, read as the reverse complement.
TCGCTTACAGTTCTAATAAAGTTTTTCCTAGCATAACCTGTGCAAAGAGACCATAGCCAATTTCTACAAGACCCCAATTTAGTAACTGTAGCCCATTTGCTGATAACTTCATTATTTTGAAAACCTCAATCAGATATTCCCTCAAACATGCAAAATCCAAAATGGTTAAATCTAATGTCATTTAAATACACAGGAATTCATAAACTGTTCAGCTGGTATTAGCCACTTTCCTTATCATTTGTTCCACCTGTATTTTTCTTCAAATGAGAGCTGGGTAACCATCTTCATGCCAGCTATTCCCTTATTCCAGCTCAGCTCTGCAGTCACAGATTCACTTTGCTTTTGATGATAGATATTTAACAATTCTTTTCCCAATCCATCATTGATAGTTCCAGTCAGGGTACAGGTATCAACCAGCTCTTCTCCTCCTTTTTTTTATATAAAACAATCCCTTTTCTGAAAATCTGGAAAGGAAGTTGATGCCTGGGCTTTGTATAATAATCCTGTCACACAAATTTCTTTTAATTTTTTAAACTATGAAGTTTATCTAAAAATTGTTCAGCTCTCAATAGGATTTTCAGCACTTAGAACCTGTAGCATGTGGTAGTAATAATACAAAAAAATTAAGAGAATAATCAATTTTTATTAAATACCTGTAGTTGTGGTGTTAGAAATAGTGTGGTAGTTCACTTTCAAATTATAGTCACTGTATTAAACTGAAGTGAAATAACGAATAAAAAAGAAAAGTACAACCTTGATACAATATTGCAGTATAGCCTCACGTTCTGTAAGGTTAGTTTTTGTTCATTTCTCCTCAAATTTCAAAATTAGCATAATTTTTTTAATGATTGACTAAACTATGTTTGAAAAAAAAAGGGGGGGCACTGCATACCACCTAGGGTGCATTTTCGCCCAACCACTCATCAAATCTGTATTACTTAGCATATGTAGAGGCTCAAGGGCTATGACAGGGTACCACCCACCTCATCAATACAACTCTGTAATAACCGTATAGCTACAGCCCAATGTTTTTTGCATTATGACCAGCTAAACATACAGCCACACTGAGGTATGTGAAGGGTTAAATGTAATCAGTGCTGTGTATATCTAACAAAGAAAAAATATGCCTGACTTTTTGACCTGTGTAGTTCTGATAGTCATTTATGCTATGGCAAAGCTTGGACTTGATACTCTACAGAATATCCTGTTGGCAGCTGTGCCAAAAAAATCTCGATTAAAAACTGATAGGTTAAAAGGTACCTTCTAAGAGTCATGGAATTTGATTGGTACAGTTGTGGCATGCACTAAGCACGGCACAGTTTGCTGCAAATTGGCTAAAACTTGAGAAAAGAGAATGTTTGGTTTTTGTGTGTGCAGTAAAACATTTTTTAGACATCTCAGCCCCCTGAACTTTAATGATTTAAAGGGTGGACATGTTTAGATTAAACACTGAATCAATTTACAATTAAAGTGACATAATTCTATTATTGGTTGGAAATATTAAAGTTGCCCGGACTTGTCAGGTTTTCTTTGTTTGACCGTCTGGGTGTAAATCCTGCAGGAAGTGCGTCGGTCAAAGGTACCAGTTTATTTTAATGTATCGCTATTGGTAATTTGATGCCCAACAAAGCAGTTTTTGAAATAAAAATATGATGTGCTTTCTTCAAAAAATAGAAGCCCCCCACACTTTTCTGTGTATCTGAATAACCCAGTAGGACTCACCTCATTTAAATGAGATAAAACAGTTTGAAAGCATTTCTGTTTTATCTGTACTGAGCTTGCAACTTGCTGGAGCCGTTCTCTTTGACAAGCGTGCTAACTTTCTGCCGAGCACAAAAAAATTATAACCATATCTAATGTGTCGTCTAGATGTTTTGTTATTGATGTTCCTCAGGGTTCGTGAGACAGTCAGAATGATGAAGTCACTTTGGCAGCCAGTTTCAGTATCTAATGTGTCAAACTGCAGTAATTATGGTGCATCTTTGCTTCGCAGAGTCCACCAAGTTAGGAAGAGGAGAGAGGTTTCAGACATACTAAAGTCAGTGACGTGTTTGACTGATGGGTTGCTGATGTAACTCCTCCACAGCGGTCTATTCCATCCCAATTTTGATAAATTGATGCAAAATAAGGAAAGTTAGCAGATTCTTATGGACTTTGCAGGTTGGTCACATTTGGAATGCTATCTGATCTCATTCTTCAAATGTCTGCGACACCTTTCAAAGCCATCATGGTCCTACTTTACAGCTCAATAGCACACTATGCACATTTATTCTACAGTAGACTCATTGTCGCACACATCAGCACCTTAAAACTAAGTTGCCAATTAAAAAAAAAAGGTGAATCTGCCACTAAACACTGCACCCAGTGAAGCACTCAGTCATTTTCTTAACTGAATACACTCCCAGAAAAAACATGCAGTAGTTGTGTTGCAGATGCTGGGAGTCAATTGACAAGGTCACACACGGCCTACCGGCTCACGGATGGCTGTGTTGCTGCTAACAGAAGTTTAGGCATGCTGCTGAAAATTTCTGCTTCAGAAAACCTACTAATAAGCTACACTTCTGTGCATCACCAGCAGCTTTCAACATTCTGTATGTCCTTTGTCAGTGTGGCAATATTAGCTCTACTGGTGAAACAGATCCATGCCACCACAAGAGAAAAAAATCCACCAATGACAACTCACTCACTGTCTCAAACCAACAGCATCCCGTTACTGAGTAATACTGTGTCTGATTGTATTTTAAAAAATAAAACAACATAATAAATCATTTTTACTGTACTACTTAGATCTGTTCAGCAAAACTGTTGGCAAAAAAATGCCTAAGTACTTGGCGAGTGATATAACTTAAAATTATTTGTCTTTCTAGTTAAGAAAAAGAAAAATAAGAGATATTATGTTGATAATGAAGACCATGATCAAGTATTAAGTTATTAATTTAAAAAAAAAACTACCATTAAATTAAATTTTAAAATTGTTTCTGGAAGTGAACTGTCTGAAGAAAATCCTACAGACAGTCTTCCCTCTTGATTATAATTTCCTGAAAAAAAAAAGCTTTGTCGAGAGAAGTCTACAGCTACCAGCTAACTCTTTCCAATGTCAGACATGTCAATCTCCAAAATTCAAACCATAGCAATAAAGGGCAGATAAACCTAGAGGTTGTGGTGTTTAAAGGGTTAGCAAGACTTCAAGAAGATTATGCGCAAGAATACACCTTAATTGGAAGAAAAGTCAGTAAACGAACAGCTCCATTTTATTTCCCACTGGTCAGCATCAATATGGAGTACAAATAAACCAAAATCTAAAGAAGAATGAAGACAATAATTTACACAAATGTTATATATTAATGATCCCTAGAGCTTCAACTGCATTTCAGCCAAGTTTCTCAGGCCTTGAATTTCCACCAATGACCGAAACAAACCTTGTACAGATTAACAGCCTAGGAAACAAAGCAGAGCATATTTATTAAAATTAAATACAAAATTTTAACATGTACCTTATATCCTCTCATATTTCCCATTTCAGAAATTGCAAATCTAATAAACTTCAGTAGTTAATGAATCTATGTAGAACAAGATCATCATTTAAATTCCATATAAGAAATGGTGCAAAGAGAACAGAAAATTAAATTTAAAATTTCAGTTTACAGCTTATTTTATCATCTCCTTTAAGATATGGGATCAGTTGAAAGACAACTTACTTTTTTCTCTCCTTATTTTTAAAAAAATATTCTTTATACTATTTTAAACAACACATTTAAATGGTTGGTGATTGTCTTTCTTGTTTTTTCAGCACCCAGTGATAATGTTCTTTTGTTATAATGCTATTTAGCCATAGTAAGAAGCTTTAAAGATGAGAGTACAAAATGTAACAGCATGTAGCTGAGAAAAAAGTAACAAAGCATAGTTATTTATTAGAGTTTAATTAGATAGCAAGCTGCATTACCTACACTCACTGATGTTGATCGATTGAAAACAGATCCCCAGCAGAGGGCAGTGGTGCCAACCCGCCTGTAACATCAGGCAGCAAGGTCAAGTCAGGGAGGTTCTGGATGTGTGATTTCAGCTCTTGCCTCACTGTTTTTACCTTTGCCAGCTTGCCTTTGTATTCCTTTAGAGAAAAACAAACCTACATCAAAGTATGAAATTGAACATCAGAACAGCAATCCAAACTTGCACATGGAACCTGATCCAATTTCAAAAATCCCTTAATGAAACAGGTGGTTATCAGGGTAGAAAAGACGAGACAAGACTGAAATAACTAAAGATAAGTAATTGCAGGTGAAACTACAAATATCTACATAAACTGACTGTTAAAAGCACAATACCTACTCAAATGCAAGAGATAACATAATAAATTGATGAAATAAAAGATTAAGATAATATCAAGAAAATAATGAATAAGAAATATAATATACATTTACATTTTAATAAAAAAACCCTATTTCTATGCAGGTTATAAAAATTTACAAAATTCTAATAAAATAAATAATGAATTCCAAAATCTCAAGATTATTAAACTCATTAGAATTTAACTTTCAAATTAATTTTTGTGTGTATACCTATCAGTTTATTCAAAATGTTGTGTAAGTATACAACTGTAAGATGTAGCCAGATCAGTTCCATGTTTATGATTGAAGCTTATCAAGGTCTGTGAAAGTGTCTGAGAGACTCTACAGAGGTAGTTGACCACCTACTCCTTCCCTGGAGGGTGCAGGAGAGGTGCGATTTACCCAAGTGCTTGCCTCCGCACAGAGTTTACTCTCTGTATGTCCACAGAAGCTGAAAGAAAATCAGTTTGAGTTAATAAAAGGATTTTGTTTGCTGGAAGGCACACTGTCGATCTCCCCAGGCTTTGTGTACACTGAATGACTGGCCACTAGCCAGCCAAGTGCTATTGTTATCATTATAATGATTATGTGGCTGGCCTGTTGACTTGGGCCCCTCTTCTTTTCTGTAATAAAAAATAACAGGGGGAGGATTTCCGCTCAGGAATCCATCCAAAGCAGGGCATGTATTGTGTTTGATGGCACGTTTAAATGTGTAAAATTAGTTTCCTGCCTTCTAGGCAGCCTAATGTTTATTCATTCAACCATGTGTCCAAACATTTTTGTCTGGCGGGTGCATTGGAGCTCATGACCGCATATTGTTTCTGTAAAAAAAAACCGTCTTACATACCTTCTGAAAATTGATTCAGTGCTGTGTGTGTTTGTTTGTATTTGAGAAATTTAATAGTTTCCAACTCCAGCTTTAAGATAAGCAGCAACGTACAGCTAATGTACAAAACTGTTTTGTCTTTTTAACTGCTCAATATTCCTATCCAGAATTTGTTTTGTATTACTGTCAACCCAGGTAGAAAAACTTCCAGTCTGACCCTGGAGGTAGAGAAAAGAGTTTTCACCTAGAATTTATGGTTAGATGATTAATTTCCTTACGAAGAGTTTTTCCATGTTGCACATGGACACCAACCTCTTGTCTCTTTTGAGCCTGGAGTAAAAGTTCACGCTGTGAAATGAGATATGCATGCAGCATGCGAGCTGTTTCCTTTCTGTCCTCGAGCTCCGCAGCCAGTCTTTGGTTATAGTCTGTGAGCAGACTACATGCTTCATCAACAGTCACTGATAGCTTATCTGCAGCTTCTTTGTCTGAAGGTGAAAAAAGAAAGAAAATTAAGTAGAAACTACACTATTTCTGGATGTGCAATTACTACTGTTAAAAGCAATGAGTTAATATAATTGTAGAATTATTTTTAACTTTTCCAGTTAGTGAAAAATAAATGTATTCAATTACATAAAAGGAGGAAACTACACAAAAAAAATTAGTCTAACACAATATGGTATACTACAAAGCAAACAATAAGTTTACTTTAGTTATTACAGCTGGTGGTACAATTTTGTTAACAAGTCTTTTCTATCATTAAACCATGCTGATATGTCACAAATTCATATTCACAATCTGGAACTTCTGATAACTGAAATCATTAGTTGGTGTTTCTCAAAACCCTTAATTATTCTAAAAACCTCTGATATCTCCCCATTAATGCCTAATATGGAAAACAAGTCAATCAAATGAATTTTTTCGATAAAAGATGGGAACATTCCAAAAAATAATAAACATCTAAAATAAAGACCTAACTTGATTTAAAGGGAGGGGATGAACACAGTTTTTAGATCCCTATCTCACTGTTATAAAGAAACTTAGAAATAACCAAACAAGATTTGTGACTTTTTAAAAGATTACTAAAGAGAATAACAAATATTGTAACTTCAGCACTAAATAATTAACAAGAATATCTTTTTTTTTAATTCTTCTTCCTGGCGAGCATCTTTCTCTTCTGACTGGGTAGGACTAGCCCTGGTTATGATATGACCCAAATCGTGGGAACACTAAATAAAGCCAAGACCAGGCTGCAGCTATGTATCAAAAACTGAGATGGTACCTCCAAGCTTCTCCAGATGCGAGGTGTCAGCCACTTCCTGAGGCAAAGCAGCAATTCTCTCTCGCACTGCGGCATCGCTTGAGGCCGTGCTCTCCAGGTTGGTCAGGGCTTTTGCCAAATCTTCTGGCTGCAAATAAACAGTCAGGGGTGGTTAACACAAAGGCCTGTGAATGGAATTAATTGACATACTGGATAATTAGGTTGGGCTTCCAAGCTAACAGTGGGAAGCTAATTAATTGTTCATCCTGACCTGCTGATAACGCTGGTGGAATTCAAACCAACTGAGAATACTTTACTGATGAATCAGTATACTGCCGGAAATTCAGCAAGTGGATCACCTGGAAAATGGCAAGTGAGCGGCTCCCCTCCAGCAATTTTAAAATAATAAGAATAATTTTTAAAATTCCTTTTTATAATGCGCAAATTAAAACTACCATCCAATATATGAGATTCAAATAAATTTTTCTTTCTTTCTTTCTCCTTTTCTTATCTCACATTTGCAATCTGTTACTTGAAGCAACTGTTAACCTCTCTCTTTTTGTACACTAGGTATAAAAATTACGGTCCCTCTGAGGTGAATAATTTATGAAAAAAATATATTGATTTTTGTGGAAACATTTTTTATAATGCATGACAGTACAACTGTAGTAAATTATAACAGAAAATTATTTAAAAAAAAAAAAAAAACTTTCAACACAGCAGACACTTCAGAGGCTCTTTCAAACATGTGACCACAATGTAATTTCCATCTTTAATCATAGTGGACTAGTACTCACAACTGGTGACTCTCCGAGATCATCCAAAGCCTCAATCTCCTGTTGTAAGGTCAGCGACTGTTCTGGCTGGCTTTTCTTCTTTTTCACAGTTGGAGTGTTTTCAGGAGTAGAAGAATCTAAAATACAAGCAAAGAAATGCACTTTTGTTTTTAGAAAAAAAAAAGATTAATTTTTCTTTAAAAAGATTTAATTATGCAGAAGCCCAACATTCTGTATGAAGACTGAAAATATCTACTTAACATGCACTTTTGTTATTATTAGTTACAAACAGAGTGCATGCTGAACATTTTACCCTAAAACTTAAAGAAAGCATCTGCAAACCATTTCACATAGTATTCAAATTTTCTGTTATTAGGCAATATTCAACAAAGAGATATATGCTCTCAGTTCCTTCTCTCTTCATCCTTTTACAATACAAAGAGGGGGCCTTCAAGCATCACTCATAGTAGGCTGGCCTGCACTTTTATCATTGTCAGTAACTCAATTGTAAAGTAACGCAAACAATAACGTAAGTGTGCTCTGAGGGACAAGTTTATCATGTCAATGGATTTTATAATTATGAGGAAGAGTTAGCCAACGCGAAATTTTACGGCATAAAATGGTTGTATGATTCACTCTCATAATTTTAATCACTGAAAAAGTCTATTTCATGAAGATTTCTTATCTTATATGTAACTAGAGAAGAAAGAAAACATTAAAATTGTTTATACACGTTTTAATTACATTTCCCTCCCCCTTTTTTATTCTGAGATATAGTTTCCTAAATAAAGCATTTTACTTGGTACTCAGAAACAATGGCTAACCAAATAACTGTTATCCGGATTTTCTGACTTTGCATAAATAAACCACTAAATACTAAACAATTCAATGCTCACAACTATACCTGAAAATCTGATTACTAATTTACTGATAAATGAAAATCAGCACTAGAACCTCTCCATAGCAAAATGAAATGAATCAACCATTTTCAGTTAAAGTTGCCTGGCTTTGCTAAAAAAATTGCAATTTAAAAAATTCACAGCTTTTAGCCTAGGAGACAGTCAGTCCAGAGTTTCTTCTCCATGGGGCTGCTTTCATTTTGGCTCATGTGAAACCTTAACATGTTCAGTGAATGGCACAGATCTTTCTGCTTGGGAGGATGAAGTCTGCTGTTCAGCTTAACCTCCACCATATTTTAGCTAAAAACATCCATGCCATACCATTCCACGCAATCAAGAAAACAGGAAACAAACAGTGGAGACAAAGTTCTGAGTTAACCCTTTGTTTTATAATTAATTATTTATGTATTTCTTTTGTTAAAATCATAATTTAGTTAAAACAATACTGTAAAGTGCGCTTTTACTGAAGTTAACTGCTTTATACTTTGCAGCTACATCTCTACAAGGACTTAGAGACCCTGAGATTATCAAAATCATGTTTAATAGACTTTATTAAGTTAAGGAAAACAGGTAGCACAGAGACCCTGAGATTATCAAAACCATGTTTAATAGTAGACTTTATTAGATTAAAAACAAAAGGTGATGCGATAATTTTGGCTTCCACTATATTTTTTGAGAGCCCTATATAATCTTGTTAATTTTTTTATTCCTTCCAAAACAGCTAGATACCTCACTCGATGATAAACAAACTTCAATCTGGTGGGCAGACTCGCTCATCTGCACACCAAAACTTTAATGATTTTGGTCAGCTGATTGTTGAATGGTCGAGTAAAACTCAATTCAAGCTTACAACTTCAATTAACCGTCCATCAGCTGTATTACTTTCACCAAAGTTGTAATCCATCTAATAGTCAGATGGCTACTTACATTAGTGGAACGAATGTTCCCAGACTAGGTTACAAACTGTGGAACCTTGGGTCCGCTCAAAACAAGTGTCTGCCATACAGACAGTCTGAATACAGTGCTAGGTATAACAAAACAACAAATACAATTTTTAACTCACCATAACAAAAGAAAACGACAATACGTTTTAAACTTCAATGGTAGGTTTAAATCCTAACAAAAACAACTACAAAAAAGCACAACAGGTGCCCCCTTCTGCCCCCCCCAGATTCTGAATGCTTGCCAATCTGATGATGACAATTAAGCTGTGGTTGCCACCTACTCAGTGGCATGGCTTTTCTGGCTCTTCTAGACCAGCCTGTCTGCACAGTCTGTTCCAGGTGCTCAGGGTTAGTTCTTGCAAGTTCCTTCCTAGATATGGTCAGATGTTTGCTGCAAGTGGGCCAGGTACCAAACGCTTGCATCACAACCATATCAACTTTCCTAGTTAAGACTAACATCCTACACCTTCATAATTCTGTGAACTGCTAAGCTATCATCTTAAACCTCCATCTGGGTGACCTGAACAGGAAATCGTAATCTGCTGCTCCAACCCTTTCCTGCATAACGTATAACCAAGAACCAAACCAATTCTTTCTCTCGTGCTCTCTCACACACTGTCTGATGTTCATCTTCAGTAGGAAACTCACCTCCAGATGCTCTCAATGTTACAAGTAGCAATTACATAATAAATGTCATGTGAAAAGTCTGACTTATTTTTGTATTTATCATTTTAGGAGGCAGAAGTGGGAAAATAAATAAACGTTTAATTAGAATCGTTCGTTTCAAAGTTAATATAATAGCTTTTTTCCCTGTAAAATTCCTCCGTGACTTCCTCGATTTAACATGAAAATGATCTGAAACCTCTTCCCCTAATGCAGCAGCAAGTATGAAGTTTGATGAATAGCAAGTAAAGTAGAACTTTGAGGATCCAGTTATCTCCATAGAGCCAAATTTGAGCACCTCGAACTGGTCAGTCTGCTCACTACAATTTTTCTTCCAATCTGCTTCCCTACTCTTTCATCAGAACTCTTTAGGAATTAACTAATCTAGCAAGAAAGACAGGAAACTTCTAGAGTTGGTAATTAAATAAAATATAATGAAAAATAGAACAATAAAAGCAACAACAAACACCCCCAATGTATTAGTGCAGCAAAGCATTAATTCAACATTTAGTCTGAACAAACAACAATTAGTATGCTATCCACAGTACAACACAAACTACTAAGACAGTGATAGAAAATCTGTAAAGTGATGCAATTTAATCCCTTAACATCTGCATAGCAATAACATCAAAAAAATTACAAACCACATAAATGGATTTGACAGATTAGCTTCCCTTTGACAGTTCAGATGGCAGAGAGTTAACACAGTGGAGTTGATCTATAAAATGCAGTTCACCTACTGATTATAGCCATTAATTAGTGGTTTCTGAGTAGATATTCTTCAATAGAAGAACAGCTGAGTAACACAGCAAGTTCATCCAATGTATCAAAAAAATAAGCATACAACTGCAGCAGTTTGAAAAATCCTAACCATAACTGTAAAAAAGAACTATAGATATCTCAGACTGCATAGATTTTATCCAAGAACTACTAAGCTGTCCTGTCTGTCTGTGTGTGCGCGTGTGAACGTGTAATATGTTTACATACAAGGTTGAGCTGGGTATAGTTTACCGGCATCAGTTTCCAAACAGTACAGAATAGCTGAATGCAAACACTTCCTGGTTCTCATGATTTGTCTAAACGTTTCCACAAGTATTATTATAGCAAATGAATACAATCTATTAATATAAATTTGTAAACTTTTTGTATTAAGCAGTCAGGGTGCAGAAATAGGGAGCTAGTTACAAAATGCATACTCTTGATAACTCAAAGTTGCAGGGAGTATTCTATATACATGTTAAAAAAATTAAATTACAATGAAAAAGCTTCATGCTAAGTATAATATATAAAGCCACAAATGTACAGAATAATGTTGATGATGAAGTTAATGATAAAAAGGAACTTAGATGCTACTAATTTCTAACCAATTATCTTTCTGTTAATTAAGTTTAATGTACCCTACTATAGCAATAGTTAATACTTGTTGACTTTTCATCCAAAGTAAAAAATGAGATGAACGTGCACATTCTGTTCATTTTCTTTTTCTAAAGGACAAAGAGTGATAGAAACCTGTGAAACAAAGAGATATTAACTAGAGATTAGTTTACTCTCATCATCATCATACAAGTGTTAAACATTTTTTTATTTTGATCTAGTGACCCCACCCAAAAACTGGAAAATGCAGAATCCACAACCATATAAGCTGGTGACAAAGATGCCAATGGCGCATTTCCGTCATTTCTGAAAATCCTAATAGAAATTGCCTGACCAGAAGTGGGAGAAATAAACCCAAGGGGAACCAGCTGGTACAGAAAAGCAAGACAAACCACATCACTGGGGTAGATACCGAGCACTGCCCAGACCACCTTGAGAACAAACTTCAGCTGTTACATGACAAGTAAACATTGCTACATGGCTCTAAACTCAATTTATCCGACTTTTTTACTGCACATTTTCTATCCACAATACAAAAAGATATCCAGCTCTGTGCCATTTAACTTTGATCCATGCACTGTGTAAGAGAAGAAACACGCTGACAGCTGATTATATAGTGATGCTGTTCTAAATTATAGATGCAGATTTTAAAATTTTTTCTTTGTAGATGTAAAAACTAACCTTTTGATGATGAAGATGATGACGACTTTTCTTTACGGGTTTTATAACTTTTGCCTTCTGAAACAAAGCAGGAAAATTTTTTTTTTTACAAAAAAGAACTGAAAAAAAAAAATTAATCTTTAAATCAAATTAATACACAGAAAGCTTTTAGTTTATTTGTGATGCTGAAAACTAAAAGACAATACTAGTCAGGTGTAAAATTTAAAAGGAAAAAACTCAATTCAACCTGTTAATTAAAGAAGTCTGAAACATATTTTTTTTAAAATCATTCCCTTGCATGACCTCTGATTTTAACTTGCCCCATACAGAGTCTGTTGTCCTGCTGTTGCTATAACCATGAACAAAAACATTTAGTCAGATAGAGCAAAATGACTTTCTATTGGAACTTTCAGCTTCCAAATTAGGTATTTAGCATTACAGATTAAAACACATGGAAAATAAAGGAAAATGACCCTAGTTGTACAAATCTGGCATGAATGGATAGTTTTAGACCTTTGACAACTAAAGGATAACAAACAAACAAAAATATGCTATGCTTCTCTACTGATAAAACATGTTTTGGGTACTAAGATGTTGCAGCATAATCAATGGAATGTTAAAGATGTCTATTTTTAACAGAGACAGGGAGATGCAGAATGGTACAGTCTGAATTGATATTACTGCTTGTTCTAGGCATAACATGATCTGCATATGCCATCAGAGGAAAATATTAACTCCAGTAGAGCATACCTTACATGGCTAGTACTTCAGTGGATCTGAATAAACCTAGTTCAAAATTAATAAAAAAAACAAGAAATTTTGCCTTCTTGCTGAGTTTACTGCTTAATGGATAGCAGCTTAGATTTCACAAAACTAATTGCTGTTTGTAATGGTTCTCATAACTATAGTATGCAGAAAAGTCTCCAAAACATCTTTTATGATACATAATATGAACCTGTGACTTTGCAAAATTTGTAAAGTGGCCCAGAACCATCTATCTATACTAGAAGACTATTTTTCAGAGACTTTTCAGATAAAGATTATTTATAGATTAGTAATACAAGACCAGAGGATTGGAAATTAACTTTTATTATAACATAAAATGATCAGATACTGAGCATATTTTTTTTCCAATTCCTGAAAAGTAAATGATTGAACAAGAAGAAAAATCACTCGTTGTATTTACTTTTATTGCAAATTCAATTCATAATAAGTTCTTGTAATGGGGAATGTGCTGGCAATACTTGAGATACACCCATTTTTTATCTGACTATTTGGGAAAAATTCACAGTGCACTAACCTTCGTGGCCAAAGTATGCTATCAGCACTGTCTTCACTTTGAATCTCACCTGTCTTGCTTTCTTTGGTCTAGGTGATGATGTTGTCTTCCACTGGGAGAATTAGTGTTTGGTTTCCTGATCATAATCTTAAACCCAAATTTCATCACCAATTATAATGTTCTGAAGAAATTTTGAATCATTTGCTACTCGTTCTCTAAGATCCTGGCAGAACTTGATGTTTTCTGTTCTCCGGTGATAAGGCATAGTAGACATGTTGCATCCCTAGATCTCTTGTAATAAATGACTGATGCTATAGGAAATTTTAACTTCCTCAGCAACATCACTGATAGTCATCCACATGTCTGAATCACGATCAAGAGTTACTGAATCATCTGTAGGAAGTTGCTGGCCATCCAGCTATAATTATTTTCAGTGCATATTTTACCATTCCAATCTTGTTGCATGGAATATTGCCATGAAAACCAAAGGCTGCTTGCAACATTTCAATGTGTTTCAGTGGCTGTTTTTCCTAACTTCCAACAAAATCTGATGCAAACTTACTACTGCTACGTACCTCTGCTATCTTAAATCTGCTAATCACTGATAGTATTCCTATGCCGCTCAGGGTATGTGACTGGCAGGAAATAACGGTGCAGTTGAGCTTTAAATGTTGTGTCAACATGATTAGAGAAAGGGGTCTTGAATATTACTTAACAAATTTCAGCTATTGGTGTGGTCACACTAATTCCAGTGCAGGGACATTTTAATCAAACTTGAATTTAAGAAATTTCCAAAATCATTTATCTTAAATTAGTATTTTTTCAGATCCCTCCCCTAAACACATACACATTAGTAAAAAGTTTGTAAAATCTAACTTTTGTAAAAATTACAGGATTAATAATATACAATGGAAAAATTTCTTAATAGAATATTTTCTCAGCAATAAAGAGAAGCTTACTCTTTTTTAGCTTTACAATACATATTGTATATACATATAATGTTTATATATCCATTTTCTTGTTACATTCTAAATGCAGGAGAAAGATTTTTTAAAAAAAAATGATAAACAAAGACAAACTGCTACTGCAATAGCAGCCCTCAATAAAAATTGTACCTTTATCAAAACATTTTCAAAAATATAAAAAGCTAAGTCAAAAGTCGATAACAAGCTGTAAACAAGATCAGATAATTTAGTGTTCACGGGCAAGTTATGCATTTTTTGATTGTATTTACAATATGGAAAACAATTGCTTTTTCTTTCAACTTTGAAAGGGTTAACAAATAAAAAACTGAACAGCATCCAAATGTCACACTAGTAATCGTAAGACTTCAATGCTATTTTTACAAGAACATTAGTTATTCATAAACAAATCACTAACTGGCAGCAAATCCGTTTGTTAATGATATTTTCCCGATATGCTATAGAGTAAAACTGATAAAATAAATGTGTTAACTGCGCCATGTTATGTTAATAGATTGCAGAAAGTTCACAATATGTCAGCAAGACACACAGAGAATGCATACCTTTAGTATTATGACCTTTTGGTTATGTGATCTTAAAATAATTTGTAAATTCTTTTTTAAAACAAAATCTAAGGAATTATAAAACTTCAAATGCTTCTATGCTCTTATTAACTATGAATGAATGTCTTAGTCACAAAAAAAATCTTTTTTATACAAAGCTACTAGACTGGCATTCATATCTGTTTTTTTTTTATACCTACAACTGTAAAATCAATCTATGAAGAGTTCAGGATTTAAATTCTAAATTTTAAACTAACATGCTTGACTAACCAAAGGAACAACTGGGTACTCAACAAATATGATGAGCTATAGAACGTGTGTTTTACTAAAGTGGTTATTCCAAATGTTGTAGATACATGTAAAACTTGAAGACAAACATATTTCATTAGAACATTATTGTGACTTGAAATAAATGTCACAATCACTTAACAGTAATCCCATCTAAAAGTGCTTCCACTACATGAACTTACTCATTGCTTGTCTCATCTGGCTAATAAACTCTTTGTCATAAACTCCTCTATCCTGCCAAATGTTTAGAATACGGTCCATTGTTTGCTTAGTTTTGTCATCTGCTTCTCTGCAAAATAATATGCACTGTATTAGTATTTTATCTAATTACTAATTACACAAATATTAACAAAGTATGGTTGTTTGTTTGGTGTTTTTTTAGTTTGAAAAAATAATTAAAACAATTTGACTGCTGGCATAAAATAGAATAAATTCTTAGTTCATGCAAAAAGAAAACAACAAAAGAAAGCAGGTACATCTTCAAATAACCAGTAAGAGCAGTTCACACACAATTTTTATACAAATTTGTTGATCCATTTTTACAACCACAGAATGACAAATGCTTTAATAGTGCCATATTAAGTACCAGAAGTAGCAAACATTTATCCTGCATTTCTTTTTTTATAAATAAGTCACTGATGACTGACACAGTCTGACCCAGAGATACATCTCCCAAAACACAGCGTGTGTGCGCTGCCTGTTCAGCTTCAGCAATGACAGAAATCTGCTCCCCCTAATTATGTTAGCTGTATTTTCAGGCAACAGAGACATGCCGGTGGCTGAAAAAACAAATTTCCAGTAAGCTGAAGATTTATTTTAATATATCAAAGGTGCCTACTTAGGAATGCTTTAGTTGCTTATATGCTGTGCCAATTCCATCTGTGTTAAAGCATTAAACAAAAGTAACAATTATTTGTCTATCAGGGAACACTCCAAGTTACTTACTTGGCAGCATTTCTGTAGGCATCAAGTAGTACTGTTCCAAAATCTTTGGCAAACTCCGGTCCTTTCTTTTTACTGTTCTGGATGACATCATTTGCCAAGTAGATGAAATGCAGTTTTCTTTGACCTTTGACTGAAAACATGGACACTTTTGATTAAATAGCTAAAAAAATGTTCTTTTAACTGCTATAACATAAATTCCTCAAATAAAGCAAACAACAACAACAACACAGTTGGTAACATAGTATAAAAAAGTATTTCCTCATTATTTTTTTGTTATATTAAGATGTTATGTTAACGCAACAGGTCTACAAAAACAAATTTTGAAATAAATGCGAGTCACAAATGAAAGCTAAACATCTTTTACTCATGTTGCACACATTAACAATGATAAATATCCAATGAATGTTGGCTGCAAGAGAAACGGTAAGAGAAAACTAGTTAATAAGATAACCTACTTGATACTAGTAATTCAAAATACACTGCAAAAACTGACAACTGAGATAGCAAAAAACTTGGTGCAAGAAAGGCTGAAGACCCAGACATGTCATTAAACACAAAAGACAAAAAGTAGAATTCATTCATCAGGTGTGACAATGATCTGCATACTTGGCTATGTACTGCAGTGGTATGTTTACTTGGAATATAGAAGATGCATTTAACACTGGTGTTTTTTTTTTTCCAATTTGAACAGCTTTAGCATCAGAATTCTGCTTCCTGGCCATATGATCAATGATTAACTTCTGTCTGTTATGCATGGCTATCTGTGTGTCTGTAGGTAGCAAGTTGGATAGGTTTTTTCCTGCACTATGAGTAGCAGTTTTCAGTACAGTATTTGGTTTCCCTGCAGTTTTTTTTTTAATGATATCAGTGGTTTCTCCATCTTTTTTTGGGGTCAAATTTGGACTCAATTTTACCATCAATGTTTTCCATGCCACAATTTATGACCCATTATTCACAAAAATAAAAAGAAAACGTTAGAGATATGCTTTATAAAATATCGCTCTTATTCTGTCTATGACAGCCTGCAGCATTACACTAGATAATTAAGGGTAAAACCTGCCATCTCAAAAAGGTTAAAAATTACTATCGATCAGCACAATCATGAACAGACACAAGAGGAAACAACCATTTTCTTATCAAAGAAACATGACTAATTTTATTATCTAAATACCAGATAGATATTCTTACAAGATGCAAACGGTTTATTTCTCTAAATGTGATACTAATAGCGCAAAACTTAGTAAAATATCCGGCAGTTTCATATAAATCGCTTTTGTTTTACTTTTAGAGATTTGCGAATATTTTAAATGTGTTTTATCTGTGCAGTACTAAAGTTACGCATCCAGGTATAAAAACAATCTCTTTTAATTATACCTTCTTTTTTTTTTTTTTGAAATTAGACCGGCCTCCTCTACTCCACAGGGTGGTGAATAAGATATTCTGAGGAGAAGGGTGCGATCTTTCTTGCCAAGGATATCCGTATTTGTATGCCCCTATCAGCCATTCGTTTTTCACCTTTACGAACGTATGCAAAAATGTTGCACCTGCAATCAGGGACCGCGGTCCGTTCTCTCCCCCCTTCCCAACCTCCTGTACAAAGCCGGTCGCAGCGGTGTCACCGGGTGATCGGATTTTGAAAACAAAGGTACACACACACACATATATATATATATATATACACCCACCCCTTTCAGAATCTCTCGGTGCCAGACTTGTACAACGGACTTCGAGTGCTTTCGGTGATGGATCAGCCACAGCGACAAGGTCTGGATGCTCTGCTGGGTGTTGTTCAGCTCGGCTAGCTTCTTGGCGAAGTTACTGTCGGAGAAGGAAGACATTTCTAACCGAGACAGGTAAGGCAGGCCCCCTCCCCGCCCCTCAGGCTTCTACTTTCAATAGCGAGGCGCAGCAGGCAGAGGCGCCAGAGAGCGGCATCAGACACGTGTGGGGGGTGGGGTGGGGGGGGGGCTAGCTTACTGCACAGGGTCAGACCAAACGCTCTGTAGCACGATCGATTCATTTAAAACAAGTTACCATTTTTCCTCTCCCCCATTACTTTCCCTTACTGCAGGAGTCTGAAGGTGTCCGGCTACTCCAACATCGCCCGAACGCGTTATTTATTCTAAATTTCTCCTCGCCACCAAATCACTCAGGGGAGACAACACATCCCGTAATTTACAGCCAATGGCACTTGACACCGGGCGTCTCAATCGACGACTACAACGCGGTGTCTCCCAGTCTAAACAATCTAATTTTATAAACTAGAAACCCACCGCTTCGATATCCGTTTATAAAAAATAAATACATATTTTAAAATTTTTGTTTTTTTTTTAAATATTTTCAAATCCGACTTGAGCGAGTTTAGCAATATTTAAATTTTGCTCGACTCAAGCTCGGTGATATAATGACCGTGATAACTTTTTGCTACTCGTGTAAATTCGAACCGAGTCCCCCCCCCCGCCCCCAGTAGACGGACTCTCTGGCAAGGATGCCCTACGCTAACCAGCCGACCGTCGTTATTACGCAGTTAACGGACGAGAACATTAAATTTATCTTAGAAGATACGGATTTGAGGTATACCTCTGTTTCACTCTCTCTCTCTCGCCATAATTTTTAGGTAGTAGGTAAGCCGATTTCGTTCGTAGTTGTACTGTAGATCACCTGTGCTGGCAGCATCAGCCCACTCACCTTTATTTACCTATCCCTAACAAATGCATCTTGATTAATTAGCTTAAATATATAAATGCTTCCTACTGCCCAAGCTAAAATTGACAACAGCCCGAGTTTTAAATGGAGATTCCCTGTGGCGGAGTTCCGGGGTATGCTTAGCAATTGGGACTATTTGAAGTATAAACTTAAGTAGACCGAAAGAAAACCCTTTCCCTTCTCTACTCTAAACTGTAACCTTTTTTATCGACTTTAATAGGCTAATTTCCAAGTCGTTCCTACCGGGAAAATACTACTGAAATTATCGAATGGAACCCGGCCGATTGTATTCTCAGCCGGGTTTGATGCGAACGTCTCTAGTACGTGTACATCCAGTTTTGCCAACTAGTAGTCTGGTATCCACCACTAACTCCATTCTCTTTGAATTATTCATATTTATTAGTCAGAATCTTTGTACATCTATTTTATGCGAAATTTTTTCCGTTCTTTTTACGAAACGTACTCAGAACGAGTGTTATATACAGGGTGTCCCAAAAGATGCACATACACTTTCACATACTACCATAAAAAGTCATTTAGTGTCTCACTTGTTAAGGCGTGTTTCATTCAGAAGCTCACAGATGACTGTACAGTGCATTGCAACAGGTTACTCCTGACTTGCATTTTAGGTGTTGCAAAAATGTAGCGGCATTTTTAGATGATCACTACTGGGAGGTGGATGGGATGACATGAAGCAATCCGATACTCTCCACATCTCACGCCTCCATATTTCTTCAGGTGTTTAAGGGAAATCTATGATCCATCAACTCTAACAAAGAATTGCTAATGCTCTGTTAAACTGCAATGCCTGTGTGGATGCAGATGGTGGAAGTTCTGAACATCTATTGTACTGTATCATGTTTGAGATGTCTGATATATAAAGCAAAGATTCTTTTTTGCCAAATGTCTTTGTTTATTAGTTTATTAGGCTATAGAAAAGTGCATGCATCTTTTTGAGGCACCTTGTATTGTTATCACTTTGCCAATATTTTATTTGTTTCAGCTATGCCATTTTGTTCTCGGAATTAATCTGGTTCATATGATAATTACACAAAATTCCTTTTATTATACTTAATCTAATCTGACATAACTCATCAGGGAAACCTCTGGGTAAAACAAGAAAAAATCGAATGAAATATAGTCTAAAGTAAAAGCCCCAATTTAAAAAAAAAAAAGTTATAGGATATTTTATACTCGTTTTTGCATTTTTTTCATTTATGCAGTACATAAAACATTCAAGAAATAGTGGTTTACATATGGAATTTGTTCAAGCTTCCAATATATCTTTTAGAATTTGTATGAAAGACCTTTTTTCAACCATTTAAGGCATGTGTGATATATTTAGAAAGGTTATAGCATGGCTATAACTATTAAAATAGATTTTTCAGCATGTTAAATTTGTAACTTTTTTTTGTTGCAGTGTGGCAAATTCTATTAGAAGAGTGTGCATTGCTGAAGTACCAACTATTGGCAAGTTGTTTTTAATGTGGTATTTTGGAATGGAAAAGATTCTTAGTGAAAGTATTTACAGATTGATTAATTTGAAAATGCTATATATATTTTTGTGCTACAGTTTATTTGGAAATGGAATTAAATACATGGACTGAAAGGGAGGGAGGGAGAGTAAGAGAGAGTGAATGTGTGTGTGTGTGCGTAGGTAAAATCCTTTCCATATTTTTCAAATGCAAAAGCTAGTGTACTTATGAGTTCATGTAAGATGGAAGAATATTCTATTGTAAAATCGTTCGATGAAGAATTCAAGTAGATTTCTAAGTAGTTCTATTGAGAATAATAGTATATGGTTAGTAATGGGTTGATGGTAGTTACATATTTACAGTTGAATACTTGTATGAAAGGTAACTAATTCCTTGTATTTATAACATTTTTCTTTAAAAAAAATTTTTCAGCTATTGACTGGGTTCAAATTGAAGCCAATTCAACAGTATTGTTTGATGAATTTATATCTCATCGTGTTGGTCTCATTCCACTCACCAGTGATGAAGTAGTGGACAAAATGCAGTATTCAAGAGTAAGTATCCAGATTTAAACTTTTTTGTTTTTCTTCTTTTTTTTTAAATAAAAAAAATAAGTTCAGTTCAATTTTAAATTGACTTTAGAAAGTTTTAGAAAAGAGCACATATTTTGATTTGATTTTTCCCAAACATTTATTCTTCATCCCATTATATTATATTATATTCTTTCTGTGGAGATATTTTTTTAGTTATAAATGATTATCATTTTATTAGTAGTTTTTAGATTTGAATTTTTTATATTTAAAAAATTCAATAGCAACATACTGCATTGAATAACAAACAAATTTTAGAAGCAAATAATTAAGCGTAGTATAATTCATTGTATTTAGAGCTAATATAATATAATATTAATATATTTTTTAAATTTAAAAAAACTCAAATTCAAGGAAAATAATTCATACTTTTAAAATTGGTTTAAAAGATAAATACTTTATAGGAAAAGTTAGATTGTAAGTGCAATGTTCTGATTTTGCATTAAGGTGTTTTTACGTCAAATGTAAGAGAAACACAAACAAACAACTTTGATGCAGATGATCTTTCGGCTAAACATGAAATTATTACGAGTAATCTGCATTTTAAATGGTATTATTTAACTATTAACTTCATAATGGAAGAGATGATTGGTGACCAGTTGTAGCATCTTATTAATTAGCTGACTAGAGCAAATGAGTTATTACAAATTTTAAAGCTAGCAATGAATGTTCTATGTAGAATATTAGCAGGTGGTTATTGTCCTCTACTTGTCTTTGCTACCTAGATCATTCTTTTGACAAAATATTTAATGACCTTTAAAACTAAAATAAAATTCTGGTATAATAATTTTGACAGATGTATAAATTCATTTATGTCTGTTTTATTTATTGTTGATTTGTTTGAAATTTTTTCCCTGTTCAAGTGAAACTCACTTTAAGCAAGGCAATTTTCAACAACACAGAAAGAAAATTTGTAATTTATAAAATAGACAAATCAAATATTTAGGTAACGGTAATGCATTAATGGTACAGCCAAAAAAAATCAAGATTTTTAAGTGTTAAGGAGTTTTCTTTATGTACAGTGACATACATTATTTACTGATAACTGTTGGTAAATTTCTTAAGTTAAAGAGGATTGCAGTTTCATCTCAGCATCCTTCTTTTTCTCACATTTCAATGAATGGGAAAACATTTTAGAAATGTGGTGTTGGTTAATATCAGACAACTGAAGCTAGGTTATTTATTCAATCTAGTGTACAGTCTAACTTATTTGATGATAGTTTAACATTTTCTCTGCAACAAGAAACTTGGTAGACAATCCATTATCACATTCTGTGAAGGTGAAAAATTTGTTAATATTTTAATTTTATTTCTTTAAAAAATTAAATAATATTTGTTAAATGCTTATTGTCTTGACAGGGGATTATTCCAAAATGTTGGCTTTATATCTATCTACTTTTTTTTTGAATTGTAGTTGGTTTGTCATCAACTTTTCTGACATCAGCAATTTTTCCTTAGAGTAGGTTTCTTTCATAAATAAAATATTTATTTAGTTTCTATTTTATAAATGATAAAAGCAGAAGAAAGTATTTCTCCAAACAGTGTACGAGATGCCAGCTTTGAGGTTTGTGTCAAAAACTTTATATCCTAAAGCTGGGGGCGGGCGTAGAGCACATGCCCGTTCCTTGGTTGGCTGGTGTCGGTTTAAATTAGCCTCTTGAGGGTCTACGGTTAAATGTTTTTATTTATGAGCTGTATTTATTTGTATATAACAAACTAATTAGAGATGCATAAATAAGAAAATGCTTCAAATAAAGGTTATGTTTCTAGCTAAAAGCTTGGAAGCAAACACAGATTCAAGAAAGGGTTAAAAAAAACAAAACAACAACACACTGACCACTATGGATACTACATACAGCAGTTGGATTATGAGATATTACAAAAATGAGAAGAAAGTGCAAACAAATTTAGTGTACTTATACTCATCCATTACTTTCATCAGAAGAGTTGCCTGTGTCATAAACGAGCGAAACGGGTAAACTAACCTAAAACCACTTATAGACACTGTAAACGATCATCTGATTGACCTAGCTCTGCAACACAGGAGGAACAGGCTCCATTGGGTAGAAGATGGCTGGACACCAATGTATCAGAGTTTGGTTTGAGAGAGCATTCACTAGCAAGTGGGAGTAGCTGATTAGTGTCGCTATGAAACAGGAGAGCTGGCTAAAATGTTTTTGGACTTTTTTAGCAACACCAACTTACTGATGTTTCATTCTCCAACAGAATAGTGATCCTAAGCATTTATCTAAATTATAATTATGCAGACAGTATGTAGGGAAAACAGGAAATGAATGGGTTTTTTAATAAAAACAGTTTGTCCACCACATTGATCTTCTGTAGAATGAAAATGACAGAAAAGTGAGACAAATGATGTCCATATACAATACGACACTAGATTTTGGAACTTAGTAACACATTTTTTAAAAAAGTAAATTGCTAGAATGCACGAACTTTGCATATATTGTTGGATGTCATGCAATGCATTGGCTCTTTTGAAGAAAGTACAAGTTGGCTATTTTGATTTAAAAAAATTTTTAAGTATAAATATATTAAATGTTTGCACTCTGTTTTTATTTATGTACTATTTAGTAAATCTGATATTTCAGCTAACAATTTAGGTATGTGTAATTGGTAGTCTTTCCTTTTTCTTCCCAAATCTGTATTTGCTTCCAAACCTTTTGGCTGATATATATAGAAACACTTTCTGGTAATAAAATCTTTTACATACTGATTTTTTAAATTTTCTTCATATCAGCTTTTCCATATGCTTTTAATTTCAAAATGATATTTGCTTGTCAGGACTGTTCATGCGATGACTTCTGCCATGAATGTTCTGTGGAGTTTACTCTGGAGGTGAAATGTATGGATGATCATACAAGACATGTAACTACCGCAGACTTAGTGAGTGCAAATCCCAAAGTTATTCCTGTAAGTGAAATTCTTTTCTTGACTTTCCATCTCTAATTTATACATTATACAGGCTATTAATATACAATGGTGGCCAAAATAATTATCATCCAAACTAATTCTGATTTTTTAAAAAAATAGTGTAATTACATTATGACTAATGTAATTTTAAAGCTTTTTTGTATATAGTTCATCATTTATATATTTTTTAAAATAATGATGGAAAATGTTTATTATTAGGTTTACTTTAGTATTCCATAAGAAATTATTACTACCCTAAGAATGTTTACAGGGGCCCTGTGAATATTAAAACCACTTTAATTGACTTTATTAAAACCACAATTTTACATTCTCTCTTGCGCACACTTAATAGCTTCTTTTATAAAAGGTGGTGCAATAATTTGGCTACCATTTGTATTTTACAAAAGTTGATAGTTTTTTAATAAATATTTATGAAACTAGTTATTTCCAATCAGTTGTGCTTGTGGAAAGTTCAATATTTTTGTATAGCATCTGATTCCCATAGGGATTAGCTTGGTTCCTTTTTCACCAGCCAGTTGCATGGATGCCCTCTAGGTACTTTGCTTTCTTCCCACATCTAAAAATGAAGAGTTCTAGTAGGAAATTCTGGTACATCTCCCATTCTGTGCAACTACACGAGTTGCTGCAGTAGGATTCACTCACCTGTATGATCTGCACAAGTTGCTGCAACAGAGGTTTGGGTAGCTGGCCAACACCATTGTTCTCCTGATGTCTGCCAACCATGTAATTACTGCTATTATATTTGAATGCTCATTTTTTTTTTCTTAAAAAAAAATGTATTACTAATGTGTGAAAAAGTAAACTCAACCACACTGTCTAAATTCACTTGTGATTACTTGAATATCTTCCATGACGATTCCTGATGCTGGTTGTCCAGTCATGGCGGTTTTTTCCTTTGCACTAGTGTGCAAAACACATTTATTTTTTATAATTTACACTGTGATGCTGGAACTTGTTTTCCTCTTTTTGAATCTTTTTTTTTTTTCAAAATGTTTATAGAAAACAATTTTAGTTATTAGCTAAAGAGTGGGAATAATAGTAACTATACTAACATTTAATTTGATATTTTCAGATTCTTCTACTGATTTAAACACTGAAATGCCAATAAAGGGACTTAATTTACTCCACATCTAATATAAACATCTCTTAATACCATTAATCTGAAGAGAACTTCAACAAATTTTAAACCTTCATGCTTTTCAAACTTATCAGTGATGCCAGAGCTCTTTTGCTAAGGTCAAAAAGGACATCGTCCATAGGGCTGATGGCATTTGCATGAATGAGCTCTTGACAAAATTACTTTTCTACTCACTTCAAAAGAGCTCAAAAACACAACATGGCAATTTCTGAAGTATCTGTAGGAAAACATTTAATTATTTCTTAATATGCATATGATAATTGGTTGTTAGTAATTTCATTATTGAAACTGAATAATAGATAATTATATATTATTATTATTAGAAATCAAATTATGTTAAATGTGTTTAAACTATGGACTTAAATGTTCCTTTGATAAACCAGTTACTTTCAATGTTTTGTTTTAATATTTTTCTTTGTAAATTACTTACCTATCTTATGTAAGAAGAAGTTTCTCGTATTCCAATCTTTTATTTTTAAGGGTCACTACTGGCTTCCTGTTTAGCTAAACAATTTGTTGTTTTCAACATAATGAAGTTCAATGCCATGGATATGAAATAACAATATTAGCAACTTTGATTTCTATATTTCTCATAAAGGTGACATCTAGACACAGAGAAGAAGCGAATGAATATGAGGAAACTGATGGTAGGTAAAACTTAGATAGTTGATTCGTCGCTGGCTTTGCTTTCTCTCTAATATTTCTATGCAGAACTCTCTTGCAGAGAGTTACATTAAAATGGCTCTCTTATGTAGGATTGTTAACAAAATGTCTTTCATAGAAATTAGATGCATTGGAGGATTTTCATATATTAATAATTCTTATTTCAGGTTAAAATTAAAAATATTTTCACTATTATTTATTAAAATTAAGTTCTGTAAATGTTTATAAATACCTTTTTATAGAAATTACTTATGCGAGTTACCTTTTCTTGACTATTTTTAAACATTCGTCATAACTGGAGAGTTCAGAATATTTTATTTTCCCACTTGATTCTCTTTTTACAATAATTCTGAGCAAGTGCCTTTCTTATAAAACAAGTTTCTCTTACTGATGGAATTTTACTTTAGCTGTGTGATTGTCTTATTTTCTCAATCAAGGGGAAGTGATTTTTCTTTCCTGTCAATCATCATTACTCCAGAGGAAGTCAATACTTCAAGCTATCATCTCACCCTTTGAAAAGTCATCTAGAGAGTCAACATTTAGCATTAAGGTTATTAAGAAAATTATAACAAATGTATGAATTATACATATGCGCAGAGTTCTTTGAATGTCTTTGAGTGATTTCGACATCTAATAACCTTTTACCTATAAAAGATAGAACAAAATTCTAAACTGCAATTATATTTTTATTACAATTGGAGCTCCCACATTTTTTCCATTTCAAATGACACATTGTTCAGCCAAGATTGTAGGGCTGTGCAGTGATGTTGATGGTAGCTGTTTCAGTTCATGCATTCAATAGAGTTCAGGAGGGCTCTTTGTTGCAATGTGTCTTGAATTTTACTTACAGTTTACCTAATTTAAAAAATGCACTTGGCCTTTTATTCTGGTATTGCCATTTGTTTTAATGTTAGTTCCTGTTGCAGCAATTTCAACCAAAAATAAGGAACAAGTACAACAAAATGGATTTTTAAAGCAGTTTACTGTTTTGTTCTGTCTTGTGTAGGTAAGTTATTAACTGCCATTCTTTAATGTACTTCCTGAATGAGTGTGCACATGCTTGTATTCAAGCTTATAGGGAAAACTCTGCTAGAGCTAGTTATTAAAATTCTGGGTGGTGGTTAAAAATTTGTCACCTAGTTTCTGAAAAATATTTTACAACAGCAAAATAAACCCTGCAAGCAGAAATTACTGGGCAACTAAAGAAATTATACACAAGGATGGTACTATTTCTTCTTTTCTCATGGAGGGCTGTCACTTCTACAAAGATTCACTATTTTGGCTCCCAAGGTTTCTTGATTTTACCATGGATCGATATAATATTTGATTGATTGTTCACTCTTAAATTTGAATTTACAAATGAATTATTAATAAGTAAACATTAAAAAAATAAGCAAAAATTAATTTTATTTAGTGCTGGATTTCTGAATGAATTCTTTATTTTTGTATGTAGATATTCTTATAGTCAAACTGCGTAAGGGCCAGGAAATCAAGCTGAGAGCTTTTGCAAGGAAGGGTTTTGCAAAAGAGCATGCGAAGTGGAACCCTACTGCAGGTGTTTCATTTGAATATGACCCTGACAATGCTTTCCGACACACATTGCTCCCCAAACCAGAAGAGTGGTGAGCATAACATCTTTTTCTACTTCATTTCCTCCTGTTAGCAGGAAAACCTACAACACAAACAGGTTGCGAGTATTTAAAAGACCTTTCTGTTTGTCTGTTTTAAAAATCCACACAGTCATGTAGAAAGGCTGTTTTTTCAAAAATTTCATCAGACTCGAGTCGCAACAGTTTTTTTTTTCAATTAGTTATAACGCAAATAGAGTTTTAAAAAAAGGGGGCATTAAAAAGCATAATCTAATGAAAATCCAGGGTGTGCCAGGCTGACAGTTAACCTGTCACCCAAAATCGAGTACAGTCAGCTTGATTGAAATAGATAAGTAAATTTATCCACAAAGAATTGTTTATTTCAACTTTGTTTCAAAGATAGTTAATTCCTTCAATGTTCTGAACTTCAAACTAAACATTTGCCAAATTTCCATTCTTCTGCTTTGCAAGGCAAAATCTGCTCCAGTTTGGCTTTTTGTTGTTGACACTGCATTTTATCATGACCCTTATCAACTTTCTAAATGATCCACTCTAATAGGAACTTTCTCTGGTATGAAAGTCAGTGAACTGCATTCTTCTGTCAAATTCATCATCCTCCCAAATGACAGCATATGGTTGTTGGAAGACTGTTTACTTTTCCTTCTTGGTGAACACTATATTTTTTTCTTTGCCATTATTGTCTAAAACTTCTTATTGAGAAAGAAAGAGGAAAACATCTGATTTTTTTTATTTGAAGCAGCTTCTAAAAATATGAGATCTCTCCCTTGAATCATTTGGGTGTAAATGTTTCAGAAGAATGACTTCTTGTCTCAAGCATTTTTTTCAACTAATTTTCTTTGCTGGTATTTTTCACCAGCTGATTTAATTCATTTATTGTTGTTGTTGGCCTGTTATGGTCTATGTACTTCTCAGTATATTGTCTGCACAAGCAGTAGCCCGGTGTTGTTTCTTAAATCATCTCTGATTTTTGTTTTTGCTCCCATCTCTGTTTTGAGATCCCATGTTTTCCAACTCATGTATCATTGGTTTGACTTCACTGAAATGATTTAATTTGTTTCAGCAGACTTGTTAAACATTAAATCATCTTTGATTCTTTTAGCATTGAAGGATTTTCTTTTTGCTGCAGAAAGGGAAACTAAATTTCCAAATCATGATAAATATCATTCAGTCTCCAAGTTATTAAGAAGACTTACATTGATCTTTTGAATTTATGCAGTTTTGAAGCACACGTATCTTTTGTCATCAGTCCAGTACTCGTTGATACATTGCAATTTAACTCCTTCAGCAGACTCTTTACACATCAAATCAAGTAAATATCTTTCAAGATCACTAAAGATGTAAACTTTCATCAATATTAACATGTTCCCATTGAACAAAAAACCTCAACAATATGGCTAGTATTCCTCTAAGATATAGGATGGTAAGATTTTACTTGTCCTTTTGGTCTGTCTTTCCCACAAAATTAAGAAAAGGCCATGACTACTCTGTAAGTGAAGAAAGATCTTTAAACTTGCTTTGATAAACTCATTTTTGATGTACAGCTGACAAGTTAGTAATTGGTGGTCAAGCAACTAAGGAAAATGGGGCACCAACTGCAGAGCCAAGTTTAGTAGTATTTCTTTGTATAAACTAAGTTTGTGCAACTGTCCTCTTCCTGAATTTGATGAAAATCTGCTAATGATGTTGGATTTGCATTTCTTCATGGGAAACTGATTTTAACAATGCTATCATCGAACACTGGTTTTACACTTTTGGATTGGTTAAAAATGATTTAAACCTCAGTTGGTTGGCTTTTTTTTTGTCAATAATATTGTCCATCTTAGCTAGTAACATCAGTGGAACACTTGTCAAGCTTCTCACATGTGATTTGCATAGAAGACGGTGACTTGATTCTAAAACCATAGCTGCTTTTGACTCAACTCTAAGTTTTTAGTTACATCATTCGTTAATGCATCAATTTTCTGTCTTTTTTGCAGATAACTTTTCTATACTTGCAACAACCTTTTCAGCATCTCTACAATCAATGATTAATTTGTTCTATCTTCAAGCACTTTTCTTTGCATTTGAAGTACAATAATTTTAGATTCTTTGTCACTTTTGGAGTTCAATATTAAAGGCCATTCACTGTCAGCCTGCTTCAACTTGTAGTATCAAAATGTAATTTGACTTTAATCCCACATTTCTTCTCATTAAGAAATTCAAGCTTCATTTTCTTTAAGGCTTTCCCATGCTTATAATTACTGATTATGTTAGCAGAAGGTAAGACAGTGACATTACCTACAATCATGTTTTCAGTCTCTCCTTTTTAGGTCCAATCAGTTTTTCTTCTGATATTGTTTCTAACTGTGGTGTAAGATAATATTTCTGTCCATAGAATTTGTCTTAAACTGAGTGGCTACTCTTGCTTTCTCAGCAGATATTTCTACCTTGTAACTAGCTGTTGCTCTGGTGTTTATCTTTGCTTCACGTTGCAAATCTACCTTTGGATAGATTGGTCAACCATTATTTTCTCCTTGATGTTGCAGTAGATTTCTTCAAAACTTGCAGTTGCTTGTTAATCTTGCTGCTCATGTTCCATGTCACTGGTTTCTCAATAACAAAAAAGATCAGTTCATCAAATCAGAGAAACCCTTTGATCATTGCTTAGTTTTTAAAACTAAAAGGAATTTTCCACTTTCTATTAAGGATTCTTACTGATTTTATGAATCTACGTGAATACTGAGTTGCATTATTATAATTGTTACGTTATTTATCCCCTTAAACCAAAAAAATCAACCTTGAATCCATCATCCATAAATATAATTGTTTCATTTTCTTGCCATCTTTTCTAAAAAAAAAAAAAAAAAGAGTAATAAATGAATGTTCTATTTGTTAATTATAATTAAGCTCCACTGGAGTTTGTAAGAGCGAGTGATGGGCTCTAAAAAGAGAAAGCCACCAGTCACATTTGAAATATGTAAGCCAATGGTAGCTGCTTGAGGTTAGCTGCACAAGGAGCTCGAATGGAGTTACAGCTGAAAATCTGATTTTAGGCCATTTTTAGGGGCAGCCTGGAAAAACCTGGATTGTCATTAGATTATGCTTATTTTACACTAATTTTTAAAAATTGTTTAGACTGAAAAAGTAAAATTTTTACCTGTATAGAATTACTAACAGTTAGGAGAGGTCTATTGCAGAAACTTATAGGGCTTTTAACATTGTAATTAGCCCACATATCAAAACAAGGAAAGGAAAGCAATTGATATTGTTACTTTGATACAGACTATGCTTGCTTTTTGTTTAATAAAAAACATTCTAAATGTTTTGTTTGAATTTTTTAAATGGCTGAGATATAAACAAACCAATTCTTTGCATTAGATTAAATAGGATTACTGTGTAGATTTTGACTGATCTGGCCTTCAACAGATAACTGTCTTCAGAAAGCATTTTTATCCTTTTTTTTTATAAATAACTTGCGAATGACAAAACCATTACATTCAGTTGAAAATTAAAATCTTTTCTTTACATTTTTATAGGCCCAAAAGTGAATTTTCTGAATTAGAAGAAGATCAACGTAAGTATTGATATACATTATGGAATTCCCACAACTGTTAATGAATCCTCTTGTTACTCAGTATCATAGAGAATAATAATTGCTAGTGTATTTAGCTAATGCAAACAGGTTACAAGGTGACAGGAAGCCATTTTGCTTTATACTATTTACATCTGCAGGTGATTCATTCTACTCATTAACAGTTATATTACTAGAAAAAATATCTTGCTATCTATCAGAAACTATAAATACCTTTCTTAATGTCTACGTGCTTGTGATTGTGGGATGTTGTGAAATCATCAAAATGACATGGCAGCTGCCTCTGGACTCAAGAATTAATCAGTTTATTTGGTACTTGATAGTAAGTTTTAAAAAAAAATTACATTTTTTCTGGGGGGGGGAGGTTTATAGGAGTGCTAAGGAATATGACAGAGGGACATTCAAATAAAATGGTGTCCAGCCTAATGATAAGCGGTTTAATACTTATGCATGTTTTCCAGATCAAGCCCCGTATGATTCTGCTGGGAAGCCAAACAAATACTACTATAATGTTGAATCCTGCGGATCTTTGAAGCCAGACAACATTATGCACTCCAGTTTGTCAACACTAAAGAAAAAACTGAGTGATCTCCAAACACAGCTTTGCCAAGAAATACAGAATGATGTATTAACAGTATAGCATGTGCACACCAGACTTATTTACTGCAACTTTTGAGGTATAAATAAACAAGTTATTCTGCACTGTAATTTCTTAAAATTGAAGACCTAGGTTTGAATAAGTAACTGTAGTAATAATAAACAAGCAAACTCAGATTTAAATTGAATATTTTATGGGTTCTCAACATTGTGAAGTTCTTAGTTGAGGTGGTATAGTTTGTGTCCATCCATTGAACCACATTCAAACGAAAAAAGTTTACATTCTTGGCATACCATAAAATTAAAACCACCAGGACAAGAAAGAACTTTAAAATAGTTGAAAATGTGACATTTTGTAAACAAATGAAAATTAGTAAAAAAAAAACTTATTGACAAGGCACTGACAAATTAGACAAAAATAAAAAGCTGTTTTTATACATTGAAATTCAGTTTTGCATAAAATTGATTTTCTTTCATCTGCTAGGACCCGCTCTTCAAAAAAACTGAATTGAAACTAATCACAAAATAAGCTATCAATTACAATACAAAGTTTGAATTATTTAATCTTGGAAAAAA
Organism: Nautilus pompilius; assembly: GCA_018389105.1. Lineage (NCBI taxonomy): Eukaryota > Metazoa > Mollusca > Cephalopoda > Nautilida > Nautilidae > Nautilus > Nautilus pompilius. The sequence continues at coordinate 1,450,463 of JACATO010000334.1, read as the reverse complement.
CTAATGACTTAAGCAAAAACTCTGCCCAAATGAACTAATGTTGGTAACCTTGGAATGTATCACCTTTTAGATTGGATAGTAAGCTATTATACATAACTTTTTTACTACATGAATAAGTGGAATGTTATGTACAGTATCTACACACTTCCTGCTGGATTAATGATTATTTAACAACTTTGAACCATCTGGAGATTGTATTACAGTATTAACATATATTCCACTTCTGGTGTTTAAAAACAAAACAAAAAAAAAAACCTGGTAGGCCAGCCATTGGTAGATTACTATATTGCCATGGCTGAGGACCTGAGTTTGAATATTGTTCAGGTGTACTTCCATAGTATGGTTTCTTCAAGCGGGTTTTCCACAATCCTGTGGAGGTGGTTTCACAACTCATTCTTGACTCTTCTCTCCCCCCCCCCCCCCACAAATGTACACAAGTAACTTGCTAAGGCTGATTCCCACACCCCACTAGGAGACATCCTGAAAACCAGGACAGGAGTTCACCAAGAAAGCAACCTGGTGGTAGTGATAAGTTTTGATCAGACATGTAATTATGCACTCATTATTCAATGAAAAATATTAATATACATCATTTAAATAATTACCTGACTTTCTCAAAAGCTATGCAATTCAGATATTAACGATGGAACTAGTATAAAATAGTTGAGACATTCTTTCTTTTACCGACTGACTCAAAAATCAATGCAGTGGGCATTCAGTCCAAAAATTGGCTAACATTTAGCCCACTAAATATTTGTTGCAACATTCTAAAACTTTCATCTTGTGTAGAAAAACTACTGCAGTGCACAAAGATTTAGAATACCTATTAAGTTTACTATAGATTCCTGTGGACTGCAATCATAATAGCTAACATGCCTGTCTTTTTTGGATCTCTGGCAGGCCATATCAAAAGTTTGTTTGTTTTTTTAACTATTGTTCTAAAGCTGTATTTTTTTAAAATTCAAACAAATTTTGATTTTTAAATGTCTCAACCATCATAAGATAGTGGCTTATTGTATAACAAATAATACAAAATAGAACAGGCATGGAAGCAGTTGATTTTAGCAGCAGGGTGGAGGAATTTACTATTAATACATATTAGATTTCCTACTTTTGTTACAGAGTAAACAATTCCATCAATACACACTGTTTCTTAATCTGATGCTCTTGCGCAAACTTTCTATACATAAATTTTATAAAACTATCGTCACTGCTGAGAGAGAGATTTTTTTTTTTTTCCAATCAATTTTTAATTCAAATTAAATTTTGGCTGATTCACATTACAATTTCACAAAGCTCTGAGACAATGTGGTTGTCCTAAACCTAAAGCTTTTTCAACTGTTTCACTTCAAAGCATGAAAGACTATGGCACTGACTGCTTTCAGAAATTGGAAAATATTCCAATGCAAGCTTAACATACAAAAAAATGTGGTTGTATTATTGCGTGCAACATGACTTCATTAATAGGGTTAATACTATCTTGAAAATATTTTGTTTTTAGGTTTATTAAAAGGAAAATTTAGAATGTCAACAATACTATTATGTAGAAAATACAAATACTTATCTTCATTTCTAATAAAGTTATTGTTTAACAAATTTTTTTTCTCAATTTCCAGTGTAACCATCCATAGGTTGAGAATAAAAATCTTAAAATGAAACAACTTTTCATCACAGTCTGAGTGTGTATCAATAGTTATATGCCATCCACTGCATAAAACAGTGCTAACTCATGCAATCAAAGACTACTACAACCTGTTTATTGAATATTAAAGTTGATGGCTTGCTTTAATTCCAGCATGGTACTATGGCTGTCACCTTGTATGTAGTAAGCTGTTAGGGTTGCAATATGAAGTGTCTTCTGCATCAGATTATGTGGGAACTTAGACTGGTCCCTGAACATTACTGATCTTCAATGCACACACGCACATAGCTTTTATCAAGAGTACAGCAGCAATGATAAAGGTACCTGAAAAACAAAAAGAGTTTGAAATCAGGATTTATTCTCATTCTTAAATACAAAAATCATCTTTAATCGTGTTTAACCAGAGATTACTCCCAAGATCCTTTAGTAGCTCCATTCTCAACTTTAAGAACCCTGACTCGGAACTATCTGCGGCGATACTATGACAATGTTTAATTCAATGATAGGATTAACACAAGTACAAATTAGAGAAAAATATTACTCATGAAAGCAACGTAGTCCTCATACAAAGTGAAACCTCAAAATTATGAATATTTCCTGTCAGTAAAAATATAAAAATCAGATAAAAGCAATGAAGAAATTCTTAGAAATTGTTCTAATTCCAGCAGGGCACTTTGGGATGTAGTAAACAGTTTTGTGCATGGGATATTATGTTCGGTGCATATACATGTGACTGTACAGCAATAATGATACAATGGGTCAGTAATACTTACAAACCCATGCTACATAGATTCCTTTTGATGATTTTGCACGTCCATATGTTCCAATCTGTTAAAAAAAAAAGTTTCAGCATATGCACAAACATCATCCAGCAAATCTGGTCATTAGTTCAAGAATTGAATATAATGGACTAGCAGAAAAGTTCTGGATGTATGAATTGAGAGATTACTTACAGAGATACCAAGTCCTGCTGCAAGAAAAAGCAGCCCAAAGATGGTGTAGAGAAGAGCTCTTCGCCGAACATACGATGCACCAATTGCTGATCTGAAAAAGCCAGTACAAGTCTTGTTCACTGAAGATACTAGTTCGAGCATGAGGATTATCTAGTATAGTTTCATCTATATATAAACAAGTTCATGATCAGCAGCATTGCATCATCATTTTTAAAAAGTTTTAAAAAATACTTACACTTTCCGACAATGAGGACATCTGACTAAAGAATTGTTACGGATATTGAACTGAAAAACAAATTGGAGATCAAAGCTAAAAATAATTTACAGCATGTGCAAAGATGAATGATGAAGTGAATACAGAAACTCTTAGCAGAAGAGCTGGCAACTATTTTAAACTAGGATGTACAGACCTGTAACACGTTTCTTTCCACTGACATTACTAAAACACAACACTACAGAAGCTGGCAACATACCTAGCTTTCAGTGGAAGTCCACTAAAAGTTGCCCACCAGAAAATCAACATTGATTCTATATATCCTGCACCTTTTTTTTTTTTAAAGAAAAGACTACATCCTATTTAGTTGTGGAGATGAGGGTTTCAGCTTTCATTGTATTATGGGGAAAATTTCCTTCCAAAGAACTCCATTTTAGAAACCATGAGTTCTTACAGTTTATGCATGATGGACTGCCACAGCAGGAATCTCATATCAGAATCAGAAAAGAATTTCAGAAATGGTTTTACAACCAATGAGATCTCTGAATATTCTAGAATTTTAAGTGATTAGCCATATATAACAGTTTGAAAAATTACACCACCCAATTTCAGGGTTAGTTTTAATTAAAAATAATCAAAAAAACAAACATTATTAATCAGTCCACTCAAACCAACTTGCATATGGTGCTGGACTGGCAGCCACTACTCTTCTTAAGGCTATATCCCAGTAGTTCCCAACCTTTTTGGACTCGTGGACCTTTTTCTAATACTCAGAAGACCTGTGACCCCCTGCTACACTTCCATAATTGGAAAAAAATCAAAGAATAAATTTAGCAAAAAAATGACATAAGAGTTTTATTTGAATATAATGACAGTTTGGTGCCCAAATTTGCCTAAAATCGAGCTGGCTAGTGTGCGTCCAGCTGAAGTCACAGTCCAGTCCTTGTAGTGTGCTCTGCCCCAGGTATCATGGTCTGAATCTTTTAGCTGGCTATTGGGAGTGTGGCCTGATTGTGTCAGTCCTACTGTGGTAACAGTTCGAGTTCTGGCCTTTGTCGTCAGCGTGTTTCTATGAGGGTGGCAGAGCAACAGAAAGTAAGGGGGGGATGGTGATGCAAATGTGCTACCGCAGAGGCCTTTGATACAACTAGAAGTGCTTGCTGCGGGAGACAAGCATTACACCTTCAGCGCTCAGCCTCCCATCGGTGATACTGGCGTATTGGACGCAGGGTAATTTTTGTATACTTTTTTCTGGAAAAAAGTGGGTCTTATAAGCCGGCAAATACAGTACATATAAACAAAATGAATACATACTCATGAACAGTTTCTTGACTCAGTCATGCGACAAAAACTGAAACTTCCAGGGTTCCACAACCCCCCACCCCAGAAAACACTTGGCGACCCCCTGGTTGGGAACCACTGCTGATCCAATTGCCCTACAATGGCATTAAGTACCTGGCCTTTACACTATAGAACAATAAATTAAATGAGATCTTTTAAAAAAAAAAGTTTCTTAATTATACTCTGAAATCTATCAATTTTTACTTATTTCTTTATTAAATAATTCTAGTAAAGCCAAAAACTCTCCACTGCAATTGTTGCAACTTTTATATTAAGTTAGTTGAATAAAAATTTCTTGAAGGAATAAATTTTCAGAGCATATATTATGTGGTTTTTTCCTAATGTATTCTTTAAAGATAAAAAACATTGTGAAACAAATTTAGTAGGCTATTTAATTGAAGGCAATTAATGACTACAATTTATTTGCTAATAGCTTAAATGATTTCTGTATCGGCATTTTATATTAAAGCATGACAACTTAAATGGCATTATTCTGAATGATTTGTGTCCCTGACATTATAGTCACTCGTCAGGTAAGGGCAAAGTTTAATTCAAGCTTAAATACACTACAAGTCTGATTTGAAAATGTCTGTGCACAAATATTTCAAGATGGAGGATAACCCTGCCTGAAGCAGAGAAAGAACAATGCTGAATTAGTCCAAGTTGTTGGAGTGGCAAATAAGGAAAAAACAATGCATTGTAAAGAAAACTGGTGTCAATGGCTAAAACCAGAGGATGAGGACCCAGAATAATCTTGTCAGGAGAAAAACAACAAAAAGCTCAAAGTTACAGGATACTTCAGAAGCAATCAGAGAAATGCTGTTATGCTAAATAAAAATAACATAACATGCATCTTTGCTCAAAATCACCAGATACAGAAGTGGTTCATTAAATAAAGAATCTCATTTACAAAGGTTAATGAAGTCCTAAGTTCTACAGGATTTTTACATCTCAAATGACAGAATCAATATAGAACAGTTCAACGTGCAATCAAAACATTAGAAAAGCTGCAATGATTGTGTGTGGTCAAAAGTCAAAATTCAAAGACAGCTAACATTTATCAGAAAATGCTACCTTTTTATTGTAAACACTGGATAAATGATGAAAAAATTAGAAAATAGATGGAAACAACAACAACAAAAAAATGCTTAAACAGGAAGAACATTCTATAACAGAATACTACTGATTGAGGGAATTTGATTTTGAAGATCTGAATATCAAAAACATAGCATGCATAGCTGGAGCAAGTAATGTTTGTTCATAAACACTAATTTTAACAGTGGGTTCCCAAAATGCTAACAGGATTACATGAAAGCAAAATGATTACAGGTGAACAGACTTTCGTAATCTGAAAAAGATGGTGATAGCTTCCTGGAAGTGCATTTTGGGACATGAAGGGAAGGTTCAGTATGTGTGAAGTCGAAATGTCATCTAGAAAGAAAAAGTGGAGCCAAACATTCTATATCCCACTAACACACCCAAGGAATTTTAATCCTTCTTCATAGCTCAGATCTCATGCCAACCAACTTTCACCTATTTGGACCACTGAAAGATTTCTTGTAAGGTCAATATTTTGCCAGTGATAAAGATGAGCAAAGAGCAATAAAGCTGACTAAAACACTGACAGCAACCGTCCTTTGCTACAGGTATACTAGATTTATTTCTGTCATCGATGATTATGCTGAACAGTGATAAAATCATTAAGTATCTTTCTTTAATAAAATCCTGTCTCTCTTAAATCTCTAGTTAAAGAGCCAGCTTTTCTGGGTGCTAAATTTTCTGGTTTTACAGTATATCAACAAGATAATTTATCTGCTATATCAATTTAAGGATGATAGAATTCTGATCACAAAAAAAAAAAACACCAGCACTTTAAAAGTTTTGTTTATTTTTGAAACCTAAATGAATTGAAAGTAAACTTCATATTTCAGTTACACTTATATTAAAAACAATAAAACATTGGTTAATTGCTATCTACCATGGAACAAATATTCTGACTTTCAAAACACTCCTTACAACCGTAAACAGAATTCTAGATAACTTTTTAAACAGTCTATTAATTAATTTACCTGCCATGTTAGATAATTAATAGAAAATATGGACTATATAAAAACATTTCACTTACCAGGAATGTCTCCATACAGTGACCACATCGAATGTGGCTAGTACCTGGAGAGTGGATTGTGACTGTAGGTGGGGGGCTCAGGTTGATAATTCTCTTACTGAAATTTGTAATATTAAGAAAAATATAGATACCTGTGGACAGCTCAGATTCTTGTATAGTATAAAAGGGCGGCATACAACATTTAGTTTTGCTACTGTTAGAATTTAAAGAGTATATTGACATCTAATACCTCTGATACAAAAATCTGGCCATTGAAAAATGGTGTGGTGCTATATTTAAAAAGTATCATTATAATTAATTTTAAATTTTTTCCTTCACTTTGACATTTATAAATAATTTTTAATAAAAGCACAGAAATTATTAGGATGCTTTGAGTATATTTTCTTCCCTTTAATGCACAGGCTAAAATTTCACAACCTAAGTAAAATCTTTATGAAATTTCATGTTAAAAACAGAATTAATTTTTCTTTAATTTTCATGGACATACTTTCATCTGATAAATTTTATCAAATCCAGGATGCTTATATAGAAAGCTGAGTGCAGCAACTGTCACCCAGGCTGTAGGGGATGACACATGCATACCTACCAAGTTTCTCGTGGGCATGCTATTCTTTGAGAAATTCCCTTGCAGATCAAGAGACATTTACACTGGCAGCGGACATACTTCTTCCCTGGAGGAGCTGCTTTTATAGGCTGGAAAGAATGCCAGAGTCAATTAGCATGTACTTACAACAAGAAACAGTCTCAATCATTTGTTAGCTATTGAACAAATATACATGAGTCCCAAAAGAATGTTAACACACTTTCATACAAAAACTTTGCATCTCATTGTTGTTCCTTTCAGTAGCTCACAGATGATAGTACCTTGCAATTTAAAAGCATACCCATAATCACATTTTCAGTGGCAAAAATACATGGTTGAACAATTCATTGGGAAGTGGACTGGATAACACAGACCAGTTGAATAACCACCATGCTCTCCAGAACCCACAAGAAAAAATCTGGTGGTTAACAAACCAGTTAACATCCACAAGCTCTAACAGAATTGTTGATGCTTCAATAGCTATTCCTGTGGAAACAAGTGTCACTCCTGTCAGATGCTACAATGCTTGCATGGATGAAAATGGTGGAAATTTTGAACACCTAGTGTAGATCTTCATGTTTGAGGTGTCTGATGCATAAAGTAAAAATTCTGCATAGCAATGCATCTTTGTTTACTAGGCTATAGAAAATGCATACATTTTGGAACACTGCATAATCATGATTTTGGATTAAGTACATATTTGAATCATTTTAAGATTCCCAAATTTTTACTAATTTTTTTTTTAGTATTTATTACAAACTGTGGAGAAGTAGAAAAGATTCCAAACATATTGCAAGTCCTAACACAGATACTAAAACTATTCTAAATCACTAGAAAATAACTGCATGTACAATTTGAAGCTATACCAATTTCAAATGAAAAACAGAAATAAATGTAAAAACAATTCTCTAGTCTACAGAAAGGAACACATTTGACCAAATCATATTCTTACTACTCATATCTGGTTAATTTAAATGAAATAGAACCAAATGTTTTATTGACATGTCCAATTATAAATAAATTACTTACTGTGGCTTCATGGCATACTCCACATTTGACAACATGCTGGTGAGTCTTGCCTTCAATGTTAATCATAGCTTGGCACACCTTGCAGTTAATCATGGGTATGCCACCTTGGGGAGTTGGTGTGTAAGGTGGGGGAAGTTCATCAGAAGATAATGGTTGAATGGTTGGAGCATTTTGTGCCTCACCTAAAAATGGGGATCCAATCTTGATTACTTTTTCAGTATGCTTTGCTTGAAAAAGTGTATTTTAAAGTAACACTTTTTAAAATTACAAAAAATTTAAACTCTGCTGTGCAAACAAGAAAGTTTAAATCTTCTATTGTTCACATATCAGCAACTATTTACTTTATTATTAAAAGATACCCGCTTATTATGAGCTGTGGAAGTAATGCAGAAGCATTGTGTGTAAAGAAAAATAATTAAATTAATTTAAAATAAAACTTCATACTTATTACTAAGGAAGTCAATGTGATCCTGAATATTGCAGCTGTACCAATTTTTAAGAATTTCAGAAGTTTTTATTATTTAATGGTTTTCTATAATGGTAATAGAACTAGACCCTCTTTCAAGCAGTTAAAATATTTTTTTGATAAACAGGTTACCAATTTCACAACATGACATGGATATGTTATACGGCTGTCTAACCATGATGCATTAACAGGTGCCAGGCAAATGTGGATACAAATTCCTTCTCAAAAAAATAAATAAAGTTTTTAATAATAGCACCCTCACCCAAGTCAAGCAAAGCAAGTCTTTTTAATTACTGAGTACAAAAAGTTTATGATGAGCATTGCCAGAGTAGTTGGCAGTCCATTCTGGTCATAAATGTAGCTGGGGAGGAAAGAAAAGAAACAGTCAGGGTCTATCACAAACTGTCAGAAGAACTTGCACAATTCTCTCACGTTCAGTAGTAACAAGGGCCTACAAGGATTTAGGAGATCCTGGGACTTTATAAGTAAAATGTTGCTATGCTTACTTACAGTTTTAATAAATTACAGAAACGAGTTGGATTTCTGAAAGATCTATTTGGGGGCTAAGTTTAATTAAATCAGAAAACAAAGAAAGATAAAAAAATTTTAAAAAAAGGGGGTAACTTCTGAGCCACATTTTTTTTTTTTTGTCCTTTCCTGAATTTTGCAATTACAATGGTAGTAACTAACAGGAAGAGGAAAGGTTGGTTGGGTCTTTAGTGAATATAGGAGGCCGAGTAACACTGATAGCAATAATAAGACTGTTGCTGTAAGTTTAATAATAATAATAATAATAATAATAATAATAGAGTACTGCTCTCAATTCCGGCAGGTTAGGGATGAAGGGATTGTATTTTTATAAGAATTCGAACCGTCATCCCACTTGGAATAACAACAAACCATTCAAAGTCTAGAAATTTATATCCCTAAAACCAACCCGGCATATCCACCACAAACATCCGATTCAGATCCGGCGTCGGGACATAACACCCTACCAATAATAATAATAATAATAATAATAGTTAATAATAATAATAGTTAGTAATAGGACCGACTGACAGCAGCCAGAGTAGAGGCCCTGGCTGGACAGATTACACAACAACGGTGGAAAAGCCAGCGAAAAGAGTTCTAATCGAGGAACTGAAAAAAAAAAAAAAAACCAGAGACAAAGGGCAATTTTCTACCGACCCTGTAGATTCTCAGAGTAAGGTGGGGGGTGCTCCGCCTGCTGCTCCGCCAAATTAACTTCGTTCTGAAGCAGAGGAGCCAGCTCGCCGTGACTGCTGTCCGCCATTTTCCGCAGATTTTTTTTTTTTTTTTCCTGAAAGTCACGTGACGCCGCTCGTGAGTTGTTGTTGTTGTTGTTGTTGTTTTTTTTTTTTTTATCGGAGTGTGAGCGGCTCGCACCTCACCGGCCGACGACGGGAAAAACGGAAGACAAAAATTTATTCCTGGAATATAGCTTTTTTTTTTTTTTTTTTTTTTTTTTTTTTTTTGCAAATGTAGATATTTGAATTGTTCGCTGTCGTTATATATATATATATTTTTTTTTTTTCCTCAGGCTTTCATTCGCCATCGTTAATGCTCACGAGAGCCGAACCATCCTCTGACCGGTTGCTCAGCAGTTAATTTATCCCAGATATTTATCCTGGATTCTAACTCTAATCGCCGTCTATTCTATTTATTTATTATGATTTTTTTAGAATTAAAATTTTTGTTACTGTTACAAACAATTTAAATAAGTCTCGTCCCCCCCACACACACCTTTGTATATTATACAAAGGAAAATTCAACAAAAAAAAGAAGAAAGGATAACAAGTTTGTTTTTTAAATCACGGTTTACCCCAATAACCTCTGAAAATCTGTTTATTGGTATTACATACCTGTTTGCCAATTTAAGTGGGGTATTCAGAAGATTTTGAGTTTTTTTAGCTGCAGTCTTTACATCTGCCACATATGGCTTTTTTTTTATAATTCTTGTCAATATAATTAATTAATAAATCTTAGAGTTATCTCCCATGGCCTTTATTAAAGTCTACAATCTAACAGCAAAGAGAATTGCTTTACATGCTTTTAATCAACATTTTTTCCCATCTTCTCTAATAAATAGATCTTTCAACATCACAGTAATTAAAAAGAGTTTTAGAAACTCTGGTTCAACAGGAACACACACACCCCCCCCCCATACACACACAATGGTGTCTGGAGAAACATTCCTCTTGTCATTGTAGCGCCATTTAATTCAAACGAATTGTTCTTTTGTACTTTAGCACTTCCGGTTTGTCGCTGTTAATAATTGATCGTCGGGTGTCTTTAATGAACTTTCTCAGAATGTTTTAAAGCGATTTTTTTTATCACTAATTGAACTGTTTATTTAAACTTCTTCATACAAATCCTAATAGAGTTTCTGGGTGGTGGGTTTTTGTTGCAACCTGCTCTAAAATCTTGGCTGTATAATACAATATTCTCTTTGGTTTATATTATGTAATTAAACAATGAAGCTTCAAATTCTAAACTAAGACCCTGCACGTGAGTGTACGGTATTAAACATATTAATGGGAACAGGGGGAAATATGAATGTAAAATGAAAATAACATCTAATAGATCGCATCTCATGCGTGAAAATGAAACGCTCTATGATGGTAGTCATGCATTGATATGGTAAGTGTGATTGATTGTCATGTAAGCAATCAAAAACTACCACACTTGCGGAAGAACTACAAAAATGTAGGAAGTGATGTCCTTGTGGTGTAGTGAATGAGAGGTGAATACTAAGGCTCCAGAGAATGAAATATTATATGGGAAGCATAGAGACATCAAAGTCTTGGCTAGTAAAGGTTACTCCGTACGGCAGGCTGCAGCGGGACTTCATGTTTTAGAAATAGCTGTACGCAAGAGTCTGAGGAGGACACGTAAAGCTGGTTCTGTTGACAATAGATACGGTTGAAGAAGAAAACCTAAAGTCTCCAAAATTGATGATAAATACCTCGGGGTGTGTTATCTGCATGATAAACAACAAGCCAGAGCCAGCAGAGACCCAGCCGAAAATACGGGTTTTAACGTTTCTTCAAGAACACCAAGACACTTGTTAGCCCGAAGTGGTCTCAATGGATGCGCAGGTGCCCGAAACTCTTTGCTGGAGAAAGGAAACCAAAATGGGCAGCAGAAATGGAACAGTGAGATCACCAAACCTGGGAGAAAATGCTTTTTACAGATGAGTATAAGTTTGAACTGTTTGGCGATAATTAGCGGCAGATTGTTCGAAGGTAGACCGGCGGGCAGTATAACAGCCAGTGTACACACACCCGAAGTGGGGACTGCATATCAGCCAGGGGTATCGGACATCTGCATAAAACGAGAGGTACACTAACTGCCAACAGGTACAGACAGGTTTTCATTCATCTTGTCATTCTCTCGAGGAAATATCTCATCGGTTTCGGATTCATCTTCCAATGTGAAAGTGATTTCAAGAATACATCCGATGTGGTGAAAAACTATCTGGAACGTAAAGAAGCTGATGGAGCAGTCAGAGAGATGCCTCGGCCTGCGCAAAGTTTTAATGGGGTTATACGGTTACTGAGAAACTCAAAAGACTGCCAAAAGACTTTGGATGAATGGTGGTAAGTGCAACGGGATATTTGGGGAGATATCGCACAGTCATACGTTGATAACTTGTATGGGAGCATGAAAACAATGCGTCATGTTCTATATAATGCAAAGGGCGATGTGTCATTTATGTATTATATACATCTCTCAGTTGAGATTCTATCACGTGTTATTAGCATTTTGCACCCCCCTTTTTTGTTTTTATAATTATTTCCAATACTGTAGGTGTATTATTTAGTAAGGTGCTAGGAAAATACCCCGATCTTCTGTAGATAACACACCACAAATATATTAACTATTTTACCTTTCTGCAGTTACTGTGATCTGCCTGATTTGCATCTGCTGAATGTATTTTACATTAATTATATTAATACGTAATAGGGAGGTTCAAATGAAACTCGGCTGATGGCCGATTCTATTTCACCAGACTTTTGTCTGAAAGCCCCTTATTTATTTACAGATATACACTCCTCCCAACAACTAAGCAAAAGGCGCTTTTCAACCTGCTGCGCTTGCTCGGTACACGTGTTTATATTTTGGTTGAATGGGACCTAATCCCTCTATTAAGAAACGATGTCAGTGCAGGTCAAGTTAAATTATTTAACGACATCAGACTAAAACGGTCACAAACAAATTGATTTAATAACTCGTGAGACCGTCATCGATTCTAATATAAGCTTGGACGCGTCTTGGTATTGGCCAAATCAGAAAACCCAGATGCTGTAGTGGAATGCTGCATTATTCTTCGGCCGTGACCACTTCTAGCTGACTTAGAGACTCTGGGTGGACAAGACGACCAGAGACGTCTCTCCCCGGCCTGTTCCAAACGTTCGATGGCACTTGAGTCCGGAGGTCGTGTAGGTCACCCCGTGCGAGGGATGTTGTGGATCTGAACTGCAGCACAGTAAACATTTGCACTGTAAGAACAGGGACTGTTAACCATAAAAGTTGGGGCCTTGATGTTTTGGGGCCAGGGAGGGCGGAGGTTACGGACAAATATCTCATCATTGCATCCGACACTAGTCTTGGGACCTTTCTACTGAATGCGTAGATGGCGATGGCGTCGTGTTAGAGAGATGAGCCGCGGTTAACTACTGCATGAAGCGTATTGCGAACTGTATGCATCGAAATTCTACAGCTGGGTTCTTTTTGGATGTCCTTTGGAGGGATCGGCTGTTGGAAAATGTTTTCGATTTTCCTTTTTCGGTAAGGATGACGAGACAAGGAGCATCACGGGAGATTGTAATCCTTGGTCCCCTCAGGATCTAGCCAGTCTGAGACTACATCGTCAGCGCCGTAATGGACACTGTACTGGGAGGCGACGGCAGTTCCTGGGCATTCCTGCTTGTATCGCGTGCGTAGCCGGTTTATAGAGGAAAGAGAAATAAGTCGTGGGCGAGGATGCAGGCTTAATGAAGTGGGAGGAATGGTTAGCTTCCATGATCGCTTAGTTCTGGAGCAGGTGACCGTAACATCGCAAGTTGTGCTCGCAGCGTCACGTTTGGGTTTCTGTCCCTAATACGCAGATCCTCTTAAAATACCAACAGGTTTGAATAACGCACCATCAAAGCACGAAAACGCTCGTTACTTTTTTCGTGAGAAGTATCTTCCATACGGCTGCTTCAGTGGCTTTAGCGGGTCCAAGCGGTGCCGACTCGAGGAAGTAATTGTCATGCGCTATTCCGATAAGCCGTTTAGCTCGGGATGCCGCGCCGAGTCTTGCGGGAGATAATCTTTAATAAAGCGATTAATGAAGCTATTAATAGGAAACCCGAAATAAACTCGTCTGAAGTTGAGCCGACAGGTTTAATAAACTCAAAGATGAGTTAGTGATGTAGAGCAGTCGGAGCCTTACAAACGCGATAGTAGTTTAGATCTATCTACCGCCAGGACCCGATGTTCCAAACCAAGTCTACCGCCAGGACCCGATGTTCCAAACCAAGTCTACCGCCAGGACCCGGTATTCCAAACCAGTCTACCGCCAGGACCCGATGTTCCAAACCAGGACCCGATGTTCCAAACCAGTCTACCGCCAGGACCCGGTATTCCAAACCAGTCTACCGCCAGGACCCGGTATTCCAAACCAGTCTACCGCCAGGACCCGGTATTCCAAACCAGTCTACCGCCAGGACCCGGTATTCCAAACCAGTCTACCGCCAGGACCCGGTGTTCCAAACCAGTCTACCGCCAGGACTCGATGTTCCAAACCAGTCTACCGCCAGGACCCGATGTTCCAAACCAGTCTACCGCCAGGACCCGATGTTCCAAACCAGGACCCGATGTTCCAAACCAGTCTACCGCCAGGACCCGATGTTCCAAACCAGTCTACCGCCAGGACCCGATGTTCCAAACCAGTCTACCGCCAGGACCCGATGTTCCAAACCAGTCTACCGCCAGGACCCGATGTTCCAAACCAGTCTACCGCCAGGACCCGGTATTCCAAACCAGTCTACCGCCAGGACCCGGTATTCCAAACCAGTCTACCGCCAGGACCCGATATTCCAAACTAGTTTATACACCTGTCTACCGCCAGGACCCGATATTTTGCATCGTCCGAAGGATTGTCTAATCGTGCTTGATAGAATCGAATTAAAACCTGCTGAATTTGCATACTTTTGAAGTGCGTGTCGCTTTGTAGTTTTCCGTGCACTTAATGGCAGGGTCACCAAAATTGTTAAACGTGACAACCTGAAATCTGACGAGTAAACACGTGGCTTTCCGAAAAGACATTACAAACCGTGGCTGGCGACGCGATTAGAAATATTCAAAAGCAGACATTTAGAAATGATCCGTGGGTGCGGTATCAGGCTAAAAGTGGAAAATCTGAAGATAGATTTTATTATTATTATTATTTCTTTTTGTGATGCAAAACCTTTGACCGTGTGTTGTGTGTTTAGCTGAAAAGTGCCTGCCTCATAGAAACCAGAAATCACGTACAACCAGAATTTGTTCCAGCCCGGAGAGATTTCCGAGGTCTCTGAGGCTCTGGCCTGATAACTATTAGGTTTATCGAGATACTAAAGTTCTCAAGCCAGACTTGATGCGTTCAGTATAGAAAGCGATGGCGGGGTCTTTGGAAATCTGGAGAATTTTGATAGAGGGCGTTGATTTGAAGTAGGAGCTGCCCCGTCTAGCAATACATACAGCGCATAACCCCAGATTGATTTGTTCGGTAGCATGGCAACATGAGTAACGAACTCTCATAGAGAGTTCTCGCTGACGTCACATTGTCCACGGTGACTATGACAGCAGATGTTTGCGTATACCAACCAGTTAGCGCGACGTATTTTAACACATTAGACCCCGGATCTAAACAAAGATATAGTGTCCCGACCGGAAATGCGATTGTAATTATGCACCTTCTAGGTTGTGGAATTTTAATCAGTAAATCGGGCCGCCATTTTTCTATCTAGTTTCGGCGTTTTTGTCTTGATTCTTCGCAACAAATTCACACCTTACAGATATCAGACAAAAACAGGTGTCACCGACCAAACTATCCCGTACATACTCGAGAAAAGCGAATGGAGTCAAAATGTCGACTTACTGCCAGGCGTTTTTATACCCAGATATTGTAAACTGTTTGATCGAGTCTCCAGGGTTAAGACAATCGATTGTCTGGCGCCTCGCTTTGGCGGCCTCAGGAGACCTCCTGGTGGTCAGCTACTGACTAATTTTCATTCCCCTGGCGATGGTGATTGGCCATGTGCAATGTTATCCGTCTGTGCAGAAAATATCGCACACGACCAAAAGTCTGGAGAACGCGTCAGCTTAGGACATTCTAGTGATGAGGGCAGGAATAAAAGACGAAGTAACGGGATAGGGAGACGACATCGGAAGCCCCCGAGGAGACTTCGTTCCACTTCTCGAGTTACCAGTTCGCATCCAGGATGATCCGACCACCGAGAAACAAAAGAACTGTCCCATTGTTCAGCCGTTCTAACATCACCGAAGTTGACGCTGAAGATTTCTGCATCCGATTTCGTTTGTCCTTTGCTGATCTGCTCCTGAAGTAGACTATTGCTGAGACTTTCCATTAGACGTCACCATCTTGCGTAAAGTATCGAGCCTTTGTGATTTGCCTCTGTAAACTATTCTGATATTTGTCATTTTATGCGTTGTTTGATTAATAATAGGTTTGTTGAGTTACCTGAACTGAATTCCCACCTAACAGAAGTTATGGAAAGATGCGACGACGTGGATCTCCTCTGTCAAGTGTAAAGGTTTCTCCAGCAGTATTGGTGAAATTATAACTGTAAAACAAGCTACTCACCTGTTAAAAAGTGGTCGGGACAAAATCCGAGGTTTTGTGGCCTTTTGGTTTGATATCTATACGTCCAGTGTTGCTTAGCTACCTGTACCGGCGCTCAGTTAACTGCTCCTTTGTTCATTCCCTTGGCGTATTGGCCTTAAACCGTGTTTACAGGTGTATCTTTCTTCATAGCCTTCTGCTCGGGCTAGATCAGGAGTTCCCAACCTGTGGTATGCGTAACCTTGATGGTACCCAAAGTAACGCAGAATAATACACCAATATACCAGAAAAATACACCTCCCCTTTTTTCTTTCCCTTGCTAATTAATGAAATTAACCATATTATTAAAATTTTTAATTTTAATTAAGTTATCGTTCAATGACATTCTGTTACACGTATACCTATTTTATGCACCATTTAAAAAGTTCACCGAGCCCCCAAACCAAAACCCTTTCCCCAGATCATCCCCTCCCCCCGTGGTGGTGCCTTTTTTGATTAGTGGAATAAAACTATTTAAGGTCGGAAACCCCTGGGTTAGGTTGCTTGTCTAACAATATGGCGAATGCATCTTTTCGTGACGCCACATAAAAGATCCTGTTGGGAGCCTGATACAAGTCATGGACCAATGTCGAAGTACATAGGTATTATGTATAGTAAACTTTGTAAATAGCGGGGAATCGGGGATGGCGTTATATCGAATATTCCGTTATGCGGAGCGTCACTCGTCACCTGCTGCTGCTGCTCCAGGTGGAGATGCTTCAATTGCTGCATCAGGAGAACAATCGACGAACCAGCGTTGTACTCACGCATCAAAACATCCCTGCTTACACCTTTTTCTAATCTCTCGACTATTTAAATTCTATCGGCAGTGTTGTTAGGGGTGCAGTCCCCCTTCGTTTTTCTCCAGCACTTGCTTTGTCAAATTTAGGAGCCATTGTTGAGTGGTGCAAAGGGTTATCGTGTGATGAATCACGGATGGCGACCGTAAACAAGCTCTCGAGTCGGTTTCCGTGTATGCCGCCAGAGCTGTGGCACGTGCCGTTAGATAGGGTGCCGCTGTATCCGGAGTTTACTGTATCACGGATACTGTTTTAAATGCCATGCTCTAACCGCCACAAAAATATTAATAGGAAAATAAAAAGAAATGACAAATATATCCCGATATACTCAGCCGCCACACAACAACAGACGACTTTACCAGCAACGTACACAGCAGATAAAGGTTCTGTTATTAGAGTAGAAGTTCCCTCTCAATTCGACTGCGAACGATTCGAGCCTGAATGGCGGCCAGAGGGCGTCGAACCCCCACCTTCGCAGAAAAAATATTCACGGAATTTCCATCTATTTCTGTACGAATGCCAACGTATTTGCTGGATTTAATTCTTTTTTACATTATAAAACCAAAACACCCTGTAAAAGAATAAGTTTCTTTGTATTTAAAAAAAAAAAATATGTCTGGGATATGGCGGTAGTTGAGCAGGGGCGAGAGAGATCACGTGGCTTGGTAAACGAGGCCATCTCTGGAAACTAAAAGAGGAAAAAAACTGAATAGATTATTTTGGTTGTCTCACGAATGCTTCGGTGACGGTCTCCGCCATGCATGATTTGAGCGATCTGTGTTCTGATGTGTCAACCACCACCCCACTTATCTGCGGCCTTCACGATCCCGCGTCTCGAGGTCAGCCGCGCAGCGGACATCACGTGAGTTCCGGGGAGAATCCTGTACTTTCGGTTTCCCGATCCCGCGTCTCGAGCGGGACTCGAGGTCAGCCGCGCAGCGGACATCACGTGAGTTCCGGGGAGAATCCTGTACTTTCGGTTTAATAGACGTTTGCGGTCGCTCCGAGCCTGAGAACCGGTATTATAAGGCTGTAGGTGTACCGGCGTGGCAGCTCGACATGGTTTATCTGAATAAAACACCGGCTTTTCAATGGCGAACTAAGGACAAGGCAGATTTCGTTGACGAAGATATAATTTTAGACTGATGGCTCTAAAATTAAAAGAAATCCCGATCAGTGGTTTTATTGGTAGGCCGCCGCGAGGTTGGTTGGACACAGAAGCACGTGGCAGTAATTGGCCCGTTTGCCACCGAACGCCGCCAGACGAGCAACTTTCGAGTTGAGCAAGCTGGGCGGGGCGTGGAGGGCTCGGATACGTGCGTCTCCCAATCGCTAGGGGAAAGGGGGATATATATATATCCGGCAGAAGAAAGGTGTGAGGCATTAGTCGCCAGTAACGGGGCCAACATAAATAACAATCGTCGTTACCCCTGTAAAATATATGCCTATGAGAAAACGAGACGCTGTTTATCTTTCCGGATTTCAAGCTTTAGAGTAAAATTAAGTTTTTATATTTATATATAGGGGGATACTCTAAAACTTGGACTTTGTTGAATGGAGAGCCGTGGAATTAGTCCTTTGGTCTGATGAATCAAAAATCTTCGTCGCTAAGAGACGGCAGTTTGTTAGGTAAGAGGCCGAAGAAAGACAATACGGCTGAAATCAACAACGGGGCCCGGTAGGGGATCTCAGGTCGTCGGGTGAACTGCCCCTGGGAAATTTAATTGAATACGATGGGAATACGAATGAAGTACAAGCGGACACTGATGCATCAAACTATTCCTTCTGTTTGGAAAGATCTCGTTTTCCCGATCTGAGCCTGACTCTAAAGGGGCGGCACACGGGGTATTTGCAACCTAAAAGAGAGAGAGAGTAGAATCCTGTTAATGTTACAGTGGCCACCTCAAAGTCTGGCCCCTGAAGCTGGGTGGGTGGGGAGTTATTTCGACAGGGTGAAGGACGATAAACAATAAAAAATCCAAGGATAGACGAGGTTGGGGTTTGTGCTGCTTGATGCTCCGAAAAGAATCTTACTGGCATATCACGGTGTTTTTGAAGCGGTTTTAAAAGAAATCGGACAGCCGGCCCTACTGGATTTATATGTAAAAAAAAAAATATTATTTCTTTGTTTAGCATCAAATATTTGTGCAATAAACATGAATTGTTAACTTTAAGGGAGCGCAACCCCGACTTGTGTGAGATAGACATTTAAAAAAAATCACTGTCAAACAAAAACTTTGGGGCGGACCATAACTTTTGCACAGTAGTGTAACTCTCACACACACACACACATCTACCGTAGTAGTATAATGAACGCTGAAATGAACACGTCACGTGGAATAAATCGACTTGCCACGGCTGAAGGAGCTATCTACGCTTTAGTATCCGACAACAAACTTATGCTGATGTCATAAAAACCTTTTACAAAGATAGAAGAATAAATAGATAAACACGGGATGGAGTGAAATTGTGTCATTTTTTTTATCATTAAAAAAAAAAATACTGAGTTCTATTTTCAGTTTTGTGCGCTAAAGTGAAATAAGGCAAAAAAAAAAAAAAAAAAAAAATAAAAAAAGATATGAAGGCGACTTGGAAACAAGAAAAGAAATCGAATTGCAAGAAACTGCAGGGGGGGGGATTGGAATTAATGATTTTAAATCAAGAAAAAAACGTGTCCTTCTGGGTGATGGAACACCGAAGATAACGCGCTTTGAAACATTTGCATCCACAAAAGATGTTTTTCTTAGAATTCTGTCTGTTTGTATTTTTCATCCACTCATAAAATCTCCCGTGGCACTGAATGGCAAAGAAAACGATAAAATGGGTTTTAAAATCGCTCGTTCCACGGGTAATTCCCCCCTCCAGGTTCACGTATGAAAATGTAATCAAACGCCTTACAGATTCTTACACTTCGTTACACGACTCTCTCTTTGGCGCGATTGGAATTCGAAACTTGCCCATCAGTTCCCGTGGCCGCTTCGATGTGTGACTTGTAAAGACGGGCGAATCTTCCTGGCCTGCGAGATACAACGG
The DNA here is from genome assembly GCA_018389105.1 of Nautilus pompilius. Classification (NCBI taxonomy): domain Eukaryota; kingdom Metazoa; phylum Mollusca; class Cephalopoda; order Nautilida; family Nautilidae; genus Nautilus; species Nautilus pompilius. The sequence goes on along the minus strand of JACATO010000334.1, from coordinate 1,430,383 downwards.
AGTCCGATAAATAAATAAGGCGCCCGGTGGGTTCCGGAACCCCTCCTAATCAGTCGGGCTTTCAGGAGAGAACCCTACAACTATCAAGGGCTCCAAGCGCTAATGCGATACCAACCCTAAAACAACAACAACAAAAAAAAAACGTGTCTTCTTAAGGGCTATGATTATTTGCACATTTGTATACCTTCTGCTGTCGCCTCTTCACGGAAACCGAGAGAGTCTGCAGTCGAGGATAATCCCCATCAACGGATTCTTCACCGCGCCGAGCCTCACGTTATGCGCATCACTGCCGAATGTCTCTATCTCGCTTCTTAATCGATTCTGTCTTTCGGACGCCTCGTTACTTCACAAAGTCGCGAGACGTGCGTGCAGTTTCTCGATAAAAATTTCCTGCTCCCTCACGCGTGCAAGCACCAGACAGCCAGTCTCCTCCGATAAATCTCTCTCGCCCATTGCCTGGAATAGCGGTCTGGAAACAACGACCGAAGAAGAAGCGGACGATGACCTATCCGCGGGGTCCAGACGCGCTCCCTCTGCCATAGATGACTTCTTGGCGTCGTGCTGAGGACATCAGAATCTCGAGATAAAACTTAACTTATACGGTTACAAATTCTGGCTTGCTAAATGCAGTCTACAGCTCTTGCCAAAAGTTTTTGCATCACCCTAGAATTGTTTGGTTTTTGCTTAATAAAATCCAATTAAACCCGCTGAATTTGCATAATAGCCTTACATTAGCGTATTGAAGGACGCACAGCCTCGTAGTTAACCATGCGCTTAAACCATTATATCCCAACTTTTTTATTTCTACAATTTTCTTGTGAATTTTTTTCAAATTTACATCAAAATGGATGATAAAAATTATACGACTGTATTCAAATACCCTTTATTTCTAGAAATCAGCAAAATAATAGCTGTTCTCAAATGAGGACACTGGGATAATATAAGAAGAAATCAAAGATGCATTGATTCCATCTTATGACGTAATGCTCGCTTTTAAAGAGATTGAATATCGAGTTCTCTTATGGTATGGGCCAAACAACCGATACACGCTTTTACACTGTGTTGAACGATATGTTCTGGGTTTTGCAGTGCACAGTTTGTTTTACCATCGTATCGAATATCTGGTCAAACTGATCGGAACACTACGTTTTCTTCCCATCGATCCTGTTCTGCTTTCTAACTCTAGTTAAGGTACACAAACAGCTCTTTTGAAATCCAAGAATTCCTTCACGTTGTTCTTGTCTTGATGAACAAATCGATATATAATCCATGCGTTCACCAGTCATGTCTAAAATTCGCTTGAAGAGAGGCCAGTACCGTCTCATTCCTGTAAATGACAGAATATTTTCCAACGAACCAATCATGTTCATCTACACCGCCCATATATTTGTTGTAGTTGTTTAAAGCATTTGGTTGAGGGGACACTACCCTTTCCCTTTATATCTATCCAAGAGGCTCAATAGCATCGTAATTGGTTCCAATAGTAACACGTTTATTGTCTAACCATTTGATTATAAGAATTTCTTCATTTGTCTCACACCTGAAGTCATACGATCCTCTCTTCTCTTTCTTCGTCGCGTTGGTCGACTTCAAAGGACATCCATTCAGTCTGTTTCCTCTTAGTGATTCTGTTGCTTGGTGAACTAACAAGTCATATCATATCCAGTAAAATAGTTGCCAAAGAAAACAGAATGTGCTTTGGGTTCTTTTACTTCTCCAATAATTTCAATACAACCTTCGAACCAACTAGGTCTTCGTTCACTTCATCTACAGAAGCCTCACCACAGTAAAGAACTGAGTTATAAGAGTACCTTGAACTACCACATAGTGCCCACAATTTATGTCCGGATCTCACCGGTTTTCCTCGTATGAATTGTCTCAGAGAAATGTGTCCATAATAACGCACAATAATTTCGACGACGGAAGCACATTCTTCAAATACTCCAAACTTTACGAAAAACTCAATCGCCTCAGCATCCTTATTATTGCACAAATGTATGACACTTTTCGAAAGTTGAAAGCGATTTATAGACAGCATTTTTAACTATAGAAACATCTAGATCTTCCTCGTTTGCCCACTAATGTCCTTCTGATGGCAACTTATGACAACTTGAAAACAAAAGAATTCCTTACAAACGATTTTAGTTCATCAACACTTAGCACAAAATTACGCTGTAGCATAGCGAACTGTTTCTTTCAAACTCCCGGTGTTAGTATTTGCTCAAACATTTCAAGAGTTAAGAATTGGTAGGTCTTCTTTCATCTTTTTCAAACAGTTATCGTAATCTACTTCACGCCTGCCTATTTTGCTGTACTCGGGAGATTAGAATCGCTACACTGGCCCAGTTTCACAAAGCTTCCTCTTCTTACTTTTCAATGGCTGACCGGTTGGCCTTCGCGTATTCTGACAATCAAGAACCTTGTCTTCAGAAGAATGAGTGCCGGGCACGGCCTCTGGTGTGCTATCAGCGTGTAATTCAAGGGAACCTGGGAACATCTTGCACAGCTGCTCCCCCAGTGACATCATCTGGGGGGTCCCCCTCATCGTCATCAGTCGGATCATCTGCATAATATAATATCAATATAAAGTCAAAAAGCATATCCGGTTTCGCCAAGTTCACAGCTCCCCTCCCCTTTTAAAAAGCTCTTTTTTTTTGACGGGCAGCCTTACATCCTGGATTCTTTGCAATGCAATTGCCTACATCCGTTTCATTTCACGGTAAAATATCCAGTGTCTGTTGCTCTGAATTTCTGGAAGAAGAAGAAAAAAACAACAAAAAACACAGCTTCTCGAGTCACCGACCTCGAGCGATTTTAATGGCCGCTGGCGACTTCTTAGTCACCGCCATGAAATTCCGTCACGATGTAAGAGAGCCGAGTGTGTGCAAAGTGGTGAAGAAAACTGCTTTTTTTAATAAGTGGTTCTGCCATTCGTTTTGAAAACTTTTGCCGACGGCTTCTGTAGAGTTGCCTCGTGAGCACATATCCTGAGCTTCTTGTAGGTTAGAACGGCTCGCGGACGTTGACCGAAGAACGAGCGAAGTTCCGCAGTCGGTGCCAGTCAGAAACCTACCACAAATATGGGTAGCCACGCGCAGAATTAGTACGGACGTCAAAAACAAAGGCAATAGCTACACGAGAAGAACTATGATACGAGATAGAAGCCCTGGATTCACCAAATACTACAGTTAGAACTTTCTTTGAAAATAGAGCATCTTTCACAGCATTTCCACTGTATCAGGGCCTTGTTTTATCGTTCATCTTCCACGATTAACACACCACCCACCCTCTCTCTCTACAAGTCGTGAAAAAAATGCTAACATATTTTTTTTTTAAAAAAAAAAGAATAGTAAAACCATTTTATTTCTAGGAATAACACAATGAATGTAAGATTCAACAATTCGAATAATTATTTTAAAAGCCGCATATCTAATAAAATGTGACTGAAACTTGTTTCATCAAAATAGCCCCTAATAGCTGCAGATAATGGCTTTGGAAATTCTGGAAAGTCTATCAATAACTCTGCCAAAGGGTTTATCGAGTTCTTTGCTGCCTGAAGATATTCCAATAACTGTGTTGTGTAACGTGTATTCTTTCCTCTGACATCTCTGTCGAGTTTATTCAATTTAAATTTTAAAGGATCTGGGGACTGTGGCCGCTAAGCCGTGTTGTGATGGGCATCCTGCCCTTCTTTGCTCTCCACGTATTGTCTTTATAACTTGGAAGTGTCCATAGGGCCATTGTCTTGTTGCAGAACGACCCCTGCTCCTATTAGTCGACTGTCAGAAAGAATCGAATGGCAGAACGCCGTGGTCTCGCTTCTTTGGCAACCCTTCATTTATTGTACAAGGATCGCCAACTCCAAAAACATTCCAAACCAGCTTCCTTTGTTTAGCTGCAGGAACAGCAACACCTCGATCTGACAACCATCTGCCAACTTGTCTATGCACAAACATCCTATGTATAGATCCGAACACCTCAATCACACTTTATAACACTTTAGTCCAGTCTTGTACAGTCCAATGTTTGTGTAGTCTTTCCCGCTCAAGCCGCACCATTCTCGCTCTATTTTAAGACCTAGTCGGTGTTTGTTATTTTTTTTTTCACAGCCACAAAACAATCTAAACCAACAGCAGGTCGACCTAAGACACCTCTTTTACTGCTGTCAAGGCACCGGGATTTCTTGTTCACCTGCCCGGTTTTCTGAAGCTATGGTATTCTTTTTCCATTTTCTTAACAGTGTGATATATTTGTCCTCTCATCTGGATTTCACTTCCTGTCTCTTCGTGCGTTTTTTAAATAATCTGTATTTCCCCAGTCTTCTGGCCTCTTTGCAGTGTGTAGTGAATGCACTTGTTAAAAATTTCAAGTTGCTGATGGTGTTTTTTTAAATAGCAATCTCTCTTTCTGTCAGCGTGCACTGCGCCTTACTTGAAAAGTCATTATAGCTTTTAAATAGTATAAATTATAGAACAAAAGAATGATTGATATAAACTTGTAATGACATAACTAAAAAAAAAAATGGGGTAGAGAGAGAGGAGGAGGAAGAAAGAGAGGAAACGAGAGAGAGAGAGAGAGAGAGAGAGAGAGAGAGAGAGAGAGAGAGAGAGAGAGAGAGAGAGAGAGAGAGAGAGAGAGAAGAAGGAAGAAGAAGGAAACGAGAGAGAGGAGGAGAAGGAAGAAAGAGAGGAAACGAGAGAGAGAGAGGGGAGCAGGAAGAGGAGGAAGAAAGAGAGAGAGAGAGGAAGGAGGAGAAGGAAGAAAGCGAGAGGAACGAGAGAGAGAGAGGGGGGGGGAAGGAGGAAGAGAGTAAACGAGAGAGAGAGGGGGGGGCGAGAGCGGCGAGTTAGAAAGAAAGAGAGGCCACGGAGAGAGAGAGAGAGGGGAGGAGGCAGAGGAGGGGAGGAAGAAAGCAGAGTAACACGAGAGAGCGAGAGAGAGAGAGGGGAGGAGAGAAGAGAAAAGAAAGAGAGGAAACGAGAGAGAGAGAGGGGAGGAGGAAGAGGAGGAGGAAGAAAGAGAGTAAACGAGAGAGAGAGAGCCGGGGAGGAGGAAGAGGAGGAGGCGAAATCGAGTAAACGAGAGGAGAGAGCGAGGGGAGGAGGAAGGAGAGGAAGAAAGAGAGTAAACGAGAGAGAGAGAGAGGGGAGGAGGAGGATAAGAAAGAGAGTAAACGAGAGAGAGAGAGGGGAGGAGGAGAAGGAAGAAAGAGAGGAAACGAGAGAGAGAGAGAGGATCGCTCAATGCAGCAAGCAACCCAGCCGGTGTAGGTAATTTAGATGATAAAAATCATTAGTATTATTTGAGTCTCGGCCTATAAGCCCATACTTGGCTTGGGCCTTGTTAACAAGGGGGACGCAATTTCTTCATAGCACACCTATGTTTGACAAATAATGTCCCCTTGAAGGAAGATGTATGTACTTCCTGTATTCACGTCTCTTCCTGTAAAATTTGCCGTTAAGATATGAAAAAAAAAAAATGCCTCCGTCGTCCACGAGATGCCAGAAGGGAGATGCATAACGGGCGGACAGATCTGCTCCTTTATCTTTCTCCGACAGCGGGACATTTCACTGGGGATCGACAGAGGGAGAAAATAGGTAGATGATGTTGTTAGCTCACCGGCTCTTCCTTTTCCCCACCTAAACGCCTTGCTTACCCACGGTTTACACAGGGGTCACATCACTTCCAGGCCACCCAAGGGCCGCTGCAGTGCAAAGGGGAGGAAATAAATAAGTCGGCCGAGTGCAGGGTGACGTCGATCGGCGAGTGACGTAAGCGGCCAGAAACAAACGCTCGGTGGGATCCGTTAATTCGTTCGTCGGCGTGTCGAGGAGGCTCCGCGTTTAACCCACCGCCATGAGGATATACCTGCGCCGCCTGATGATCACTGTTCTGCTGCTGTTCGCGGTGACCGTCGTCGTGCTAATCCTCGAGTCGAACTACCTAGGCGGCGAGGCGCGGCCGTCGGTGAAGCGGGAGGGCTGGCGCCGGTTCATAGACGCCCCCTTTGATAACGTGTGGCGGCGGCGGGGGGCCGTCGTCACCCTGCCCCCCCGACCCGCGCCCTCGGATGGCGATGGGGGGGACTGCTCGGAGCTGAAGGGACCCCCCCGGCGGTTTGCCACCCAGAGCTGGCAAGACGTGACCGATGCGAAGACCGCGTACGTCTTCTCGGCGTTCCTGGACGACACCGGCGGCGGCGGAGCGGCGGCTCCCTCGATACGGGTGATAGCCGTGCGGACCCAGCAGAGCCCCCAGAGGCTGTACTGCCAGCTCTGGTTCGACGACGACGACGGCAGCAGCTCCCACCAACAGCTGGCCGTGGTCGAGGCCCTGACACAAAACATCCCCGAGGACCACGGAAAAATGTAAGTACGTCCCCCCCCCCACCGGCCATATCTCCCATTAGCCGAGCTTGTTGTCATTAGCAACGTCCCCAGGCCGTCCGATCATCATAGGTCCGAGTCCCCGCGCTCTCTCGCTTGATCCTAGTCCTGTAATAAGGACCAGCAAACATCGAACCGGCGACATGTCTGTAGTGTAAGACCTCACAACAAGAGGGTAATGATGTAAAGTTAACGGTGCCCGCTTTGGTCTTAAGAGTTCCATCGATCCGAAAATGGTTCACACACACACACACACACACACACCACACACACCACACACACACACAGAGAGAGACAACAAGGAACAGATGACATTAAATGTAATAGTTTGTTGTTTTTTTTTTTAATTACTAAATCCAGTCTGACCGAGTAGGCGAACCTTGTATTTCCGGTGTTCTTGGCAGTAGTGACACCCGGAAGAACTGCACCTGGTCTGATGTGTACTTTTCGGACTTTCGTCACCCAGCCTCCTCTGTTACAGAACCAGCGACGTTTCGGGGGAGCTTTGTCCCCGTCGTCGTCCTCAGGGGGGGGTTTCCTGATAAGATCTGCCTGCTCCGTTCTTGGCTATGCTGGCACTGACGATGACGCTAGCTCTGGAAACAAGAATTCCAGGGGGTACTTTGTGAGGTTTCTGGTTTCTCACACGATCGAGCCCGTCTGCTACGGCTGATATTTCCAATGGCCCACGCAGAGGTTCTCTTCCGCGCTCTTTAACCGTGATTTTTGGTAGACCCTTCTTTTTGCTTCCCCGGTGTACTGCTTCGCGCCGTCACTGGACCGCGCCCTTTGTGGTTGCGCGTGAGTGTAAAATCGGGCTAGGGTTACGGGTATCCACGAATTGCTCCTTTTCAGAAGGGGCGAGGACTGAAGCCAAAGGTTCGGTTTGGAGCGGAGTCCCGTGTAGTGCCGTGTCAACGGTGAATTGGTATGGCCTTCAACCCGAGGTCGAGGGCTGTCATTACAAACCCCTAGGGCCTAGGCAGTGGTGTCCGCCGATTTGAAAGCAGATATCACGTGTCAGCTCTGGACACAGGACGTTTGATAACGTAGCATATGGAAACCATGCTCTTTATCAGAACTATTCTGAGGACGGCAGCGGGAGGAGTTCTTCGAAACGTCCACGATTTCTGAAATAACAAATGTGGGGATTAAAGCTCGAAAAAGTACATGGGTATCGAATAGCTTGGTTTACAGGGCCAGCTTTCGGAAAATATCTTACTTGTAAACTTAACGAAGCTATACGAGCATATTATATGCGTGTACATGCAAACTCTTAGTTCCCATAGATACGAGTTACAACTAAATGGGACGTCATTTTTTATTCCCCCGGACTCCGTGTCTTACCGCGATGGCCGTGCACGTATGACGGTGGCTCCAACATAGCTAACACACTTTTATCCGAGAGACTTACCAGCAGGACTGGTGGGAGGGGGTCTATTACCCAGAAGAGCGATCCGCCATTCGAGCTTACAACCTGGTACCGACTTACCCGGGGTACAACAGCACGAGTTCACCTAGGTGTACCATAGATGGGGGGGGGAGGGATGAGTTTCTGAAGGTCGTGGGCATCCCACACAGAGCACGGGAAAAAGTGTAGCGGGAAAGCCGGCTCGACCACATCCTTCTCCTCCTCCTCCCAGAGAGAAAGAACTTTTCCAGGACAGTTCGCTGTCTGTCTGTCATGTTCGCTCGCTGTTACTCGGTGCCATACGGCAGGGGTGGTCCACTACGGCCCCCCCCGGATCGAGTTTATGGTACGAAGTCTCTAAGTGCTCGCTGGTTTCACGTAAAAGTCCCCGTGGAGGGGCCTTCGTAACGACGAAAGTTCGTCGAGAAACTCCCGTTTATACGAAACGTTCACAACATGTTTACCAAGAGCTGATTCATTGGGTGACTCTAGCTGTACAATCAGCACTAACCGGACCGTATCCGGTTAATTGGGGGGGGGATTGGTAATTTTAACACCAGGATGACCGTTAACAGATAAAGAGGAAAGTTACGGGGAGAGGTGGGGAAAAAACAGGAAGCTTAATTCAGATCGGAGGTGTTTAAATTTAGTATAACAATATTATGTGCGGCCAGCGACACAAGCAGTAATAACTCAGGTGGCGATGTGGTTTAGTAATTAGCCTACTGGACTGGTAGGGAGTGCCGGAGTTCGATGATGCCGATATCCCTGGCATAAGTTCTTTCCTCGCTCTTCACCAACTAGCTAACCTCGTGGGTACCCCTTTCTTTCTAGCTAGTCTATCTTGATTCATTAGAGCCACCAGGCTTCTCGCTCACGGATGACGTCCGAAGATGATTAATTACCACAAGATGGCAGGAGGAACCCATCTGGGCCTAAATGTCTATAAATGTGATTTCCAAACCGGTATATACGCCTCCGATCTCAACAGTTGCCGATGGTAACCTATTCTTTTCATCTGCAGTTCTGTAGCTCCAACATCAAGCTGCACCAAGTCTGTACTCTGTATATAATTATGGCCCCTGGTAGTTCTAAATGTAGATAGGCTTTTAAGCTGGTGGCCAGTAGGCCTATTAACACCCCTTGTCTTCTGATGAAGGCTCGGAGTGGTTACCTCTCTTACCCGCTCGGCACCACTTCCTCCCGCGACAAATCGCTCGGCGAGGTCGTAAGTGAAGGCCATTAATTAATCCATCTACACTATGGCGACGTAAATTTACACTTTAACCGATGTTGCATTTCTTCCGGTCACCACACTGTGTAATATTCAAACTTTTCAATTAGTAGTTCTAGCTCCGCGCGCCTCTAGTTCCGAGACCTCGTCACTATTCTTTTTTACAAGAACGTTAATCACTCATAAAAGAGCCGCTAGGAGGCGACGATTTTTTGTTACTGGTCATTTACAATTACGCTCTTTCTTTCCTTTTTGTTTTAAATGGCGTGTTTCCTGTCTTTTTATAGTCATACAACGCACTTCGGAGTATCCGTGATTTTTGGTTTCTTCTAAGAATTAAAAGGGCTGTTTAAAAGCTAAAATATAAGTGAGAACGTTTGTGAAAATCGCCTGTGCTTGTAGTCGCGCATACTGTACTATATTTGGGGTCACGTGATAATACCACGCATGCGCCTGGGCTTTTTTTTTTTTAAATAGAGTTTTAATCAGACACAGGTGTGCATATTTATTTTTTCTTTAAAAAAAAAAGAGATAAAAACAGAAATTAGCAATCTTACAGGGACAACCATTGGAGTTAAATATTCCGTAAATTATTCTATAGGTACATTGAAATTATCAGACACAGTATTAGAGGGGGACAATATTTCAGCTGGAATCCATTTGAAAGTCTCTAGAATGTATTTTACAGAGAAGAGGATAATTACCACAGATCCACGCTACTAAATATCCTACCTTAATAATTAATAATATATTATTTCATCTTTATTGAATATTATTATTTCCTTACAAAGAGATTTTCAGTTCTGTGTTGAATTCGTGCAAATTTCTATAATTACGACACCTGTAACATCAACTTATTGTGGAGTGTCTAGAACGCTTGCAGATATAATGAGGTATCTAAGAATAATAACAGCCAATAATTTAAGGTTACCTTCTTCTTTCATTAGGCGACTGTTACTGTTTTATTTGGCGTGTCTAACACACTTGCTCAGGGCCCATTGAGGTCTTTGCAGGCCAAGGAGCAGTATAGTTATATACAACATTGGAAATAATTATAGAAACAGGAAAAACTGGTTATAAAATGCAAACACGTGAGAGAATCGATCTCATGTGTAAAAATGAAATGCTCCGTAAATTGATGTTGTCATGCAAGTAATCAGAAAGTGTCACACCTACAGAAGAACTAATAAAGGTATAGGCAGGAATATTATTGTATTGTGGTGAATACTATGGCTTCTGGGAAGGAAGCATCACATGGCAAGGGTATAGAGTCAAAGTCTAAGCTAATTTTTTGCTACTCCACGCGGAAGATTGCAGCCAGACTTATGTTTCAGAAGGAGCTGTATGCAAGACTCTGATGAAGATAGGCGAAACTGGTACTGTTGAAGATAGATGGAGCTGAGGGAGAAAGCCCAAACTCTCCAAAAGTGATGTTAGGTATCTCAAAGTAAGTTCTTTATGCGATAGGCAACAAACGAGCTGGTAGAGATCTTGTGAATGACTCCGCTACTGGCTGAAATGGACAGCAGGAATGGAACAGTGGGATGACTAAATCTGGAAGAAGATGCTCTTTACGGATGAGTCCAAGTTTGTACTGTTTGGAAATAATCAGCGACAGGTTGTTCGAAAGTGGAGCGGTATAACAACAGTTAGTGTACAACAGCCGCAGTGTGGGGCTGTTTATCAACTGAAGGTGTCGGAAATTTTCATAAAATGAAAGGTACACCGACTGCCGACAGATACAGGCAGGTTTTCATTCATCATACCATTGAAGTCTCATTGGGCAGGGGTTATCTTCCAACAGTTACTTCTATAGAAAAGGAAACAAAACGTTGAACGAAATCTGTCTCTGTGGAGCAGACTACGTGCGTATTTTGTCGAAGTCAGGGCCATGTATTTAATATTGGGGGCTGATTTGTGTCTATCTTCCTCTATACATCTATTGTCAGTATCTCGATATAGTAATTAGTATGCGCATTATGTAGTTTTTAATGCTGAGTTGAGACAGCGCAGCCCGCCCTATCTACACGGCGGGGTGATCAGACCGATCGGTGCTTCCTTTCTCTCTCGAAGAGCGCAGATATGTACACAGCGTTCACCTTCACTCTCCAGGGACTTCGTCATCCTCGGAGTGAGGGACACGTGAGGCTTTTAAAAATTATTTTTTTTTTACTGATCTTCGAAGGCTGTTCTTTCTGGTTTGTGTAAACAGAAGATCGCATCGGTGGCCATGTAGGTCGGTGGTACTGGGCTTGTCTCAGCCAAACAGATCAACAACCCTGCACTGACGTCATTCCCTCTCTCACCTATGGCCAAGTGTGACACGATCATGCTTACCATCCACCACGAAATAAGGGGCACAAGTGGCTGCCTTCGTCTACGCCAATTTTCATTTCTTCTACAGACTTTGAAACGCGCGCCGCCGGTTCTGTCCGGGCGTGAGAAGTTCCTCTCCACTCCTCGTTTGTGGTTGGGGTGGGGGACGAGTCGCCCGGGAACACGAGAATGGCTAGAAACCACACGGGTGTCATTCGGTCCGGGTTGTTGTCTGGTACCGCCCACGTTACTGTCGGTCGTGCACTGCGAGTAAAGGCGGGAAGGGGGGGGTGGTTCCTTCCAACCAGTAACCCACTGTTCTGAAATGTAATCCGCTGGTGGTTTGCGATGCCCTCGACACGTGGTAGGGTCGCTGCCCCCTGCTCCAGTAGATTACTGTCAATAAGCATGGATTAGAAAAAAGATCGGGTGACTTGAGGGCGGTTGAGCCGTGGGCCTTTTCACAGTCCCGGAGGAGCGACAAACAGAGGTAGCGAGAGAGAGAGAGACGCGAATGGAAATAAAGGGGTGAAATCGAACAGCGATCAGATTTCGCGGCCCGCGGTTGGTCGGAGGTTGACGACCCCTTAGACTGCTCTCTCTCTCTTTCCGGGCCGGGCTGGATCTCCGCTCGTTTGTTTGTTTTTAATAAAGACCACGGAATGTTATTTCGCTTGTTGTGTGGCTGGACGAGGCGGAATTCTTTTGCAGGTGCGATCTACAAGGACTCTCGGTTAACTAGCAGCATAGCCTACATTGCATAGCTGCTGTGCAAATATCAGGCTTGAAGAACCGAAGATTTGCAGATAATAGTCGCACATAATCGATAATAATTTTTTTTTTCCCGTACACAAATGAGGTCCTCAAGATTTTGTCCGACATAATTCCTAAAAGATAGAGGACAGATTACCACATCTTTTTTTAATCAAAAGCTCAGAGAATTTCAGCCATAACGGGCAAGTTTTTGTTCCAGACGATATTCCTGAAGGCGTTTGTGTACGCAGCAACTTTCCCGGCCAACATGACATTCAGGTCGAAGCCAGCTGGCACGGCCTGTTCCAGATTTAATTCGAGGTAAAGTTCAGCCTGCGGTTGTTCTCTCCCCGGCGAAGTAACCGTTGATCCAGATACAGCCAGCCGCGAGGCGACGCCATTAGTGTCTGCCCGCGGTTACCGACATTGCCCACTTCCAGCGTTTGGGATCCGTCCAGAAACTAGACTCAGCCAAGTCCTCAGGTGGACTATCCTGCACGGGGACGGCCTTTTCTAAGATTTCTAAAGGTCTACCACACGCATACCGACTGACGTCCGGGCTGGCAGAATAACCTTAAGGCACCGGAGCGCCTAACCACGTGGATCAGTGAGCCGGACGGGTTCTGAGAGCAGATCGTCCACTGGACAGAGGAACCGAGCAGACTGAGATATGCTGACTTTTCTTCCGGGTGTGTCGACGTCCGATCCTGCAGGGGCAACACAGAAGTCTCGCGTGTAGATCCGTGTCGCTGAGAATCGGGAAAACGGTTCACATTACCAGGAACTCCTTTTGACAAGCGAAGATAAAACTTCTTCAAGCAGTATTCGGAACAAACATCCACGGCGCGTGTTCCTTCAGGTGCATGATTTCATTTAAATGATTTATAAATTGCATATGGCCATTCTCAAGACGTTCACAGGCATCTTAGTGAAAGTATAGTTAATTCCATGTAAAAATTAACCCCGAGGCCTTTCCTTCAGTTCAAGACGGCTGTCATGAAAACTGACATCACAGAGTTCTCCTCACGAGGAGATACGTGGAAATTAATTTAACTAAAGGTTTATAAAAACTAAATTCCTAACGGTACATTCCTCGTGTTGTTAATTAGAAAATTTCACACACAGACGCTGACTTTAACCCTTTTGTGCCCGCCTACACCAGGTATAAGAGAAAATTCGCGACATCAGTGTTTTAAAAGCATTATTTGCGATTTTTTTCTAATAAATAGCAAGAATAAAGATAAAATGGATATCTTGAGATCGTAAACTTTCTTTTGATGTAAGTTTTATTACCAACATTTTTTTCTTCTTCTGCTGTGCATTCTGTTTCTCTATGAGCCAGGTTAGGCGGTCTCCGCCGACAAAGGGTTAGTGACGATTTTGATTAATAATTTCCTTTTGTTTATGACGCTCGTTAAAGTTAATGAATCATCGTAATCTGCTTCTTTGCCTTTATTTTACTGAAGTTATCGTTCTCGAAATTAGTTATTCATGCACAGGTCCTTTAGTTTTGTGATTTAACCCTTAGGCGAAATGGCTAATGCGCGGTAAGATGCCGCACCTTTGTACTCGTAGTAAGGAATGATAACCATAACCCAAGCGTCTGGGTCACGTGTTGTCAAACAGGTACCAGGTGGATTATTATAGGTACGTCGAGGGTAAAATGTACGTCTATAAAAACCTGAGACAAATAGTATTTACTTAACATCGATAATTTAGAAAATATTTTACTGCAACTTTCCTTTTAGCAAAGTAGATTAAACCGTGATTGTTATGATTCTCAGCAGAAGTGGTTTACACTGTGCTATTAAATAATGAATTCACAAAAAATCGAAGATATATAGAAGAGGAATGCGAGGAGCGATGACGTTATTTCTGAAAAAAAAAAGCAAACCGAAAGTAGAACCGCAAAGTCAAACGAGGAGGAATCCAGTTCTCCAGATGAGATGTCTGAAGTTCAGGTCGGGCGAAATATCGGTCTAGAGATGCAGAGCTCACGGGCCAGGTACCATAATAACAAAAATTCAAACTTACTTTTTAGTCCAAAAAAAAAAAAAATCTGTTGCCGGGAAGGAATAAAATGGCAGCTAGAATGTTAATGTAGGAGTGCATTTCATCGCCAGAAGAATAGATGAAAGACTGGTTACCACATTTAGCGATTGCGTATATTGTTAAGTATGTAAATTATCTAGTAAGAACTCGACCACGACAACTGGTTACACCAATCGGAAAAATGTACACAAATGTCTATCGAACCACGAGAAATCACAAGATTATTAGTCATAGATAAGTATATTTATAACAAGATCCTCATCTGTAGATACAGAATTTAGAAAAGCAGTTTGAAATCGAAACTTGACAGAGGAAGGAAGTTCAGAAACGTGACGTTGAAATATTTATCAATGTACACAGCGACATTTGGAGGAACATTGAGAACATTGTTTTTTTTTCTAACAATGTTAATTATTTCTGTGCTATAGAATATCTCGATAAGTCCGATCCATTTCTGGCAAAACGTATCGAGATATGTGCGAATAAAGGACCGGGTTTTGTCATCTACACGTCATCCTTAATATGTGGCTAATCCATTTTGTCATGAATGATACCGTAAAAACGAAATTAATTAACGAAGTAAAGGATGCAAAGTTATTCATTAGTTATAGATTCCCACTCCGATATTAAGCCGTATCGATCAGTCGACGATCATCCTTGGCTACGTGCAAAGCCAACGGCGAACCTGTAGAACAGTTCTTCCGCCCTTTATGTACCATGTTCAAACCATTCACCGAACTTGATCGGAGATGCTTCAGCTGTGTGACTGCAACAGAATATTTTGATATGGTACAAAATATTTGCATAATTTATCTGCTTCAACCAATCGAGGGGCCAATTAAAAAAAAAAAAAAAACTTTAATTCTAAGGTCGGTAGTCACCTAACGTTAATTTTAAAAACATTTGGCGATACTCGATGGTCCGTTAGAGCAGATGGCATAAAATCGGTCAAAATTGGTTACCGTGAAATAACACAGACTCTTAATACTTTGTGTCCAGACTTCACAGAAATCGTTGGACCAGTCAAAGGCTCAAGGGAAGTGAATTACAAGTATTTCTTCATTTAATTTATATGGTTGCTTTTCTAACAAGAGATCTGAAGCCTGCTTACTCGTTCAATGAGGTCATGTGACTAGGATTGGGACGGCACTGATATCAGGGATTGCGAATATCATTATCTGACCTCAATAGATTTTATTTACTGTGCGAGGAGTGGATGCATCGATCTTTATCAGCGTTAGCTTTACTGGCGCGAGTTGTAGCGTGGAAAGGTAAACAAATCTGCAGGGCCTGGCGTTTCTAGGCTATCATCGTCAATAGCTTCGAGTTAGTGACGACAGTCACCACATCGTTTCCAGAGAACTTTCCTTCAGCAATCTGAGCGTCAAGAAGAAAATCGATGCCATACGCACTGGCGATGTTCAATCCGCCCGTCTTGCAGGGTGAGCAAACGTCACGGGTGATTGCGTAGGACCTGACTTCGGGAAGCGGAGTAAGATGGTCGCAGCAGCATCATGTCTCTCGCAGAATATTGAAACACGAAACCGCGTCAAGGTTTTGTGACATCGAACTCAGTTAAGAGAGTAGAGTTCTGGATAAAGTCTTGGTCCATCGTGCTGTAGAAATAGTCGCATCTTCTGTTACGTTGTGTAAAGTTAGTGCCTTGCACACTGTGAAGTCGGTTTATTACATTTTCCTCGACCATAAACTTTATCTTCCAGAAAGTGAAGAACTCCATCTTAATGGTCGCTCAGTTATCAAAATTTCTAGTTTCATAAATAATCAATTTACTAGTGCATAATTTTTTTTGTAAATTGATAAGATGCAAGGGGCTTCATGAACAAGAAATGCCAATCAATAGGTTCTTAAATTGATTTTTACTATTACTGTTGATCTCACTTTTCGCTAATTTATTCCTGTCATTAACAATTCTTTCAGTAAAAACGGTATTTCCTGATCGTGGTGGAATCTAAGCTACACCATACAGTTACCTTTTGTATTAGCTGACGATTATCAGGAAATATAGACGTGTCCTTTTTGAACACAGAGCCTCTTTTCATCAAAATATGCCTCCTGCACAACTATGACTGTCAGTGTATTTCTCTCAACTACGATAAATTGATGTCTGATGTTACAGATGCTGTTTCTGGCCTGGTAAAGATGCTAGTGTTTCCGGGTTTGGTTTGGTCCGATTTGGTTTCCCTTTGTTGTTTTAAAAAAAAAAAGATCGTCTCAGGAAATAAGAAACTGTAGCATATCTAACCTTTTTCTTGGAAACCAGAGCTGAAAGAGGCATCAAGAACATATCAAAAGATCGGCGGTGACAGCACGATGTTAACGGCATTTTGAAAATTGTTTTTTTCTTCTCCTTTTTTGATGTTAAAATGATTAATCTCTGATCTTTCTATTTAAAACTGTATAATTTGATAACAAAGAAGAAGAGAAGAGGGGAAATGGACGTCTACGATTTAGAGATAGCTTTAATAATGATAGTTATTTTAAGCGAAAGGAGGGGAATGAAAATAAAAAGGTGTTTTAATTTATTTCAACTTCATTTATGTTTGCTCATTAGTATAGACTTCAAAAAGAGCAGGGAATGAAAAGTCTCACAGCGTTCTGTCGTCACATTAGGAATCATATTCTGAAATGACTGATCACCGCCATGGTTGTAATGTGAGAGAGGATTTTCACGTTTTGTCACCGTGTAAGGATTGTCAGACTGGAATGCGGGCTCATCGCCCCATTGTTCGATTATATTGACGGTCTACCGTCACGTTAGTCCTGCTCGATTGCTCCAGCATTGTTTTTATCTCTCTCTCTCTCCCCTTAATTCTATTAGCCCAACCCATGCAATTCACCAAGGAAGAATAAGTTAATAACTAGCATTTTTTTTTTCCCTTGTGGGTTTTTTAAAACTACAAGATCCTTAAGAGATTTTTTTTAAAATTGTGGTTTCTAGATTTAATTTTTCGTTCTTCGTCGTTGCAGGTATATGGCCGCCTATGTAAAGTGCTTCCTTCCGGGGAAGACCCCACCCTACGCAGTCTCCGTCGTGCCCAGCAGATGCCAGCCGCCATTGAACGCGCTGGCCGTGAGCCCCGGTCACAGAGCGACAAACTCGACCGTCAAGCAGTTCACCGTCTGTCTGACTCCTCTGAACTTTCGTTTCGGCCGGGCTTACGAGCTGGTGGAGTGGATGGAGATCAACCAGCTTTTCGGGGCGGAATATTTCACGTTTTACAACTACAGCACCAGCCCCAACGTCGACGCCGTGCTGGGGCAGTATGTGAGCAGGGGACTGGCTGAAGTGGTCCAGTGGCACCTGCCCATTAAGGTGGACACGTGGCCCCCGACCCAGCCGGTGAATATTCACTACTTCGGGCAGCTGGCCGCGCTCAACGACTGTCTCTACCGCAATCTTCATCGGTCGAAGTACATCGTGTTCATCGACCTGGACGAGTTCGTCGTTCCGAAGATCCACTCGAACTGGAAGTCCCTGCTCAGCAGCGTTCCACAAGCGGACCGTTACGCAGCCTTCATTTTTCAGTGCACCTTTTTCCGCAAGGACTGGCCAGACACCGAGGAGCCGTTTGACGAAAGGGCGGCCGCGGAGAAATACCACGCGGTCTCCCTACTGAAAGTCAACCGAGAACCCAAGATCCACCCGCCCTATTTACGGTCTAAACATATCGTGAATCCGCTGTACGTGGAAACGGTCGGGATTCACAACGTGTGGACTTTCCGAGCTGGGCTGTCAGCTTACGAAATCTCGCCAAGCGTCGGGCTTCTGCATCATTACAGGAACTGGGAGAATCCCGGCGATCAGAACCGACTGCTTGACAGAAGTATGCATCGTTTTGCTAAAGAAATCGCGGAAAGGCTAGAAAAACGTTGGTCGTCGTTAAAAGGTATCCCGCTGGAAATCAAAGGGGTGTGATGTTGTGAATGTGAAGGTGAATGAGATGCAAGCTTGAGATCGACACATCGCGGTCCACCGATGATCATTATCACCTTGATGGATGCATTAACTGATTCATGCGTAATCATTTATCCCCGACAAATATTGCTGCAATACTGTTTCCTTTTAAAATTAAAATCCACAATTTTTCATTTTTAGTACAGATTTAAAAATAGGGTACAGTACCAGTAACTCACAATTAAACCTTATAGATGAGACTATAATTGACGTCACCGGTGATTAAAGCACATGACTTCGATTATAGCGTTCTCTATGAGCGTAATCATCAGTTACTGGTACTGTAACAACTTATTCTTGCAACAACTATTCTCGGTCTCTCCTACTTACATACTTTTACTGTTAGCCGACAGATACAGGTTAGAATTTGGTAGCTTAAAATTATTAAATTTTTTTTGGCTTTTTAAGATGAAGATGCAAACGCAAATTTATTAATTGGTCTAATGAATGCCGGGTTTCCGTTGTCTAGAAGCAGCATAATGTATGCAACTTCAGTAAAATAATATATCACTCTTCTTATCTTATGAAAAAGAGAAGAAATCAATCAAACCCTTTCAGGTAATCGTATTTTTAATAATGCAATACATAATATACTATGTGTAAGCATTATGTTTTACGATTAGTTATGTATATATAATGGAGAGAGAGAGAGAGAGAGAGGATTCTGGGGTAACCATAAAGTATATACTATGACATTTTTTATCAAAGACGTCGGCATATTAAAATAAGTTATTTAGCAACGAGAAAAATCTAATAATTTGTATGTATTAACCCTTCTCTTTCGAATGGGAGCTTTACATATTAGAAAACCGTATCCTGTCATATTAAAATAAATTAGTTAATTGTAATTTATTCTACGCTACAGACTTTTTAAATTGTAAAATACTAAAATTTGCAGCAATTTCAAGACTTTATGGTTCACTGGCTCACCTTGTGTAAGTATTAAGCGGTGTAAAGAATGTTTTTTAATCATTTTGTTCCGTGACAATTCAATGTAACATCGAGTTATTTCATGTTCGCCATATTTTTTCATATCTCGGCCAAGTTTCCAATTGGTGCCGGCTGCTCCCCTTTCTTTCCTAAGAACCTATTCGTAGTTGTCGATCCGGCAGAAGAATGACGGGTTGGACGGCGATTGACGATGTCCCTCTTCAGCAATAATTTATATTGGGGCTCGTGTTCGATTTCGACTTCACTTTGCCCCATCGATGAAACTGCAACGGAGGTATCTCTGTAGCATATCCGGTCGGAAATTCCAACTTCCTTTTAAAAAAAGGGGGGGTAACAATTACGAACAATTACAAACTCGGCAGTTGTATCGTGGATCTCTAATAATCTTCGGGGTGGGAATTAGATAGATAGTCAGGGCGTTAAAAATGCATATAGTCGTCGAGATGCGAGAGCCGTGACTATTGTTTACTTTTAAAAGAGATGCGGAAATTGATCCACATCCTCGCAAAATTTTGGGGCCCAGGACTGTCGGCCTTTTGCTGCCCCCTAAGGCCGCTACTGCTTAGACGAACAAATTGTACATCTTAATACAAGCGAACAGCGGTGATAAGGTTTCCCATTTAATAAGATGTATGTTTTCGTTGAGTATTTTTATGCTTATCAGAATTCTGAAAGGGAAATGAAACAAATTGGAAACCTAATAAGTACTTTAAGAGGTATGAAGTTTTCCTACAGTTGGCAATAAAGTAGTAATAGTGATATTTCCGAAGTCAGTTCTTTTATTTCAGTAGTAAGAAATAATATACGTCATTAAACGGTGGAAACTTGAAATATTTGTATATTTTTTTTACAAAGTTTATTTTTTTAAGATTTACAAACCACCACCAGCCACCAAGGTTCATCTTAGTCAGGTGTTTTGGCTGACTACACGGGGACTCCTTTCCTTTTTCTCCGATCTTCGGAAAAGAAAAGTAGTTAATTAGTAAGAAGAAGGAAGTTATGAAATGGTTTTCGATCCGCTGCTAGTTGCGTACAGATCGGTTTCCATTTGCAAGGCAATCTTCAGAATGGAAGCCGCAGAAGACATTAGGTAAATTGATTAGGTAAATTGATTCTTTATCGAACCGGACGATTGGGCGGGGCTGGGAGACTTGTAAACTTTCTTCGATTTCCGTCTAGTTACCGATAGCAGCCGTCTTCTTGACTTCTGCAGTATTAATAACTTTATTCTTTGACGTTCTTTGTTTCCATCTGTTAATATAATATAAACACCACCAAAGGGGGTGCACATGGGGCACGTGTCCAAACCCCCGTTTCTTCTTTTTTTTTTATTTTACAGAGTTAATGCCCTTCTAAAGGATTTTTTTTGGGGGATGCTTCCCCATCCAATACTATGTGCCATTAAATAAACGATCCAAAAAAAAATATTCTATTTTTATCTGAGCTTCTCTTGCTCTTTGTGTACCATTTTGTTTAAACTTCATGTGGTAGATTTACTACCATTTTATCGACACACACACACCCCCCGTTTTAAAATGTTTGTTTATTCTTCTTACCGACGAAGATTTATTCCATTACACTCGAGATTTTGTGGACGTGTGTAGGATTACAAGATGACCAAGTGATTTTTTTAAAAAAACTTATTTATGCACAGACGATGTTTGCTAAACACCATGAGCACAGAACCGAAAGGTTTGTCTGCTTAGTTCCTGTGTTGTATCAACTGGCGTTTGCGCCCCAACCAACGAGGCGTCACCGAAACTGTCCAGCGGTTTCCGAATGGCGCCATCCTAGGATCGGTGAATAAGAGACGGATGTTTTTATGTTTTTCTTTTGCTACGAAACATTTTTTAACTATAATGTGATCGTGTTGCACTCGTGTTTTTAGCACACGAGCAAATAACGTTACAATTTTGCTTTCGTTTTTATTGTATATTATTACAACATGAGTAATTCTATTTAATTTTATGAACTCCTGCTACTACGTGCACATATATAATGATGGTTTCTTGCCACAGCATTAGAGAGTTTTTTCAAGTACCTTTTTTCTGTTATGTTTCGTTCTTTTTTGTGTTTTTCAGAACTGATAGTGCACTAAATGTGTAGCTGGGTGTTGTTAAAAAAACAAAAAACAAAAGAAGTTTTCAGATTTCGTGTGCGAACAGAAAATTATACAGCCCGGAATAAATCTGATCTCTATGTAAAGGGGTTTGCGGACTTGAGTCTAGTAAACAATATCGTGTTGACGGAGGAAATGGGGTTGATTCCTCCCGTTCCGAGCTGGGATGACCACTTTAAACCGCTTACTACGGAGAAGCGAGACGAAGACTAGAAATCCATTCTGGCTGCGAGTTTTCTATTCTGTTCGGACATTGTCGCTACCCGGACAGGGGTCCACTTCCTGATGTTTTATTCCCTGCTGGGTCGTCGTTTGTTTTCAAGTAATAAAAAAGAAAGGTTATTTTTAAAAGTATTTAATAGAGGCAGAATTTCAATTAAACAGCAAACAAAGCGACACAGGGATGATAAACGTCTTTCTTTAAAATCCTTGTGGTATCTTAGGTTTTCTCGTTTTTTTTTTTTTTAGTGAAATCTCTTCTTATGAAATAGATTTTCTCGGAGGCTTTTGGACCATGGATTTTCTGCTCAGCGCTACGACTACGTCACGACGAAAGACCGACACATTCCATCCATCTCCTGCTCTTCTTCTCTTGTACGGATTCTTCACCCCATTTTAGAGAATTATTATTTCAAACTTAATAAGCCTCTTTTTTTTTCTTTTGCGCATTATAGTAAAATTCGGGTATTTAAAAATATATAACAGGTATATAGTTAACCATTCTACGCGCCGAGTTTGTTTTGTGTCATCACTAAACAAGGGAACTGGGCCGACTCTTAGGGGGAAATCAAAGCTGATTGGCTCGGACGCTAGAAGATTTTTGCATAAACCGTGGATTTTTCGGGGTCACTGCGATTGAATGGATTAAAGTAGTTTTAACTAATACGTCTGGATTTTAAGAAATTTTTTTTTTTTTTTACAAAGGAAATGGGGAAAAAGTGGTTAGTATAACATGGTTTTGAATACGAGCTTGTACATGTGAACCATTAAGAATTGTTAATATGTATTTTATACAATTGAGAGCGTTCGATTAAAAAGGTTATATATGTGTGTGTGTACATACAATGTTGAAATTTTAAAATAAAAATGTGCAAAATATATTCAGGTCTCTTTTATTTCTGCCTTATTACGTTTAATCTTGAAAGATCATGACTATATAGTGAGATTAATACCGTTTACAATTATTTTCTTTGCATACTTAACTATACGTCATTTGTTTATAAGTACCTTTGTACGCTTAAGACGAGCCGTCGTTTTTTGTCTCTGTTAATCGGACTCTTCTAGATATTTCTGCAATGGAACCATTTTCTTTGCTTATTTAAGTAAGATATTTTTGGGCGTAGTTTCTATACGTTCATTCCATAATTACTAGGAACATGTCTACCCACTACCCCGAGATCTCAGTCTCCCTGTTCCCGGTCTTCGTCATCTCTGATTAAATCGGTAATGATATGCACGCCAGTTCTGTTTGCTTTTAGGGGTCGGCAGAGGAAAATTCTAGTTAAAGATATAATTCTGTTATTGCATGAGGCATCATGGTGTTTGTGACAAGCAAGCAACTTAAAGCTGAGTGATTAGTTATTGGTTAGATGGTTGGTACGATAATACAATCACAGGTTCTATCACCTTCTACGACACCTTTAGTATGTACGCGATGAAACTATACTTTCGTTTTAGCTAAATGTGTCATTGGCCCTATTACTATGTTTAAAACCAACGAAATCTGACAGTTTCTCGCTGTGCATGAGTTGCTGGCGCCCTCAATCCTTGTAATTCGGACCTTTTCACTCGAGTATATTTAGTTGGGCGAACACGTTAGCATTATTCTTCGTCGAAAGTGAATAGGGTGGGTTGGCCTACATTTCTCTTTTCAAACGGGGAAAAAAAAAAAGAATCTGTCCAGAAGGAAGGTTTTTACCTGTAATTATTATCTCCTCGTCTTTTAGGCCAGGTGATAATTTAAAAGATCGTGGACCTTTTCAGGAAGACTGTCTTTAATAATGAAAATTCTTACGTACGCCATCGTGGTCAATAGAAAAGGCACAGAATGCCCAGATGGTGACTCAAATCAAGTTTCCTAGTGCGGTATTTCTGACACCTTGCTCGTGATCCGGAAATAGAAAGAAAACACTTATCCCAGTCAGGCGAACACCCCAGTGTTTATACGTTGTGACTAGAAATTTAAAATAAAAATCATAATAAAGGGAAGTACACGTTAACCGCTTCACTCCAGCAGTTAATGACTGAAATTAGACATCGACGTCGCTTGAAAAATGTTTTAGATACAGTAAAAGAAAAGAAGATCAGGTTTAGCTTCGCTTGATGGATCACAAGATGATGGTCACTCCTACGTCTTTGATAAAACGAGTAGCGACAAAGCGCGGAAGTTCTGGTGTTGTGAAGAACGAGAGAGGGGGAGGGCAAGAACCCACACAGGTGATAAAAATGTGAGGCTAAAAACTCGATACACATCCCAGTGGTGCTTCGGCTGCAAAGGTGGAGATGATGAAGACGGTGACGAAAATGAAGCGGTTTGCAGCAGAAAACCTGGAACATAAGGCCCAGGTCATTAATGGACTCACATTTGGTTTGTCGCGAGCCGCTCAGGTAACTTTGCCTGATTTCACGGCAATAAAATAAATAATGGTGAGGAGGCAAAGAATGGAGTCGATGTAGTTCCTCCGCTCCCAGATAATCTCGAAACTCTGGTTGTACCGGAAAACTACAGACCTGTGGACCGAGGCTTGGTGTAGTTGAAAACCTTTTGGTCGCTGACAATGGCCCCAGTCCGCACAGGAGACTACTTTTTGGCAGCCAACGGAGTCCACTTGCATCAAAGGAACCGAAAACCGGGTCTGTTGACGGAACATTTCGACCCACGCCCCTATTACCTTCGTAGCCATACGTCATAATGTAGAAAGATCTGGTGGAGTTCATCTGGTATCTTGTGCTTTGCTACCTGACAGGCAAAGGAAAACATACGAAAGACTTTTCAGCTCATTAAACGGCTGAGCCTCAAATTCCCCCAGAATCTGTTTTGTGTGATTCTTAAAATGCCAGTAAAGGTTACCTTTCCTGATGGGCGTCTCAACAGAGGCTTTCTTCATCTTAATCAAAGTATGATGAAAAACCCATTTTATGAGAACTGCAGCCGTCCCCTCGGGTGGAACAACGATGTGTGATTTTGCGTGGAGTGCAAAACTGATGCCTGCGGTTGCCTTTGTACCTGTCGCAGACTGGACGAGGCCACAGAAGAGCTGCCGCCTCAGCTCGCTCGGTTTGAAGATCATGATGTAGGCCGCCCAGCTCGCCGAAGAAATGGGGGACGTGCGGCAATGATTGCCCCAGAGGATACAGGGGTCCTCAACAAAGAAGAGGAACCAAAAATCATGGCAGAGGCTGCACATTGAAGGATACGGGCCGAATTAGGAATGATGGGCCCGGCAATACGGAAAGTCGTAGATGGCCTCCGTAAAGTGCAGCATGGGCGCCAGATATAGATTACGAACAATTAGCAGCAGGTCACAACCCACCAATACATTGAAAACCACTACAGATTATAATAGATCTTCGAGGATCAGCAAACAATTACAGTACCGAGTAACACTCGTGGCTTACGTTTACTATATTAAATTATTGTATTGACTTAAGTTTGTTGTAGAAATTAATTTTAAAAAAAAATAAATCTGTCGCGCTTTGAAATTCATTTTATTTATTAAATTCAAATATATTTCCATTATTTTTAAAGTGATTACAGAAGCGTCGCTTGGTACCGGCCATCGTCCATAGTGACCCCCCGCGGAGAACAGCCGTGATGACTACATTCATCACGGACCATATATAGACCAAGCTGACCTTAAATGCAGCTGACCAATGGTAGCTGGCCACCCCAGTACATCCGCGCTTGTAGCGCATAAACAAATAAGTCTTACCGGAAATAAGTAAAGTGTCCGACCTTTGACTAATGTTATTTTGGAAATATAATTAATACATTTTCAGAAATATTTACATTTTAAATTTGCCAGCGACCAAGTGACTAATATTCCGCGAAACTCGTACTTTTGAAAGCCTCTGTTTTAGTGGGTGCAAACGGGAGGCTGTCACTTGACTACCAGATCGTTATGGAAATTACGTCAACTGGTAGCCATGGTAATGCGCTGAGCGCGAGCAATATGACTTCCATATTTTCACAGCGGTTTAACGGTAAAATGGCGGTACTTCTGTATACGTATTCTAGATGTGCCACGTGATTAAAATTAACTACTGCAACTGGAATTATTTTTTAGAATTTATTACTGAAATTTGGATCATTTTGCTATTATAAAGTCATATGCTAATTGTGATTTTATAACAAACGTTTTTTATTAAAAGTACGGCTTGTTTGTGTGTTCTAATTATTATTTCCAACGATGGTTTATAAAAACAACGACAGGCAAAAGTAAACTAAACAACAGACTATTGTTTAGGTTCTTTAGCTTTCAAGGAACGAATGCTTTCACTGAATTCTATGTTTCCTTGCGACATGATTACCTAGCTCGATATGTCATTATGGACGTTATCACATTATATACGTATTCTTTCAGATAATATTTACCTGATGAGGAAAAGCAACTGAAGTCGAGACGTAATTGGTTATGATTGACTGATAAAAATGATGGAGGTGCAAAGGGAGCTCTGCATTTATATTCGTGCATAACAGACGTTCCATCAGAACTACTCTGCTTCATAGTGTACAATGACTGGTCTGTTCATCGATGGGACTGCTGCAAGAGAGGAGTTTCAAAATTATTTTCTCCATTAATCGAAAACCTTTTCTCAACACTCGCACATTCGCCTTGTCGGAGCGTCAAACAACACTTTTACTTTTGACTGCCAATAGAAAGTTCATAGATTAGCTACTGAACTGCAAGAATGTTTGGTTACTGTTGATAATATCGGTATTAAATATAGAGATAAGGCGCTTAGAAAGTATAAAAAAAAGAAATTTCTCCACATAATCAATGTTGCTATTTAGTTCCAGATATATTTATCATCAAATAACCTCATTCCAGAGAGAGATCCCGGCCTTGAATCAATCACTAGCAGATAAATCTTTTGGCGACAGCCGATCGTTATAAATTAGTGACAGCTGCCTGCCAGATTGTATTTACATGCAGACTTGTTGGGAAGTATCAGCGGACGGACGGCTGGTTAGTAGTCGAATAACCGCCGTTAGCATGATGCTGCTGAGTGACTCGAAACAGTCTCTCTGGTTCCTCTCTGTTTATTCAAGATTATTTATGGTTATGCAGAAGCTAAAAAGACAAAAAAAAAGCAACCGGTCCATTCTTCGTGTTACCCGGCGACCAAACCAACCACGGTGTTGCATTTCCGACCTAACGTCTAAAATTTTCAACAAATATCCTTCTTACTACCCAAATTATTTACCGTATCATCCCGGAAGACATATTTATATTTTCCATCGCTTTGGATGCTATTTCCAACATTCCTATTAAATTCTAATTTTCCCAGAGCTACGCGTAGCGCTTACATATTCTAGGATTTCATTATGTGCTCACCTGCTAAATTGTTTAATTATCCTCAGCTTTCCTTTTCTGTTAATCGCGTTTGAATGATCTCAGGTCCATCAGAATAAATAAATAATTGTAGATTTTGCTCACTCATCTCAAAGTAAAGCTTTCGGTCTGCGAGTTTCGCAGTACAAAGGTTAAAGCGTTAGATAGACTATCGTTTTAAACCGAGAAAACTACTGATTTTTTTTAAAAAAACCTTATAATAAAAGTTTTACCGGACGCCAGGATGTTTCAGGTGAACTGACGAAAAAGGTGTAGTAGCGGTTTAAGATTAGGTCAGTCAGTAAATCTCCGTGAGACACTGTCCCGGCCCTTATACCTTCATAGCCCGGGGTAGCGATAGTTTCTCACGAGATGTGGCAGAGCCGCCGTTTGGTTGAATAGTTACTGTGATAACTATCAAACTTCCGGCAAGTCTCGCTCTCAGTTTCAATTCTGTCATAATCTAAGCTGCCATGTTGCTCAAATTATTGCATCACAAAATAATTCTGTACCTTTAATGCGATATGCTACAACTAATAATATGTCAAAATATTTTTTTGTTTTTCGGATTTCTGATACGAAATTAATATTCATTAGTCAAAGTAATATTGCAAAGAATGCACTCATTGACGATTATCTCTCTATTCCTCTCCAGATGGATCGCCACGAGAATTAATCAATCAGGTTGTATGGTGGTAACATCCATTTTTACAACAAGACACAGGTGCCGTCACCAAGCCCCGAGGTCCCGGGGAACCGGTATCGTCGGATTCAGAGGGTGTGGGGGGGGGGGGAGGGGAGGAGAGATAAACCTTCTTGCGAGTCCAGGACACTACTAGCAGTAAACGACTTGGGGTTCGACCTCAGAAACGCTGGTTCCAAGGTTCGACATTTCCTCTGGTCGGCCACCGACAGCGTTCCGGCTCTGTCGCTGGCAAAATGCGGCAACGTACTGGAGGGTTCAAGTTTGATACCCCACCGGGCCCTTCGCTTCCGTCAAGGCAGAGAAGTGGGGAGGTTTTGATTAGGAAGGCCATCCATTCCGAGGAGGTCGACTGGGTGAGGCAAATGGGCGCACGTACGACTTGAGCTGCGCGACCAACCCGGTCTGCAGAACCAAGAGTCACACCCTAGATTCCAGTATTGGGGAAAAAAAACAGGAAGGCGATGGCTGACCAGTCCAGGCCAGGCCGGGCTGGCGAGAGCGATTTCTGTTTCTCCGTCTGCAGCTGTGCAATAGGCCCTTGCGGTGGGCCGCAGCGCGGACTTCGGAGTGGTCGGTGGCGACATCACCGCCAGCTGGCGTTCAAGCTGCGGGCGAGGGCGCTGTGATCGGGACTAAGGTCTCGGACGCGGCGCCCGCGAGGAAGACTGAGGGAGGGAAACCTTCCACTCAACATGTGACGGTGGCGAAGACGGGCGACAGTACCGTGTCCGCCGGGTCCAAGAGTAGGCGCTCCGGTGGGTCCTTCCGTTCAGCTGAATCTTTCGGATAGCGACTCAATCTAACGTCTACGGACCGATTTTTTGCGACTTTGTTGGGCAGAAGTGGGCTCTAAACTCGCCGAGACAGAAGCGCTGTAGTTCAGATCCAATGAGTTGTAGTCGTTCTGTTTTAATCAAGGCTAAAGTTCAATTTGATAATGTCGGACACTTGATCCTAGCTAGCACTAACCCGGGAGACCAAACATAGGCATTGATGACTTCGATATACGCTCCAAATATTTGGAGGGAGCGTACCGAGTTCTTCCAGGGCCTTAGATTGGCATTAAAGGAGGAACTTAAGTCCTTCGCTGCAGACGCAGTTTATGTGGAGGGTGACTTCAACTGCATCCCAGACGATGAATTAGATAGATAGCCAGGGAACGGAAACCAACCATAGGGGGCATCTATGCAGAGCTCCACAGCTGCGAATCTCGTGCTCACAGCTCGGCCTGATAGATGCATTTAGAACTAAATACCCAGATATTAGTTTGTACACTCATTACTATAACAGGCATAGCGTAGCTAGTTGTACGTTAGCTCCAAACTAGCGACGATCCTGCAGGATATCGCACACGACGTGACTTCCTTGAGCGATCACTCCCGAGTTAGGGCTAGCTTTTCAGTCAGGGCAGCAACTAGGGGACCCGGAACTTGGAAACTCAACGAGTCACTGGGAATACTGTAGCCTTAGGCCCCTAACTTAGATAAGTAGGATCTATGTCATTAAAATAGTGTTAACGGAGTTAACTAGCTCAAAAGCAGAAGGCGCTAGCGGATTAGAGAAGGCAAGAGCAGAGGGTAAACTAACGATTGGTCCAAAACCTACTTCGATGAGGGATGTCGTCAGGAAAGGATGCCGGTACTACAAACGGCTGTAGGAAGGACTTGTCCTCAAGCTCGGGACACTCTTTGGCAACTTCGTAAATCATGTAGAAGCTGAACTTTGCGAAAACACCATAACCGCAAACCGAAGTAAAAGATGTTATTCGGCCATTATGTAATGCCAGATCCCCAGGGAGCGACGGCCTTACGCCCGAGATCTGTAAAACGTTTGAATCTGACCGCCATAGCTAACAGTGCGTTCGATCAGGGGCTCTCTCAATTAGTCAGCGCAGCGTCACTGACGGGGACTGTCCTGGAGAAAAAATTGAAGGCACAGCAATGACCGATAGGATAGAATCATCCAGGCTGCTGACGACACCACGCCCATCCTCCGGAACGCGAAGAGCTTGTTGGCTGACAAACTCAAGATGTAGGAAGGCAGAGGAAGTGCGGGTGGGTTCCCTTTGGCGAATGTATCACAACCCCGACCGTTTTGGTGTTGGGGGGCTGGAGACAGAATGACCATTCTGGGTGTCGTGTTTCCCCTAGCTCCACACAAACTTAGATAAGGACAACTGGCAAAAACCTGACGAAGATATTAAGGTAAGTTAAAAGACTGGCAAGCCCATATCCTTAGCCTTGCCGGTAAGAAAACTAGTCAATAGCCTGGTCACTTTCCCTTTGTAGTACTGGAGTTAAAACATAGAGCGCATACCACCATTAACACTGGACTGGTTGAGTTCGTATGACAAAGGGACAAACACCTGGTGAATAAACAGGTGACCCACCTTCCCGGGATTTATGTTAGCGAAACATTGTAAGCGTAGCGATCAAAGTTGGTGCTCAGCAGACTAAAAACACCTGGTAGTGACAGCGGTATTACGAAAAAATGGCAAATAGTTTTCTCCCATCAGCTCTAAAGCCTTCAATACGGATAACGGGATAAACAAACCAAGAATCCGCCAAAACCTCAGTAGATTCCATAAAATAGTGAAGAAGTCTGAAGAGCAAAATAATCCTTACGGGAAATGCTACTAAAATAGATGGCAAAGTTTACACCGGTGATAAATCCACTCAGTAATCATTTCGTGGTAAACGTTAACTCTAAAATGACCTTGTGAAGATCGGTGAGCTGGAAAATAGTTAAGGAACTCATAACAGAAAAGGACCACGTTTAAGTGGAAAACCTTTGATGCGACTGGAGAGCGCAGAAAAGTAGGTACTAATTTATTAATATAGTGAGACGAAAAGAAATGAAAGGTGGAAGGAAGTATTCAACAAAGATTATCACCACCTGATCAGGTAACTAAAAGCAGGAATGAGAAACTTAGGGTAACGAAACATGAACGTCGATAGAATATAAGCCATTAAACGTATGGAAGTATTATTACTTAAAATCTATTTTTAAAGCTAATTTATCTTCAATTATATTAAATTTTTAATTTCAATGTTTTTTTTTTTTTATTACTGTTTTAGCTTACGAGAAAGACAGCGTAAGTCTCTCCCGCCCACCGCCAGGAAAAAGAACTTACCAATATCAAGGTTCCAAATTGGTTCTCGCTGTCACTAATAACCGCTGACATGGGGAATTATGTTCTGCTGATTTTCTGTTTTTGTGTGTGTGTTTTTTTTTAAATATTAAGCTGCGATAATACTTCGGTTAATTTACCCTTGGGGCTCCTGGTACTGGTGACTGTAGATGGTCAATAGGTTTTGTTTCTGTCCACACACAATATATTTGAAAACTTCTAGAGAGAGAGAGAGAGAGAGAGAGAGAGAGAGAGAGAGAGAGAGAGAACGTCTTTACAGAGAGAGATGATGTCAGTACAGAGAGAGATATGACTTCAGTACAGAGAAAGAGAGAGCTACTGACTGATTTATTATTTATTTGTTAGTGCTCCAAAATAAGGCGTCTACCAAATGTCCACTATATCTAAAATTATAATTTTATTTTAAATGGCTCTCGGCGTACGTCGAACTAAGTTAATTAAGTATTTTGAAAAAGGCAAACAAACTGACTTAGCGCGGGTGGTTTGTTCGGTAAGGGGAACTGTATCTACGCCAACATCGATTTAAGTTAATATTTATGCTTTTAGTTATTTTGTAGTATATTTCTCGTTTAATAGTTAAAGTTAGTTTAATCAGGTGGCAGCAGCCTTAATGTCGTTGTTTCGACGAGTCGTAACCGCGGACTGCCATCGCGATGTGACGGTCCAGAGAACGTATTGTTCAGCACTGATTTGCACTGGACGAGAAAAAGAAAACAACGACCAACTGACGATGGATTTTTCCTCTTATTTTTAAAACGTGAATAACTTACAACAATACTCGTTTCAAGCCAATTAATTAATGGCACCAGAAAAGTGTTGTTTTTTTAACCAATCACTAACTGCTGGCTCAGGCTCAGTCAGAAGACTTTCTACCCTCGTTCCCAGATTCATAATTTTAAAAATTCATTTGTTTAATTTGGCCATCCTAGTTTTACTGCTATCTAAAGACGAAGAGCTCTGGTGGAGAGGGGGAGATAATTTTTCTGCCGAGGCAGACACATCCCTTCAAATTCGAGTTAGGCCACCGTTGAGGAAAACTCGACCCCTTTCTAAGCGTCCACATTGAAAGGAAGGCCTACTTCCTGCAAGGTTGGGGAGTGGGGTTAATGCCGCTTTTTCTCTTCTTTTAAAATAAGCCTCCAACTACTCGTATCGATGGTGAGTCTGTCTGTTCGTGTGCCCACCGGCGGGGCGAGAGTTGGCTGTCAAATAACGTAAC
The DNA here is from genome assembly GCA_018389105.1 of Nautilus pompilius. Lineage (NCBI taxonomy): Eukaryota > Metazoa > Mollusca > Cephalopoda > Nautilida > Nautilidae > Nautilus > Nautilus pompilius. The sequence continues at coordinate 1,398,554 of JACATO010000334.1, read as the reverse complement.
CTGCCGTCACGAATGATGACTTCACCAAGTCGCGGGGCACCAGAAGCCAGGCAGACAGACGGGGCGTGGGAAAAGAGAGGCGTAAATCCCTCCGTGTAAATTTCCATTAAACGATCGAACCGAAGTCGAGAGAGGAATATGGATTTTGATAAGTTTTCCGGCGTCTGATCTTGCTGCCCGCACCCCAGCTTTCAGCGGCTGTTATCGCAAACGGCTCTTCAGGCCTGACTGGGGAAGGGGGATATTTAACTACGGCTAAACTTCAAAAAAATATTCAGTTTTCCTTTTGCTCTTCAAATTAAAAAAAAAAGAAGCTGCGAGATGACGTCTACACGTAATGGATCTTCGATTGGAGGAAGGAAGGCCCCCTGGCCTCAATTTTCTAAACCAAGTGGTGACGCGCAGAAAGTCCTTACTAACATCTATTTTTCAGTGGTGAGAGCCCCGCGACCTGCCCGCCGAAGGAAAGGGGAAAGACAACATGCTAGGGGGAGGTACCTCAAACCGAGCCACTACCGACCGGGATTCGAACTCGGACCTCTCCCCCACTACTACCTCGACGACAGCCGCAAAGCGTTTTTTGTTCTTGTTTTAAACAGGTCGATCTGACTTCACCGAGAACGGAAACCTATTCTTGGTAGCATCAGGCTGCAGATGGTCATTCAGGTTCCCCATCCATAATGTACTGGGCACAGAAAACGAACAATTTCCTGCGTGTTTCAGTTCCTCTCGGGAAGCGTGTAGAAGATATCGTCGTGACATCAGTGTGACGTAATCACTCGAACCAAAAAAGGAACTTCCTTTAGTCGGATTAGTGTAAATCGCTATGGAAAGGGACCCATTATGATAAAGGCTAGATTAGTGATAGCCAGAGATATCGAATGGTGACCGTGATTATCTGCGCGGTTTCACGGATTATTTACTTAAAATTGGATTAAGGCGACCTGAGGGGGGTCGCGCACAGTTACTGGTGCCATCTGGCTCAGCAGCTGGGACTTCCGCCTTCGCTAACCAATGAAAAGGCTCTACTACTACTACGTTCGTCTGCCGGAAAAGATACAGGAAAATTAAAAAAAACAAAACAAAACTTTTGTTAGATTTCTTCGAGTTTATTTTGACAAGATCTGCTTAAAAGACCGACAAAATATCTCGGTAAATGACGGGTGATAGAAGAGAGGGTGTCAGCTGAGGGTTAGCTGAACCGTCTCGGTGTCAGAAGAAAGGTTTTCTCCATCAAGAAAACTGTAAACAAGTGAATGGGTTGGCATCATCAGCTATTAACTGGGAGATTCATCTAGTAAACAAACAAAAAAAAACAAAAAAAAAAGCCTTTCATCGACAGGTTTTTCTTTACTCGCTTGGTAGGCGGGAAGATGGAGAATTTGTACCTGTCACCACCTACAGAAAGCCAATCTTTAATTGAGGTAAGGAGACGGAGAATAATAATAACAACAACAGCAGAAAAACTTTTCCACATAATAAAATCAGTTTAAGTAATTTTTTTTAAAAAATCAGCTAAAATAATGCCCAAATTAATTTAATACGCAGAATATTAGTTTATATTTACTGCGTAAAATCAAAGCATTTTAAGGATTGGACATTAATAATAGTACAATCCTTCCCTCCACCCAGCCAGGAACCCAGTAGTAGCCAGAATAGGTAAATTGCTCGATCTTTACGCTGTTGGCAATTATCGCTTTTGTCTTATTTTCGACTTGCTTAAATAATTTGTTTGCAAAAATATTAAAAAAAACAACAACGAACAAGTAGATCTTATTTAAAACTATGATCATCAAGCTTTTCTTTTTATATGCAGAAAGAAAAGTAATTCTATTACATGTAAGTGTATTTGTATACTCAGAAAGTAATACTTCATCTTTAAAATGGAAGTTACTCTTAAATAAGTATTTCAGATCATTTAAGAGACTAAATTGTCTTTCATATTTTAAATATTAAAAAAAAAATTTTTTTTTTCAACAAAACGTTTTGTGATTTCTTTCGTACATAGTTTTAATAATAATATTTATTATTTAAAATTTTTAAATCTCACAAACTCTACTGTAAATAGGATGCGAAAAAAAAAAAATATTTGTCATAACGCAATCAAAACTTGAAATAGGCAAATGATGCCAAAATTAATGGTTTATTTTTTGAGTGCGATTAATTATTTAAGGTTAGTATATTTCTAACTTCACAGGTTATATTAAATTATAACAGATCATTCAGAGCAACATTAATACCAATGGTCATCAGTCACTAGTGAGGTACCTACACATTATTATAAAACAGCTTTTCGAGCCTTTAGCAGTATTTTATTGTAGTAGTCTGAACCACGACACGTTCGGTAGGAGAATCGCTAGGTTTGTGGGCCGTTCCCGACCTATAGTTTACCTGAGACGTGTTCCGACACAATTACAGGTGAAATTGGACGTGTGTTGGATGCGATTCTACGAGGCGGTGATCATGAATAATTTTTTAAAAAAAAAAGGGTAAGTGCAGTTGCGTACTTAACATCAGGTATTACTGAAAAACATTAAGTTTTAAAAAAAACCCATCAGTTTCGGTTAGAAATTCATGAAGCGTCCACGACCGCGTCGTGTTTAATGCTGAATCTGCTGTTGCTTTTCCGGGATTTTCAGCTCCCATGTCAACAAACTCGAGACCAGAAAAAGAAACCAAAATCAACTGAAATGCAAGGTGGGTAACCAACCTACGGGGCCCGGAATTTCGGGCAGGGGGCAGCGGTCCGGATTGGAATATCCCCGTATATACTGTTATCATTAATGTAGCCCGACAGAAGCAGAATGCAGATGCTTAACCGTTCAGGGCTATGTAGAAACGACGCCTCTCATTGCTACATTTCCAGAGCTCTTTAATCTGCTGGTCCGTTCCCCTGCTGTTGATGACTGGCGGGGCCTGTGCCACCTCTGGGGCCAGCCATGGTTAGCAAGAGAGCCTGGCAACAATCAGTTTGAGAGACTTCGGTAAGCGGTCACCGATGACCAGTCTTCACGCTCTCTCTCTCTCTCCAATTGGCTGTGTGTAACACGAGTCAGGTTAAGCATTTTAATTTAAAATTATATGCCCCCGATTCCCTCTGTTACGCTACCGATAGTCGTACGCAGGTTTTAGCTGTAATATCTCATCCAATTGTTGTGCGAAGGTTTCCCCCCCCCCTCCTCCTCCTCCCAGCCGTCGAATACCATCCGTCCATCGTAAAAAGCGATAGCGTCGTCTGTAGACAGGAAGGAACCCGTCACGGACAGCACCGGTGTTTACCAAAGGCGAATGTACCGAACGGCGGTGTCAGAATCGATGCTTCACCGGCCGGATGATCGATATTATTCAAAACCTTTCCGTCAGAGAAAGGGTTTCTGGTGAATGTAATTCTGAAGACATGTCCTTTTCCCTTTCTTAGGTCTCCAATAAAAATGGTAAAGCCGTCGGACCGGACCGAGCGTAGCAGCAGATATCACAGACGCTGATGGTGACGCGGAAACTGATGGGACAGCAAAAACGTCAGGCCGGATAGCATTCAAATTTACATGACAGCGTCGCGTTATTTTTGGTCTTTTTAAGATATCATCGAATATTTTTTCCTTTGTTTGTTGCATAAACGTAAACCACTTTAAAATGTTGGCTTCATCGGATCGTGAAAAGAGGAAAAATTAAACCTGTTCAACCTAATTCTTTTTGACAAAAGATGGTAAGTACCGGAGATGTTTTCCTTCTCTTCAGAGCCACGGTAGATGTCGGTAAATTGGAAAAGTAGAATTCATCAAAGGTTAGTCTTTCTGTTCCTCCATCCATCTACTACTACTACTACTACTACTACTACTACTACTAATAATAATAATAAATAATAATTCTTCAACTATGCAAAGACAAGTAATATTTTAATGATGAGAGAAAACTTCAGAATCAAACGACATCCATTAAATAAGAATTGTCAGTAAAATATTGAAACCTGATTCTTTTATTTAACTAAAATTATTTCTACTAAACTATTACTTTTGTATTCTGTAATTAGGTGCAAAGATTTATCCAGTTGTTTTATTCTACCCTCTTCCCTCTAATAAATAGGGTGGAAATGGGCAGGGGACGCCATCATTCACTTCCATTGAGAACCTTCGCTAGAAGGAAACAAACCCTGGCTCAGATTTTGAAAAAAAAAAATGTCGTTGGGGGTTTGGCTGCCGGGTTAAAGGAAAGGAGGTGATCCTAGAAATGAAACAGTGAATATATAACGACATTTAGAGACTAACATGATGCCAGAACACTTTCTTGCTGTTTCAGGGTGCATGTCGCATCTGAAAGTTTGAAGTGATGCGCCGAGCAGCAGCTACAAGCTTCCAGACGCCGAGGATTTTCAGATCCGATAAGAAATGCACTCTCTCGTGTTTGTCCAGGTTTAGATCAAGCGTCATTTATGGGCAATTATCAAGCGGGTTTTATCCAATTACTGACAAATAATACATCTATTTTACACACACACACACACACGCACGCACGCACACACACAATAACTTGTTACAGGTGATCAAGAGCGGGTCCGACACGAAAGAGTTACAGCCATGACAGTGGCCGCTTATGCAGTCCTAAAAAATATTCTTTAATTGCGGACAGTAAACCAAACTTGCGCAATTCCATGATTTTAGTAGCCCCTCCCGTAACAACAGAGCATTCATTTGATTTCCCACAGCTATTTAAAAATTTTTTAAAAATGTAGATGATGTCTTTTTAATTCTTTTAAAATAAAATAAAATGTCAAAAGTTGAAAATCTGGAGAACTCTCGACATTCGTTTGTTTTGTACTAAAATAACTAAATAGACAAACAACAACAACAACAACAACAACCTTTTTCCTGATTATTTATTGCAGAGACTTCAGGAAAGCATCTTCACCGTATAATTATGCAGGAGACGAGGATGAGAAGGTATTCTTTTGACTATACAGAACTGCAGGCCGAACAGATCAGAAGCGAGCTGCCGCCTTCCTCGAAAGCTGCTCTAGTCAGCGAAGTAGTCAGATTAAATGTTGGGGGAAAGATCTTCGAGACAACCTGGAAAACCCTGAAGAACATCCCGGACACGCGCCTGTCTCGGCTGTCGAAGTCGAGCAGGCACTATGACGACGCGAAGAGCGAGTTCTTTTTCGACCACAGCTCTCAGCTGTTCAGCTGGATTCTGAACTTCTACAGAACCGGCGAGTTTCACATCCCCAGGGAGATTTGCCCGTGCTTCATTACCGCCGAGCTGGAGTTTTGGGAGCTGAACCCGAACACCATCATGCACTGTTGCAGCAGGAAGTATGGGAACGACCTGCGGGAGATGGCCATCTACTATTCCCTAGAAAGCGAATTGAACAGGAATTACTCGCACACCGTCTCCAGTTCTAGCGCCCGGCGGTATAAAATCTGGCAGTTCCTTAATAACCCGGAATCGTCTTTTGGAGCAAAGGTGAGTGGACCCGTTCGGTTTCGTTTTCATCCGGACCCCTGACGGGTGGAAAAAAGAAAAGAAAGGTAGCCTTCTATTCCTTTTAGACGGGCAAGGGCAAAAAGGGAACCACGAGCTCTGTTTTTAGGCGTACACTTATTATTTCACCATCGATTAGAACGAAAATTCTAGAACCGTCCCGTGGAAAGGATCTTTTACTTTCCTTAGTAGCATGAAAATAGAAATGCAGTTTGTAAAAGATATTATGAAAGACAGCAGTCTTTTAAAATAAATTCTAAATACGTTTTGCATTCGATTAACGATAAAAAAAACTGAACTGTCTGAGATGATGTTTACTTAACGATTCCCATAATGAATGATGATAAATAGCTGTATCCCTCTTTCTCCAGCTTTTACCGACCTGGCCCTGTAGTATACGCCTTTTACTTTATCGATTCTGCTCAGATATACTTCAAAATTGTCAGTTCTTGCATCAAAACTTGAAGTCTAACCTTATGTAGCAAACCTCTACAATCTGCATTATTTTTAAAGGATAAATATATATTTTACACACACACACACACACACACACACAACTTTTATATTCAGAAGATACTGGACAAATACGGCGCTGGCAGGACGCTATTTATTAGTAATGCTAACCGTCTAGTTACCCGTACACGTTCGGCGTCGGGGTTCTTCGTGCTCACGTGTGTAAATGATGTACCGGACACGAGTAACTGCTCGCTGTAGCTGCAGCGATGATCGGATACTTTCCTATTATCTACGAATTGTATGATTAAGCAATACTGAACCCCCACTATAAACTTATAATATACGTTAGACTAGAGTAATAACTGTCGCTTTCGAGACACAAGAAGAGACACGTAGCTTTGAATCTTTGCTTACATTCGAAGTGGCCATCAGTGACGTTTTCCTAAGAATTCATTAACTTAGACGACTGTCAGTCTATTTGAAAAAATACACTGAAGGAATAATCGAACTCAATCGAGCTCTAGTCGAACAAAGACGAGAGGATGCCAAAATCCGCGTATACAACGGTTAAGTTGATTTCTTGGCATTCCACAGGCTCCACTACCTCTAAAATTAAATCAAGGTTCGATCTGTAGAGAACTAACCCCGGTAGCCAAGGGGTTCCACTTCCTCTATGATTTAAATAACTGAACTGAACTCTATAACCAACAAGCCGCCGCCTCTCGTAGAACTTAAAATTTTCTGCGATAAGAGATTTTTTCCTGAATATAAATGACAAAATCTCTTCTGCGGAAACTTGTCGCCCTTTACTTTCTATATAACCAAAGATTACAACTACAGCCATGGCCCCGTAGGTTTGCACTACCAGGTGATAAAATCGCGACTTCTGATTTTATTATGACCAAAATTTTTACATACGATGCCTATTTTCCTGTTTTTTTTTTGTTTTTATTTTTTTAAATCATCAGTAGGATTTATCACTGCCATCAAATTCTACTTTAACGGCCCACTCAACTCCTAACTCTCCCCTTTCCGTATAATTTGCTACAAGTTTCGCCTGCATTTTAATTAATAGTTTGACGAACCAGATCTGATCTCGTCTGGAGTCACTGCGCCATAACCTTAATTGATATTTTTAATGGTCCTTAAACTACTGAAGTTAGTTCATTCTTTGGCTACGTCTATATAATCACTTACTTCCTCCAACATCCAGGAGGAAATGAGCCAGTGTTTGCTTCTTGTCAAGGTTTTGAAGCTGCAAAAACATTTACCAGTTCGCAGATTAAAAAAAAAAAGCTTTGTCCGAACCGGAAGACTAAAGCCGGATGATGACCAGAAGCTACAGGCGCGTAGGCATTCATTTGTACCTTTAGTTAGGATTTACTGGTATTTGGAAACCTGCCCTTGTAACAACTAGCCCCAGTGATCTTCCTCACCTTTGAACTATTTTCAAAATACGGGAGAGATGCAGGCAGTGTTCACACAAAGCCAATAAGAAATATCTGGAGAAGCGCAAGACAAACCGCGCTTACTCATCGACGTTACTAAGTCACCGCCTCTGTGTTTGGTTAGACGGGGTGCACGAAGATAGCCTTGGCAGATCCTAAACCTCCCTGAAACAACTGACTAACAAAGATATTGACTGACTTCCGAGAACAGCTGCCAGATTCTGGTCTCGTAATTCTATATGAATAAAATCAACTCGTCTGCCTAAGGTAAAACACCATCTGGCTTTGCTTTTTCCCCAAATCGTTTTTTTTTTTTGTTGTTGTTGTCTATCGGTGGTGGATAAAAAAGTAAGACTCGTGAGAAGCAGCAGCCATTAGCGCGAATGGCTGCTGTATCAAAATCCAGCGTGCGAACATCAGACTTGTTCGAAGCCTGTTTATACACTCAATAAATCATTGGCCAGACGGCGATGATTCCCGGATCGTTTTATTATTATGCTTTTCCGGTTAGCAACATATTCATTTCCCCCTAAAAGCCAGCACTTTGACGCTATCGATTTTCCGGTTAGATACTGGAACCTCCAACCACCACCAATCACAAACCTCTGTTTCAGTATAACGGATTTTCTGGTTAGCAGTTAACCTTTTCTCCCAAAATGCATCAACCAGTACGGTGGATTTATAGTTTTCTCCTCCTGATGCCTCAGCCAGTATTAACAGCTAGCAGTTAAAAAAAAAAAAAGGGTCTATCCATACGTCCGGAAAAAATAGCCTGAAAGAACCATATCGTACTACTTGTAGACTATAAGCCGGTTTTTTCTCTTCCTAATTGCCTTCTTTGTCTACTCCCACTGTCTTCGCTCGTTTGAATTCTTTCTTCCATTTAGTCTGACGTTGTAAGAAACCAAATATTCGAGTCAGGTCAGTTTTCTCTTAAAGCAACCGTTCTTTCTTTTTCTGATTAAAACATAACTAACATATGTAGATGAAACCAAACGAACGGTTAAAAGGAAAGAACAGTGGAGGGAGGGAGAGTCCGTGGGGGCTGGGGCTGGTGTGTTATCTGATAAAAAAAAAACGCTTTCGTTTAACCCAGACTGACTGACTCCAGGGATTAATAATAATAATAATAATAATATAATAATAATAATAATAAATAATAATAATAATAATAATAATAATAAGTTTTAATGTGCTTTTATGATATTACACAATTAACGCGGCCCTGTCGTTATTTTTTTTATTTTTAAAAGTATTGTTGAATAAACAATCACTGATCAGGTAAAATAATCTCAACAAACATATTGATTGGTTTCGGTGAACTCAGCAGACATTTACGGTTGTCGTTTCTCTTCGGGGAGATGGGGCAGAGCCCGATCCTGGTTTTACCTTTACCCTTGTGTACCAACCACCTCCCCCCCCCCCCGCGCGCGCGGGTGCACCGGGTCCCAGTAAAAACGACGGCGCGGCCGGTTTCGTCGTTCGGCAAGCACGTGACCCGTGGACCGGATGATGCGACCCTGTCTATTCCGACGAATCCGGGACGGGGTTGATGTAGGTTTGTGCGCTAGAGTCGTGGATTTTCTTTTAAAGTCGGAGATTCATCTGCAGGTCTTCATAAAAAGCTGTTGATCTACTGAAAACCACGCTGTGCTGGGGTGTACTATTGTCTTCTAAGTTTAGGGGTTTTTTGTTGTTTTTTTTAACAAATGGCTATTTTGTATTACTGATTAGTAATAGAAATCCCCGCTGGGTGGTGTTGGGTGTGTCGTGGCTCGCGCCCGGACGCCAACTACGGCTCTCAAAGAAGCCATTGAACAGAGAGAGAGACGGGCATCTGCATATATGTCAGAAGACTATTTGAAAGAAGCGCGCAAATCTTAAAAGTAATACTGATGAAGACTACTGTGGATATGAGTGAATCATTTGGTATGACACACACACACACACACACACACACACACACCAGGAGAAAAGAAAAATAGACAGAAAGATGAAAGATGTTAATAAAAATTTTCCATAATGTTTCCATCTCACTAAGAGGGCAGCAATGGAAATGTACCCAGGTAACCCTAACCACCCCAGCTCATAAACATGATGGCAGTCCTAGTAAGACTTTAAAATTATCTGCTGCTGCTGGACAAAATATTGCTGCTTTGACTGCCAAGACCTTTAAAATATCAGGAACAAGGACTTTAATATATTCTATAATAAATTACTCTTGAAATAGTTAAGCCATAACTTCAGCGAAAACCGAAAATACTCATTTGTTTTCAAGTTGGAATTTGATAAAACCCCCTAAAATGATGCACAGGTATAAATATTCTGATGTGATGGATCTTCTGATAAATGAAAATCAAGACCAGTTTAAAACGGTCATTGCAGTCTGCAAGACTTGTTTTTGCATGTGTGTAATGGAATGGACTTCACCAGTGAATTAGAAGCAATGTCCTTCTACAAATCTGATAAATAGCGACCTGTGAGCTACTCAAGCAAATGATTTATACTATTGAATGCAGAGACTCAGTTTGAATATTTGGCTAATGTAGAACACTCACTGTGGGACTTCATCTGAAGTGCACACTTGGGTAAAGCTGATTCTGGCGATACCTGCAACCAGCGCTATGAGCGAGCGATTGTCTTTGCAGTTAGAATACAGAAAAAAAAATGGGTGATCATTGCTGCACATACAGAGTGAGCTAATTGGACCATGAAAAAAATCAGTTACTTGTCTTGTTGATCTATCCAAACATAGACTATTAGTCTTTGAACATTTAAAATTATTACTGCTTGTAATGTTTTATTTTGTGTTATGAAAATTGTATATAGAATAATTCGTTGGTTTTAGTTTTTCTATCTAGTTGCAGTATTCTAATGGTCTGGTTATGTGTGTGTTTGTGTATATATATAGCCAATTGTGCTTTTATTGACCTTTGTTCAAGCTACTCAGCCTAAACAAGTTTTGTGTATCCTCTTGCACAAAGAGATCTTTGAACCCCAAGTTTCAAAAATATCAGATCAATCTATTGCTTCTGCCGCTCATGGTTAAATATTAATCATTTGCAGTAGCTTTATCAATGTGTGATAAGGCTGATATTGATAAATTTAATACTGTAAGTTAGAGGGTAAGAGACATTTTAAACAAAATGTCACTTTTTCCTTGTTTGTTTTTCTTTACAATGCCAGTTTATGTAGGTATGCCACGTCTGATGGCATTTGGTGAAAAGAGGATGTATTGACATTATTGGAATGTTATGGATTTTGTGTTTGTTTATAGGAGAAACAGGTTTTACTAGTGAATTGATTTGTTTATGAGTCTAATGCATAAAGCAATTTTTTTAAATCTTCTTTTTATTATTTTTTAAAAACATTTTCACCGAATGATTATTTCTTTAGTAACCTAAAAAAAAAAAAAATAATACACTGGTGGCTAAAGTTATTGCCACACCATAACTGTTTAACAAAATGTTGAGCATTTATTGTGCTACCATGCAAAAATTCATTTTTAATATAATAAAGCATATTACACATTTTTATGTATTCATTGTAGGTCTCTGTACTAAACCGCATTGTGAAGGTACAACTAAATAATAATAAATCAGTAGGTACTTTAGTAAATCCACAAGAAGCAACATTGTTTTGACTGTATATTATTTTTTCACCAAAATCAAATCATAAATACTTGCCACTAAGCAAAACATTTCAATGACATCATTATTTTAGCACCCAAACTGTAGTTAACCATTGTTTGAGATGACATGATATTCTGTTTCTAAGTATGAATATTTATAGCTGTTTCTTCTAAGAACTTTTACGTTATAGGATGTAGAGCAAGTGGAGATGGTGTGAACTGGTGTTATCTTTGTTTACTTAACCTTTCTATCCAAATCTCCACTAGTTAGACAGCAAGTAAAGATTGGAACTAAGGAAAAATGTTTCTGTTTGTTCCTGTTTTCTGCGTGGCCATCTTTGAGCGAGAAAGCAGAGCGAAGCGATCTTTTAAATGTTTTGTTAACATTTGCAATATTTTGGATAAATTTTCTTTTAATAGATTCTAATTGTTGGAAATAATAATCCAAGGTAGACCACTTCTGATTCTAATTAGTTTTTTTTTGTTACAATTGATTACCTCCCTTGTATTTTATTGTAAATTTCACTTAATTTACACAAAATTCAAAATTTATATGTACTAAAAATAAAAATGTATTCAACTTAAGTTACTATTAACTTTTGATTTTTTAAAATATATATTAATATAAGGAAAAGTGAAAAAAAAACTACTTGCCTTCAACAAATTAAAAAAGGCATCACCAATAATATCTACTTTCCAGTTCATATAATGTAGCTGGATTGCCACGGTTGAGGCCCCTGGTCAGTACTGGCTCTGGTGTGGTTCCTTCTTTACCAGTTGGCCGCGTGGGCATTCTGGTTTCCTTCCACATCTAAAAATGAAGCTGGCTAGTAGTACGCGTGAAGGCGGATTGGCGGGTAACGTTTCATTGACTTGCACCTTGACCACTGCTCAAGAGGTATCAGCTGTACCCAGTTAACTCTTTTGGGCACCAAGGCTGATACCTATTACCTTTTCCTTCTACCTCCCTGCTGAGAGACATCTTCACCCCCCCCCAAATATCAGGACAGGATTCACCAAGAAGAAAATTTAATATATATTAATAATTTTAGTTTTAAATAATAAAATTCAAAACTCTGGTACTTTCTAGAATTATTTTTTTAAATCCCATTTTCCTATACATTATTTCTTTTTATGTTTATTTTATATCATCATCGTTAATGTTATATAATAATAATAATTTCATGGAAAAACTAATTTGCATACAAGCAGTGTATAACTATATAAGATTTTTTATATATTGGTTCATTTCTTCTTTCTAACATCTCACTTTGTAGTCCTGGTGTCTCCTGTTTAATTCAGGTTTTATTGAAAGAGATTTATTTATTTGCTTGCCTGCTGTTTCTTTAATTTTTTTAACACAATCTTTGCATGTGGTGGAATCTTTTAATATCCATTCTCTTCAAACTGTTATGCAAACAAATCACAATTATTAATTTTCCATTTTTTTGTCTTGGAATTTTAAATATCCAAATATGTTTTGCATGTGCACTTTTATATTCCTGTTCTGTATCTTTTAAGTCTCAATGATTTTGAAGTTTGCTATGAATTACTTCTGTTTATAATATCAAAATACTGATGTTGGTTAAAGTTTGATATTTTATCTAGAATCAGGATAAACTGATATCTAACAAATAAATTTCTTATAATGAATTCATTCAATTGCCAACATTATTGTTACTCGCATGCTAGAATTATATATCAATATGAGTTTATATCTAAGACAGAACCATAAAAAATATAGTTTTAAAGATTTTAAAAGATTATTGTGGCTGGTTTTTATTTTGAAATTCTAATAATAATAATAATTTGCATTAATTTAAGCATCAAATTAATTTAAAACTCAGATTAGTTTTATAAAGAGACTAATTTAGATTATTTTTAATATAGAATCTGTTTAAATGAATGGTGCATATGACAGATAAATAACATTTTTATTAGATTGCTGCTGTTATGTTTGCATCCCATAGATTCTTTTTTGAAATATAATAGCCAACATAGCATTAGGTTTAGACAGGCATCATGTTTCACCATTCAGAATTACCCCAAGGAATGCTGAAGTAGACCTCATCATCCTTTCGTGCTTATCTACAAAATTGTAATTGTATTAGGAATTTTTAACAGCAGCATTAAGAATGTGAGTGAACACTTGCCATTTTATTTCTTTAAATTGTAAATATTAAAAAAACTCTCATTGTCATTATTATTATAGGTACTGTATGTCTGACCGTTTGTCTGTCAATGCCATATGTAAATGTCAAGAGCATAGTGTACCTTTAAAATACCTTCATATATGCATGACATCCTGATAATTTATGCTGCTTATCTCCCTTGACTCAGACTGAAGTGAAGTGCTTTATTGCCCCTCAATAAATTTGTGTGATCTGTTCATTGCTTTGTGTTGCAAACTTTGTTTTATTTTACTTTCTGTCAGTTGTTGGCACAGCACTTCTAACAATGGAGTAAATACTGCACAGGGTGTAGGAATAAAACCTGGTCAGGACAGGCAAATAGAACATCATTTATTGGAACTGGATGCCTTTGTGGCTAAATTAACACGGGTTCTTACACCAAAAGTATTAGGGGAAACTTTGGGAAATAAGCAAAATTTCCAATAATATAAGCGAACAAAGCTTGGTCGGCTCCAGCTGCTGTTATGCACATTGACACTAATATGGGTAGTGAAATGGATGGTGGTCTCAGAGTTGATGGTAATTAATTTCAAATCTTTTGCTACGAGAGAAAACCTGAATTTCTGGAGATGTTCATTAGAGTGGAGAAGCACTTCGGCAGCAGCAGCATTGTCAAACAAATTTTGCAGACAAAAGTTAGTAAATGCAAGAATGCTCATGTGACTGATACCGTGAACAAAACATTTAAATGAAAATATCTACTTCTAAAAGACATTAGGGGAGATATCCAGAGCTAGTTATCTGAAATTAAACCTATAGATGAGCCTATAAACAATGTCATATGCTCTAGAGCAGGGGTTGGCAACCTTTTTGCCTCTGCGGGCTGGATAGCATATTAATGAGTGGATGGTGGACCAGATAAATGCCATAAATAAACTTGAAATATGGGAATTATCCATTTAAATACATCTAGTTATATTTTGCATGAAATCAATGAATAACACATGCTAGAAAATCTTTGCTTAACCAAGGATGCCGACTAGTAATCAAAGAACTCAGTTTAGTTGCAATTCATTTCAATCAAGGAATCTTGTGAATCTATTAAAAAGACACAAAGAATCTTTAAAGCATAAAAAGTATAAACATGATGCACTGAATGGTGGTAAATTAAGTATAATAAAAATAACTTACCTAATTTTAATGCAAAGAGTCGATGGATCAATGTGGAACTCGATGCTGTTTGTTGCTTGAAAGTTCCTCAATATTGGGTGTCCGACCTGTTGATGCCAATAGCAAGACATTATCCAAATGGGCATCAGTCAGTCTTGTTCTCAAATGGTTCTTGGTGTGCTTCATTTTTGAAAATAATTGCTCACACAGATAAGTGCTGCCAAACAATGATGTCATCTTTTTTGCATGGATAACTAAGTCAACCACTGACACACCTCAATCTCAATACATCATCACACTGCATCTCAATCAATTCCATTTGATAGATTTCTGATGCAGTGTCCACTTCCACATCAAGTGAAGTAGCAAACGGCTTGAACTCATTTGCATGCGAACGAAAATCAGCAAAACGAGATGAAGACTCTTCTCAATTCCTGGACCACATTCACAAAAATGCATGGATCTTGTGCTTTACCTTTTCTGAAAAGTAGGAAACTGTGCGCAATCTCCTTTTCGAAGCTGGTATTCCCACAATTGCAGCTTTCTTTCAAAGGCCACAATATGACCATGCATCTCATGTACCAGCTGACTTTTTCCTTGAAGTTGTAAATTTAAGTTATTTAAATGAGATGTGATGTCCACAAGAAATGCCAAGGTTGCAAGCCAGTCAGGATCACGAAAATGTGAAGCATCGTCATTTTTGCTTTCAAGGAATATCGCCACCTCTTCATACAATGCAAATACCCTTTCCAGCATGGACCCTTGGCTAAGCCAGCTTACATTGCAGAAATAAGCCGGGTCCCCATATTCTGCCTCCGTATCCAACAAAAATTGCCGAAACTGGCGATGATTCAATCCACGAGACAGATCCGGATTGACTGACTTGGCAACAATGTCCATAACATTCTTTAATTTCAAAAGACTTGGCAGATAATGCAATTAATTGTAACCAGTTTCTGTGTTATTCCATTTGCCCTTGCAGCAGTGCGATTATGCCCTTTTTGTTCTGTCCCACCATCAGTTGTGGTGCCAGTTAGCTTCGACACATCAGGTTTCATTTCTGACATCATCTTCAACAGAGCTTCAAAAATGTCTGCTCCAGTAACCGTGCCCTTCAGAGGAATTAATTGGATAAACTCTTCGGAAATTTGAGAATTTATCGTCACTCCTCGCACAAATTCCAGTTCGTTGCAGGCATCCCTTCTTAACATCTGCCGACATCTCTCCAACTCCTCGTGTTCGTCGTTCTCGCAGACAGGCCGAGAGATGCGAATAAAGATCTCTCTACAGGACAGACAATGTCCACCACTGCCAGTGAACATTCTTTGACAAAGTCTCCATCTGTGAAAGGCTTCATCTTTTCCGCAATACGGTTCGAGACACCCCCCCCCCCAGTAGCTGGTATGGACATTTCCTTTATTTCACTGCTTATCTTGGCAAAAAAATTATGTTTTGTTTTCCAAAACCAGCCTTCAGTCGCTCAACGCCATCTTTCCTCGCTTCTCGCCCAGTAAACTTGTTAAAATTTCCAATATGGCGGGTCCCGTAATATGTCGTCTGCTCTTTGCCGCCTTCCTGGGAAAAACGAGACAAAAAGTGGTTCCCCCCAGCGTGCTCGATGGAGAAGTGATCCACGGCACTCGGCCGTCTGCCTCTTGCATTCATGGCCGCGGGAATTTTTTTCCTTCGATTTTATTTCGAAACGCGAGTTATTCGACAAGTGTCGTGGCACCTGTGAACACCTGGCTCACCTGATATCCTGCTGTTGCGAGAGAATATGCTGTACCTACCGGCCAGTGCGTGAACTGTCGCCCTAGCGTGCCTCTTAACCGCCAAATCTGACTCCGCGGCGGACGTAGAAAAGGGGTAATTAGTCCGAAACATTCCTCCTAAATCACTCGCCTACGCTGTTTCTGTTCACAAATTTGGACGATTCCGCGTGCGCGTCCCCCCCCCAATCCCCGGAGAGCATCTAATACATATTACGAAGGTAGTTTTCTTTCCCGTCGTTCGTATACACAGAGGAAGCCGTGTATTATAATCACGGATGATGTTATTGCTATCAGAATCAGTCGGGGTCCCAAACACTTTATTTAAAAATTAGCCGCCCAAAGTTCCGGGTATTGTTATCAGAACCTTCGGGTCATAGCCGGCCACCCCCCTCCCCCCCGCGCAGGCTGGTCCCTCACGGCCGGCACACTCCTCCCGGTTGCATCACAGGCCTGCCTCTGCGGTAACTCGCACTCCTATCACCGGCCCCCGACCACTTCCTGTCGCTCCGCCACACGCTGGCGACAGGGGCCGGAACTCGTACTGTTACCGCAGTAGGACTGACGCAATCGAGCCGCGCTTCCATTGGCTAACGCCAATTCCAACCCCTGCTTTAGAGCTCCGTCTATACATTTAATCGGGGATTACTACTACTGTAGTAACTAGGCCCCAGTCTACGCCATCATTTAAAACAAAGGGCTTGTTAGCTCTACTAATGTGGAACCAAGAAAGATTTGCATAGGAGATTTTTGGGGTCCGTCGGTGGCAACCGTTATTACTAAGAAAACTATGGTGATTCCTTCTGTAAACGGGCAAGAGGAACTAGGAGAATGTGCAAGAGAAATATACTGGATAAGTTTATATACTAAGTGCCCTTGCCTGCTTAGTGGTCCTTCGGCATTTCACAGTATTAATTACTATCATGGTCCTCCCAAGAGATGGTGATGCCATTTTGGAAACTGTACTGTTGGTTTAACGTTTTGAAAAGTCATCTGAGCAGTGCTACCTGCTTTAGCAGAATTGTCTATCTTGGGTGTGTTTTGGAAATTCTGAAAGAATGTCCCTCAATTTATGCCATGTCTTTGAAGTGGTCACTCAGGATTTATGAGGGAATTACTTACACGTATTCTTTTAATCAGTACCTATAGGTCCTTGCTTGGATAGTTTATGAAAGTCTCTCTGCTTGTTTATCAATGCTAATTTCTTAATGTAGTGTTTCCATATTCAGCTCTGCTTAGATCCCTAATTCTTTTGGTTGACATGCTTCATTCTCAAGAAGTCAATGACGATTTCACTCTGAGGTAATTTTGCTCGACAATTTTGTTGATGTTTTCTTCACTTGATAGTCCAATGTCTTGGTACCCGTCACAACATGAACGTGAAATTTCCTTCAGATGCTTGGTACTTTTAAGAGTATGTAGTTATGTTCAGCAGCTTTATCAGTTGTGATTATTAATAGCACTTAAACTCTTGTCTGTTAGAGATTAAGTAATGTCTGAATTCTAAGTGTGATGCAGGACTCTTTGCAGCTCCCTTTTTAACAAACAAGAGTAAAATAATTATTTAGGTGAACATTGGTGAGATCAGTCGTAAGTTTCTTTATTTTTTTAAAGCCATTAGAGAGATCTTGTTCACATATAACTAAATATTTTTCTGGCGTACAAATAGTTTTAACACTCTGCACACTATCCAATGTAGTTCTCAGATTTAAAAGTACTGTTAATTAATTGTAAAATAAAATCAGTACAGACCAAAAGTTTATTGTCTTAGACCAATTCTATAATTAAACCTAGTCCCTGTGCCACAAATAATTTTTACAAGCAGGCAAGATACAAAATTTTGCTGGATGCAATAATTGGATATTGAAGATTGTCTATGAAGTGTTTCAAATTTTTAAAATGGTGGAAGGGATAAGGTTCTGTTGGTTACAAACATATTGAAGTTCTCATGACTCGATATGCAGCTGGTTCCCATGGTAGAGATCTCTGACAGTTTATTTAAATATTGGCAACTTGATTCCAGGCAAAGTTTATTTTTGGTTCAAATTAGTGGTTGAATACAGAAAGCTTTCTTAGTCTAGTTGTTTTAGTCAGATGGAATATATATCTTGATTTCTTTGATGATTTGACTGGTCTGTCTTTCTGTAATCTGGTTATAATTAGAAATTCTTTGTAGAAATACAGCTGAAAAATTGCTGTTGTCATTCACAGTTTGATAGTAATTTTAGATGTATATCACTGTCAACTTTCTCTTCTAAGGAAATATCAGCTTTTATTGATTAAAAAAGTGATATGCATCAAAACTTGCTTCAAGTTATTGACTGTTCTAGATTACTTCACACTCAGAATAGAATTTGTTTTAGGCAGATGGCAAATTAACAATAAATTTCATGTTTTTACAAAATATAGTCTCCATCTTGTCTTCTAGAACATTCCTTAATAAATATAAGCGGATGTTTTCTACCAAATTTTTGTAAATTTGAACATTTAGTACACATTTTCTCTAACATGTTAAGCCATAGCTACATAATAGATTCTTTTCTCCATCTCAAAAGATTAGATATTTTGTGATATGCTGCACTGTTTCTGTGTGTAACCAATAGCTGTATCAGTTTCCACAGTTAAATTTTGACATCATAGTAAAGAGAAGTTTGATGCAGTTTACCGAAAGCTACAAATAAATTAAAGTGGTGAATAGATAGTGTTTAGAAATATAGACGTATGATGAATTAAATAGAGTTCAAAGACATCCAACAGCGCAAACATTATGAAATGAAGAAGAAAATTTGTATCATGTTAATGCACCAGCAAACATGCCAAGTAGTATAATTTCTATTCTTTATCTATGATTTTGAAAATATCCATATTTTTAGTCTTTATTCTCATCAAAAGTGTGAAGATGCAGAAAAGATGCTCATAATTTGTTTTTGCTATTGAAAAGTCAGTCATGCAAATATTATTTAAGGGTTACCTCCCTTTTTTAAATGTTTTTGCATGTGCTCATGTCTTGTTAAATGTGGTGATTAGGGCTTAAAAGATGGAGGTAAAACTGTCAGAATTTGGCTGATGCAAAAATTTTGCCCAAGAAAACAACTATTGTCAGCAGAACTTTAAAGATGATTGTACAAAAGAATGGTGGGGGGGGTATTTAAAAAAGAAATTGCATGAGAAAATACTTAATCTGTGAGTGGATATATAAAAAGTATAACAACATGAATAAAGTTGCTGTGAACATCATCTTTTGATCGCATTTATCACATGGAAATCTAGTATTTTTGCTGGAACATAATATTGCCTCATCTGCATCATTTCTTTTTTCAAAACAATATTTCCCAGATTCAGACATTGCTTTTCCATTTGGGTGATGGGTGTGGTCAGATGTGGGTTAGGAATACTTCTAACAGAAGTATTAGCAACTTTTGAAAGCTTTCAGCAGATGGAAATGATGATGAACACATTTTGATGAAGAGTATGGGTGTGTTGTTAAATCTGTCTTCCCTCTAAAAGTGAAGCTGTGAGAATATTCTTCTTTTGTTAGATAATCGGCTCATGGATAGAAATGTGCTTCAGAGTTATTGTGTAGTGTTTAGTGCCGGCAATACTTCAGTTATGAATGGTGTCATGTGCATGCCCTTCCCTGCCTTATTACTTTGGCCACCTACATAAATAAATGTATCTGATCGAAATTTACATATTTCAGGTATGATAGTACTCACTGGCTCAATTGTCATGCTGAAAACATGGATTTTGTAATACTTCTCTCTTTGCCCATGGGCATTTTTTTGGACTTTCAGAATATGGACAGAGCCAATGCCACATTGGCAAAGATCTTGACATTTTTAGTTGATCTGTTGACTATATTTTTTCTGAAGTTTACCAAGGAAAACATCGCTGCTGCAGCAAATTAACCTGCAAGGCTTTCAGCAGTGACATCTCAACAAGAATGTGAACATGGTAGAGAATGATGCAGTATCATTTCCACTCACTTGGCTACAGATGGTGTAACCCGTGGGAAAAACCCTTCTGTCCAATATAAATATGAATAAAATGCTTTGAAAGGTCTGGTAAGACCCTTGAGTATTCATAGTATATATTCTTCAACAATTCACATCTGGAGATTTCATTTAGGTTTGGAGAAGAATTGATAAAGGCCTTTAACTCTGCCATGTCTTCAGTCATATGTGGAGGCAGGACTGCCATCTGGCATGGTGGAAAGACAAAACTGTTTTTTTCTGTCTTCTTATTTTGAAAGAAAGCATACTGGGATTATTCCTTAGGAGGATGTTTCACCTCTTGATCAGAGTCTAGAAAAGAAATCAACTTCCCCCAACCTAAGAAAATCCTTATTATGAATTTGTAGCATCTTCTGATGCAACTGGATTGTTGGCAATAATCTAGCAGTAAACCAAAAAGTCTTCTCCATTGGTATTAGGTTTTATCAGTTTTTATATTGTTAATTTGGGGTTCATTTTTTGTTTTTTGCATGCTTGTGAAGGTGTATGTAGGTAAATTATATATCATTTTGTAGCCTTGCTTTGGCATACATTATGCAAAATTTACCCTTTTAAAAATCATAAGATGCATATTTGTTTTGGGATTCTGAGTGAAACATGGATAGAAAATTTTTTCGTGCCATTTTGCTTCACAAGTTCAAACTGGGCCACAAAGCGAGTGAGGCAACTCGTAACATTAAGCAAGCATGGGGTGAGGACATAGCAAGTGAGCGCACAGCACAACGATGGCTTGCAAAGTTTTGATCAGGAGATATGAGCTTCAAAGATGAGGAATGTAGCGGATGTCCTTCCAGTGTGATGACAACCATCTGAAATTCTCAGTTGAAACCAATCCAAGAAAAACAGTGCGAGCTTGGCATAAGCAATGCAACTGTTTCCTAACATCTTACTGCAATCAGCAAGGGTGAAAAGGCTTGACAAGTGGGTGCCTCACCTGTTGAATGAACAACAACAAAATCGTCGATTGGAGATCTGCTCTTCCTTGTCATAAGAAACAAAAATGATCCATTTCTTGACTGAATCATTACATGTGATGAAAAATGGATCCTTTACAACAATTGCAAATGGTCAGCACAGTGGCTCGACAGAAACAGGATGCCTAACCACATTCCAAAACCCAGCATCCACCCAAAGAAGGTCATGGTCACTGTCTGGTGGACTGCAACTGATGTCATCCACTATAACTTCTTGCAGCCTGGCGAAACCATCACAGCTGAAAGGTATTGTTGTGCATTAAACGTTCCTCACAAACTCTAATGACAGCTGGCATTGGTGAATTGAAGAGGCCCAATCCTGCTCTACGACAATGCTCATCCTCGTGTTGCAAAAGTGACTCTTCAGAAACTGAACACATTGATGTATGAAGTTCTCCTTCACTCAGCCTATTCACCAGACCTTTCTCTCACAGACTACCACCTTTTCAAACACCTCAACAGCTTCCTCCACATGAAATCCTTCTCCAACCAAGCAGCAATTGAAACTGCCTTCCAACAGTTTATCGACTCCAGAAATCTAGATTTTTTTCCAAATGGTATAAATTTGCTTGTAACTTGTTGGCAGAAGTGTATTGATTGTAATGGAATTTACTTTGCTTAATAAACTTCACGTTCAGCAAAGATATGAAGTTTAATTGTTGCACTAAAAAAACTGAAAAGATGTTTGTAACAACCTAATAATATAGTTAGCAAATGTGTAAGCAACATTAAAGTGGCAAAACCCAAAAGCTAACACAAGTCCTGCAACAATGAAAAATTAAAAGCCAACTAGCTCAAAACTTTTGTCAAAGAAGAAAATATGCTGATAACACAGGCTGGGTACTGTTTCTTCAAACATAAAAATGAGTGAACACTACTCAAACTAACTGAATTGATCAGAGATTTTGCGAAACCCCAGTTTAAAAAATTCCTTTCAGAAAATTCTTGTAGTTTTGAAATGGATACATTTATTTGGGATCATTTGGAGACTATAAGTCTTCAAATCTAATCTTGTCCTAACACAGCAGTTTACTTGTTGTTTGAATTTTTACAGAATTGTATGCCAGCTCACTGTTACACAATTTCGTCTTGCTGGTCAGAGCAGTGGTATCTTAATTGGGTAGGTGATCCAGGCTGAACACTACTGCCTACAAAAGAAGTCTTGTGAGGAAGACAACTTCGCTACTAAATCTATTGAATAGCATTACCATTGAAAATCCTAAATGTTCAACTAATCTGGAAGTTTTGCAATCAAAGAAACTTTCCAGAGAGCATAATCTAATTAAAAAGTGGGTGAAGTGGAGAGAAACCTTTTCACATCTTGCTCTTCCTTTTTTTGCCTTTAGACCAAATTGTCACCTGTAATCTTCTGTGTTGGACCCTGAGGTGAGGCACAATTTAATATGTGTGTATAGTTTTTCTTGGAAGAGTTTCTCTCTCTCTCTCTCTCTCTCTCTCTCTCTCAATTCTATTTTATGCCTTTTCTTCCATCAATCTTATTTGGATTTTCCAAAAATTTAGCCTGAGGCAGCAGTTGCAATCTTGGCACCATACTGGGCAGCGCAAAATTAAATTACCATTGCAGCAAATTCCCATCGATAAGAGTGAGAGCAATTTATTGTTGCCATGTTTAGTGCAAGAAAATAATCATCTTGAAACAAATTCAAAAGCACAGACTGCACTAAAAATAGCAAAATTACTCAAATAAAGCAGGGAGGCGGGTTAGGGTTGTTCTTCCAGCACTATTGTTGGCCTAAACCAGTCAGAACAGTACCAGAGACCAGGTAGTTAGCCTTGCCCTCAGTGGTCCCTACATTACCTGACCTGTGGACTAGCAGCTGTGCTGAGAGGCATTAAAAACACTATTAGTTTCATCAATTTTTGAAAATATTAGTGAATAAATATTATTTGTGATCAAAAACAAACAATACTAAACAAATATCCTATTATGGTTTTACACATGGATTATGTTGTATGTCTACTAGGCAGTTGGGTATTGATTTAGCAATAGTTTTTTTATCCTGCAACCAGACCTAACCCTGATCTACAATTACTTCCCCTCGACCCCCTGATTCACCCGTTTGGCAGAGACATTCCAGGTTCCTCCCTCCCAACTGTCCAGACAGCTGCGGGCTGTGCACCCTTCTTCTTCTTCCTCTCCTTTACCGCAAAACACCGGGAGCACTGGCAAAATGCAATATAGTGAACACAAAATTTTCCCACCGAATGTCCATCAATGACCAGTGGATCTCAGTGGATTTTCTCCAATTAAATGCCCCACAATCCACTGGAAAGGGACCAGTCATCAGATCCCTGTCCAGGATGTGAATTGCGACTTCGGCCAACTGCTCCCGGTCTACAGGCCGAGTTCTCGAAACCAGCTACATACACCACAGGGATTTCTAGCATATCAGCAGATGTACTTTCAAAGCCCATTCTTCTTTCCCCAAACTATGGCCACATGGAGACTATATTTCCTGCCTGGCCACCAGTCCACCAATTTCAGAAACAAACCACGCACAAAGGTGCAAAATAGAACTTACCAGCACGGCCTGCAGGGTTAAGGACCAAGAATCACCCCTCTGGTCATGAGTGCATGCATTTTTTAAAATATACTAATGGAATCATATGGAGGGAGGCGGGGTGTTGATGGCCTTTTCCTTTTTTTTTGCGTTTCCTCTCACGTGTTGTTTCCCCTAACCCGTCACCCATTTATTTTTGTTGTTTTTCTTTGGTAGTAATAAGGGAATAAAACAACTTCCTTTATAATTCACAAAATCATCCCATATTCTAAGGGATAACATTTCTCTGATTGCTAGAAAATTTTGCAGGTGTTTGTTTTAATTAAGTTATAAATTTCTTTGAAAGATTCATCCATAAAGTGTACTGTTACTTTCATCAATTGGCCAGACTTCTCTGTATATTTGAAATATGGGTATCCTAGGAGCAGACAAAGATAACTAATCGTTTTGAGTACTGCTGAGTTCTGTGCTTTTGATGAAGGTCTCTGTTTGTCTTTGTGGTTAGGTGTTTGCAGAGTTACATTGGCAAAAGACAACCAATATTCAGCATTGTAAAACTGTGTAAGCCAGTAATCGAGGGCACTTGCATGAGAAATCAAAACTCATTATTTTTCAACCAAGTATCAACTTCATAATTTAGATCATACAGAATTATAGCAGCTGAAGAAGCATTTGCCAAGAGGCTGTACATTGAATGCAACATTACTCATCACAAATTGGCAATAAACCGTTTGAAAATTATGTAAATTTTGCACATGCATTACTGATGGGAAAGCTGAGCAAGTAAAGCTTATTGTTTATTTACTTATTTTGTGCATGATTATGTCACTGTTAAGTTGTGTTGCTTCTCTGTTCAAGAGAGGGATAAACAGCATAGAATTTAGAGACTAGCCAAGTTTGCCTGAAATTGAAGTCTTATTTTAATTTGTTATTTAAGTTTGACAAAAATGTCCCTCAAGACAATCCATCTGTATGATTTTCAGTGTTTTGGATGTTTTTCATTTACTTTACCTTAGGACAAAAAGATTAAGGTTATTTGATTTTCTTTTTTTTTTACCTGAGAGGTTGGATTATTGTTAATATTTATCAGTGCAGTTTTTCTACTACGGACTTAAAATGAAGCCCTGCTGGATGCCATTGTGATGATACTATTTCAGTTAAACTAGTAAAATACTTCAGATAAATCACAACTCATTCTAATATTTAAAATGCAGACTAATTACAAACAAACAGCATTTTTAATTAATAACAATAACTTTGAAGCTTATATTTAAATGTAAATAAAGGAGTAATGCATTAGCTTTAGAATGTATGTAAACAATGATAAAATGAAGATGCTACATTTTTACCTCTTTGAAGCTGTGGACAATTACATAAATAATATATGAAGTAAAAATTGATATCAAATGAAAAGTTTAATCTGACATTTTCATATGCAGTTAAGTTGGATTAAGAGTTTTGAAACTTTTTGCCAGTAATTATGTTTGTTTTGTTTTTTTTTTTTAATTCCAGATGTGGTCTGTTACATTTCATATACTGCTGGCTATATCTGTCTTACTCATTTACCTTAATAATGATGGTGCATTACGAGTTGATCTGAATGGAGAAACTGATATAAATTCTACCAAATCTGATTTTAACGCACCATATAACACTACCAAATTATATCAAATTCTGCACACTACCCCACATCGGGTACTCCTGTGTTTGGAAGAAATTGCATTGCTTTTCTTCACTTTTGATATGATAACTAAAATAGCTGTTTGTCCACAAAGAAAAGTGCTGTTAATATCTATATTGACTATGATTGATTTTACATATCTTATATCAACGTGGTTCTACACTATGATAATGTGGCACAATAACAGGTTTTGGATGAACCCAACATATCTGCAGCTATACGTAGCTTTACAGATCATAATGACCTTTCGTGTGTTTCGCATTTTCCGAGCTGCCCAGAAGTTTAGAGGAGTAAAAACCTTCTGGCTCACTATTAAATCAAGTATGCCAGAGATTTCATTACTTCTCATCATGATGCTTCTAGCCAGCCTCATCTTTGGTCCTGTCATTTATTGTGTGGAGATTCTGTCTGAGAGTCAGTTCACCAGTATCTTCAAGGGAATATACTGGTCAATAATTACCATGACAACTGTTGGTTATGGAGATTTAGTGCCTTTATCAAAATTGGGATATTGTGTGAGCATAATATGTGCAGTGACGGGGTTTTTATTAATTGGAATGCCCATTCCAATAATTTCCAGCAAATTTCTCATGTTTTATGGACTTAGGCACAGTCAGGCTAAGATTATTTCACCTGTAGAGGAGTCTATACCAAAACGTGGAAGACAGATTCTGTTTAGGGCTAACGATTTTATAAAGTTCAAGAAAAGAAAAGAGGACAACAGTACAATTTAACAGATGTTAAAGAAATCAAACTGCAAAATAAAAATTTTTAAAAATTCACTGGAAAAACAATAAGCTGTGTTGTAGCAGACTAAAAACTCATAAGGGATATTTGTGTTTCCAAGAATTCAGTATTACAGACTCCTGCATAGAGAATCTGACAGAATTTTTAAAAAATTTAACTGTGGAAGTTCTTGGGAATTTAATTTTTTCCCAAAACAAAGCAAACTCAGACAAAATAACTGGTGTTATTTTCATGTATGGACATACTTAAAATGCTGCATACTAATAATTTTCCTCTTGGAATGATGCAGAAAGTTCAGGAGACGGGAGAATTGGTTCAGCGTAAACTTACTACAAGAATCACGAATATTCCAGCGATGTTTTGGTCCAACAAAAATATGAGGAAGCAATTAATAAAGAAAGTAGCTGAAAGGTATTGTTGCTATATTACATAGAAATGTTAACAGAAAATGTGAAAAAAAAAGAAAGACGAGCGAGAGGTGTTGTATTTTTAGTTAAATTTGAATATACTAATTTTTAGTCTTATTTCTATTGAAAGAATAGATGGAAAAATTGGTTTAATTATCTGCTGCCTGTGGGAAAAAGTATCCAAAAACTGACTGAGGCCGTGTTTGTAACTGTTAACACCAGATGACACTTTAATGAAATCTAAAAAGAAACTTTTTTTTTTTAAAAAAAATTTCACCAATTACTTAATCTCTAAGAATTTTTTTCTTTTCCAAAGAGTAAATTTCTAAAATTCACAATGTATATATTCTCCTCTACCTTTACTGAGTAATTAGTTATTAGTTTAACGGGGCAGCCTACATGGCCACCGACTGCTGTCCTACAGTTAGTGAGGAAGCCAGTTTAAACATTCAATGTAGATCAGAATTATTCCAGATAAAACCCTTTAGGAATCATATTTTTTAATAATGATTAATGTAGCTTTTGTATCTTAAAAAAAGCCTTTGTATTAATTATATTTTGATAAGTTTACGTGGTTCATTGTTTGTATGGCTAGATGATGTTTAATAAATATTTTGAAATTTCAGCTCTAGTATAAACTTTGATCCCCAAAGGGGTAGTATGAGGCAGTTACATTGTTTTCGATAGTTTCACCTTGCTTAGCTATGCTCCAGAATTCTCTTACCACACGTTCAGGTAGCTGATGGAACAGTCAATTTACTGAAAAGCCAATTTTGCACTATGTTGCCGTTCTTGCAGTTTTTATTGCACCCAGTAAAGAGGAGGAAAGATTTCTTTTTCTGTTTTCGAAAAATCAGCTTTGCAAGTCATTTGCCTGCTTTGTTATGGTGGCATCTGCATTCTGTCTTCAATGGGTCTGAGTTACATTGCGTGTGGCTACAGGCTTGGTTTCTCTGATCAGACAAGTTATAGTAGAGTTTTCTTGAACAATCATTAGAGAGATCCTCCCTTGGCATCCTGTCACCAACTTATCTGGTAAAAGGGCCGCAGTTGCAATATAAAGTATCCGCTGTCAATAAGGCAGTTATACTATTTAAATTTAAAAAAAAACAAACAGATATCAGTATGTGCACTAATATTTTAAATATAGATCTATTTCAGAAGATATCCTTGAGAAAGCCACTTTCTAAATCTAGAAAACTAAATTCTATAATTTAGTGAAAACTGAAAAGTTTTATTGAAAGACTAAGTGACAAAGCTTAGTCCTGTTGGTCAGCCATAACTGATGTACAGTTTATTAGCGAGCACATTATTGAGTCGGGGTTGTGGAATTTCTCAGTAAATAGTTATATTAAAAGACTGGTAGGTTAATAAATCTAACATCTGTAATTGTTTTCCAAATACTGAAGATCTGAAAATATTTTAATTCATTTTTGCTGAACACCCCTAATAAGTCAATATACTTTCTTGAGAGAAGGATCTGGTGCTTGCAAGGCATATTCAAGATGTAGATAAACAAATGGTTTATGAACACAGCTAAAATTTCTTTACCTTTTATATTTGATACCCTGTTTAATTACTTCTGACTTTCTACTTTGTTTGTAGCTAAAATGTAATGAGATTGTTTTTAGCATAATTCCTAGATCTTTTTCTGAAACCACATTTCCCAGTTTAGCAACACAAGTATAATGATTATTGTAATTTTCTCTGTTGTCTGTTTGGATACTTTTACATATTTTAGAATTAGATTCTATTTTTTCCACTCAAGTGAAGTCTAATAAACTGTTCAAATGTATCTGAGAAATATTTCTATTCTTTTCCATGTTAGCACTCATGTATTTTAGTATCATAATGTTTAAAAGTTTGAAATATGAATGAAAATACAATTTAAAGATTATGGATTGATTGGGTTGATCAGCTTTGAATAAAAGATAGGTAGGATGAGATTGAAATAATATTAAAAGCCAGAGATGCAAAATAGAATTATATTGATGGAATGTTAATCATGTATAGTTCATGAACTCATGCATAACTATTGCTAACTGCAAATGAGTGTTACATGAAGCATAAAAAACTGAAAATATTGATAGGATGGGGTTATATATTAAAAATTCCCTTTTTTTTGTACAACCAAAGTCTGCATGGGAAACAAGCCTGGTGAGGGAGTACCGCGGTTGTCTGCTAATAAAGTGTTGCTGGTACTTTGCCATGTGGGGCCTGCACTTCAAACTTCAGCAGATAAATTCCTATCAGAGCTCTTCATTTTTAGATGTGGAAGGAAACTGCAGTCCCCAGATGAAACCAATGCATTCAGATAGCGAAAAAGAGTGCTAGTGAACTTTCCATGGGGAGTGAACTCAGGCCCGGTGACCTTAGCAGTCCGGTAGAAGCAGCAGCACTGTATTAGCTTGTCGTCCGATTTTACTGACTGAATTCAGAACGCAAAAGTTTACGCTAACACATTTTAGAAGGACAAAATTAAATTGTGAATTATACCTGATGAAATTTTAAATTAAATAAAATATTAATCTTCTCTCGTTTCAGAATTTAAACAGGTTTAATTATATTAATTGATAAATTAATCAAAAAGTAAAAGCAAAGCAGAACATTGGTCATGGAGATGGTGATATATAGTATGCTGTAGTTGGTATTGCGAAATTTTTCCTGTATTTACGGGGTTGTTAAAACAATGACGTTAGTGTACCAATTCAGAAAACACATTAAGAAATATTGTGCACCCACATCCTAACCATCTGAAGAAATACTTTTCTTCAGAAACTGGTAACATCCAAAAGGAAGTTTACAAAAAACAGTGCCAGCTTAAAGTATATATATATCGAACAATGTTTAAACAGTTCTCTAAAACTATGACTGTTGATTTAACATTAAGATACAAACAGAAGTACGTCTGGTGGTTCTTGGTGAGCCCTGTCCTGACTTTTGTTGTCTCACAGCAGGGGGAGCAGCGGAACTACCTGGGCCTCTCGAGTGGTGGTAAAAGTGCAAGCCTATTGTTACCTGTGGAACCTCCATTGCACGTACCAGGAACATCTTACCGGAACATTTTTAGATGTAAGAGAAAACCCAGGATCCGGCCAGTGGAAAGAAAGCATACTAAAGCAAGCTGGTTCCAAACCTGTATTTGAACTCTTGGTCTTCAGCTTCAGCAGTCTACTACTGGGCCACCAGACATCCTACCTAGTCCTTATCAGTACAAGTCAGTTAAAACATCGTAGATTTTGCATTCATATTAACTTTTGTGACTGTCCTCCCCCACAAAGTTTTCTGTACTATCTGATTGGTCTAGTATTAGCCAAACGGTACCTATCTGTGTATAGATTAAAATCTGGTTTACTATAAAACATTTTCCAGTCATTTATTTTAAAACAGCAGGAAATTCATTCTTTTTCATATGGCAGCCACATTCTTCATACATTAAAAAAAAAGTGATTATTAGAGTATAATTTAAATTATACTCTAGCTTCATTTTTTTAAAAAAATTAAACGAAAATTTACAGGCATAGAAAACTTCACTTTAAATATTTATCAGCTGTATTCTAGATAGGAAGTAAACTAGTTGTGTACATGACAGAAAAGAAAAAAAAAAACATTTGTTTTCTATGATATACTGATGTCATATGTAAATTGTTTTCTGTCAGCTTTACATAATTATGTAATTAGGATTACTACATAGCAATGATTAGTTGAGCCTGCTGTTAATAACTGTAGACCAGGAAATGGCTTTCCATTTATATCCATCAGTGTATGATACATTATCATCGTTGTCATCCATCAACCTACAGATTTTTATAGTCTTGTTACCAAAATTGCAACATGCCTTGGAAATATTGTGATCTATAGTAGTTTCTTGATGCGTATTAGAAGCTCTTAATCCATAGAAGTTAAAGAAATTTGATATATTAAATCAAACAAATTCTGATGAATTAACTTTATGACCCAAGGATAGCATTGCAGTTTTGTGCCTGATTTGTTTTTAGAGGTTCCAAAACGGCAGACAACACCCGCTGTTATCCACAAAATTTTGAACTTGAAATTATTTTTAAAAGTGTTGACAAACAGCTGTTGTGTGAGAGTATAGATGGATACATCTACATCCATCACAGAGAAATATCAGTAGAACAAACACCAGTGTAGTGCTAGTGTACTTTGCATAAATTATATTTCTAATTTTAATGCATTCCTAAATAAAGGAAGAAATGCAAACAACAACAAAAACACTGATATTATTATTTAATTTCTCCACTATTTCCAAGTTGATTCGCAATAAAAGAAAACAAATATTTTAGCCTTTACTGGACAGACTACACTACTGCATTAATGGAATTTCCTATTTGTATCATATTTTGAATCTCTTTTTTGTTAAAATTATGCTACAATAATACAGCAGCCATCATCTAAGCACATTTTGGATTAAAGCAGCAAACCATATGCTACCACAGAACATCAGATAGAAGGATGCTTTACACTAAACAGCTTTTACTTATCTCTCATTCAAACATTTTAAAACCGACTTATTTGTTTGGACTTTGACTCTACCAGGATGACTTTGAAGTGATTAATTTATTATATAACATGCTGCTATCTTTGATGCATGTAGCCTAAGGTATTTCCTTTGATCCATAAGTGGCCTGATTGTTGCTCCCTTTGAGAGACCCTATAAAAATGGACTGATTGGAAGGGTTTGTTTTGTTGTTACCTGATAGTTATGTCATGTCAAGTCAAGGTAGCAATAGAACCAAATGTGCCTAATTGAGTCAACATGTCTTTTATAAGACTAGCAGAAACTGTGTAAGCTCTTGATTCAAAGCTGCCATGAAGTCTGGTGGTGTGTTAGCAGAACTTTGAAGGTGAGCATTATTACCTTTGATTCCATCCACATGTGTGTAAAGTTATGATGTACACCTTCATAGAGGTTATTGCATGGGCTGCAGCAGCTGTTAAAAACTGATTATGTCATGGTTTCTTCCTAATTTCAAAACAGAATTTGCACCAGTCACTGTCTTACAGTTCCAACTGCAAGCAGAAGAACAAGGGCATGGTGAATGCCTCTGTGGGCCTCTCAAGATGACTCACCAGCTGGGCCATGATTTTGAGCCATCCTGTGACTGGCTTAGCCGATTCAAAGCCTGTCACTACAGCATGATTCAAATGAAAGCATGAGAAGAAACAAGATACTGACCTGAAGGCAGCCGAACACTGAAATGCAAGCATTTTACCCGATAAATTCCACGTCAATGATATTTTCAATGCAGATGAAGTAGAACCCTACTTTCATGGTTTCCTGGCTAAAGACAGAATTGCTGTCCTGATCTATCCAAACATGTCAGGTGGTGAGAAACATCCTCTACTGGTCAGTGAGAAGTCCAAGAAACCAAATTTTCAAGGGGACCTCACTAATCTGCCTGTAGTCTATTGTAGCTCTGCTGATGCATAGATGACATTATCCATCTTTAAAGAGCACCGCCAGACAATGGTTAGACAACTGTGCTTTCAGACCATAAGCTTGCTTCTTGGTGGATAACTGTTCCACCTTTTGATCTTATGTCCACCTAACCAACATCAAGCTAGTGTTTCTTCAATCAAAGCTGCAGATAAAGGCTTGTGAATGGACCACGGAATAATAAAAAAACCTAAAAAGATTATATTATTCTCTTTGCAACACCAGAGAACTTGATGCTGACACTACATTCTCTGTTCACTTGATGTAGCCAAAATGCTTGGCATAAAATTTGCGCCTCCAAATGCTACAAGCAAAGTGGTTTTGTGATAGAGCTGAATGTTGTGACACAACCTGCATGATGCCCCTATCTTAGTAATCTATTGTGTTCGACAATCTCACTATGTAGGAGTTCAGTAATCTTTCTGATGTTGACAGTGGCATGGAGCCATCAGGGGAGCTATCCAATGCTGATACTTTGGCAAAGGTTCAGGCAGCCAGGAAATTGAACTGAGCATCTGTTGAACATTTCAGTTCTTGTGATGATGACAATGATGAACATAACAGTGAGTCCATACTTTCAAATGTTGAGACTTTGAAAGCTGTAAACAGTGTGACTTTATACAACATCCAGGACTGTCTTCATTGGATACTTCACCTTAACTGAATCCATGAGTAACCAAAGAGTAAAAAAATGAATATCTGGTTTGTCGTTTGTGGAAAAAAGATTTTTTTTACTGTAAAATAAATGACCAAGAATGAAATGTGCTGTAGATATAATGTGTGCCTGTCTTTACTTTAGTGTTTCTACAGAGGCAACTTCTGATACATTAAGTTTGTTTTTATGTCAAGCATAAAGCATTCAATCCAAACACACACTACAATAAAGCTTCTTTCCCTATTCATATGATAAAATATTTTGTAAAACTGGCATCAGATACTGGGAAGTGTCAGTTTGAAAATAGGTGTTATTTGCAACAATTAAAAATTTGCATCAACCAGAATACCATGGAATTTTCCATTATATTCTAAATAACTCCTGATTCTTCTATTATGTTCTGGAAGCTCTCAGAACTTTCCTTTCAATCTAAAAATTCTGGAGATTTTAATGACTGTTTATACCTTTTCCAAGTATAGAGATAGTCAGTCATGCATCAGCATCTTCAGTCAATGATGAAGTAATTTTTCCAGCAGAAAATTATTAATCTTAGATTGACAATGTGTGTGGGAAGTTTCTGAGTGATTGCAATAGACAGCATATTGCTACTCATGCTGAAATGGGCCCGACATTCAGAAATTGTTGAAAATCTTGGTATTACAGTAAGAACTATAGCAGAATTTTTGAAACGATTAGGAAAAACTGGACACTTCTAAAAAGAAAAAAAAAATTTTTTTTTATCAAACGGACAAGTTTGGGCATGCCTTAAAGAGGAAGACAGGTTTACCTCAGGTAGTACATTAGCTAAAGAATTGGAAGGTACTGTTAAGAAAATACTGGACAGATCTGTCAGAACGTATTTAGTAACAATGGGCTTCAAACACCTCCAAGCTATAAAACCAGGACTTTCTGTCATACAAACCCAAGGAGACTTCAGCTTTGTAAAAAAAAAAAAATAACAAAATTGGCAGGTAGAAGATTAGAGAAAGGTGATATTTGCAGATGAAAGCTCATTTAATCTTTTTTGGTATTTGTGGTGTTTTGAGCATCAGAAGAAAATCAGCTGAAAGATTTAATATCGAGCTGCATTTTACCATCCTAGAAGCACCAAGAAACAGCCCACATCTGGGCCTATTTCTCTGTTAATGGTACAGTCATTTAGATAATCTTACCAAAAGAACATTAATAAATACAAATTGGTATTTAAACCTTTTAAAAACATAAACTATTCCGGTAATAAGGTTTTGAGGTTTTCATGCCACACAGCAGTTCATTGATTTGAGGACTGGCCTGGGAATTCTGATTTGTATCCAAATGTGAACATTTGGAAAGTAATGGGAAAGCTGCTGAAACATCGGCCAGGTAGAATGAAAGCAAACATTTAAAAACAAATGTTAATGATCAACGTATAAACAGAAAAACAAGACTTTGTAGTTTTGACTCATTTTTGCTGGTATAATTTTTCTTTACCATGTTGTTAATAAATACTTGATAAAACCAAAGCACTTTTACCTGTACTTGACTTTAAGCCTTCATGTTAAAAAACACTAAAAAAATGTATTGAAAATTAGAGAGTGAGTCAAGGCTGTGGATTTCATAACAGAAGTCTTCTAGTCACTAATGGAGTAAAATAATTGGAAAAGTAATATTCTGCCATATAAACTACTGTAATTTTTAGTCAAAATTCTTTTTTTGAAGTATGACATAAACAGCCAATGAGATGATGTTATAAATTTTAATTTTGAACATTCAAATTAACTAATGGGTAAATGTGCTATAAATTCTAATTTATAAAGTGCGATCTAGTTCCTTACGTCTGAGGAGTGGCAGCCTATTAAGTTCTAGGTTTCATATTTAATATTTAGGCTTTAGTCTCAAACTCTCTTAAAAGTGCCACTGAAAAAAAAAATATAGTTGATCCATAAAAAGATAGATGCATTAATTTTTGTCTTTGTTCTCTTCGCTCTCTGAGGAGTGGATACTCATCTACCTGGCAGTAATAAAAATTCAGAAATCACTTTGAGACATTTCTTCATTTAGAAAAGACATCCCACATTTTGTTCTTTTTTCTTGGAAACATCTATGGGAGGATTGGCCTGCTCAATCAGTACCCCTTCCATAAATAAATATATAGACATACTCCTTAAAGGGTTAAGAAAGTAATTATGTTTTGGAAACAATTAAAAAATTAATAAAGCTTTAATTGTTGCTGAGAAATTTATAAATGAGGGACTGACTGTGGAGGATGCATTTGGAATAGTAGAAATTAGTTTGTCTAACTTCAGTTTGTTGAATTACTGATATGATATGTACTTCAAAATTCTTCAATGCATCGTACGACATCCAACAATATATACATAGATATATCTATTAGAGTACATCTCATATCAATACTTCAACAAAGTAACTTTTACTATTCATGTGCAGTTCTACTGGTTGGTTATTGAGAGAGAGGGGGTCAGAATATTACAATACTTAAGGCAATCTTGCTCTAGAGCTCACTTTGTAAGATTAGGTAAAACAAATATTATCTGAGAAACACAACTTATTAATTTCATAGGGAATTGACTATAATTGGATTTGATAGTCCTTTAAAATATTGTTTTCTGAATGTCTAAGCACCCCATTTAGAAATACTCACATACACTTAAACACTTGACAGGATAACATCATCACTGCACTTAGGATTTGCATATGTTCTGAGCCCACTTCCTCTCTCTGCAGGAGACATTGGGGCATTCTGCATTAGCAGGCAGATCTACAACCAGGAGAGAGAGCATATCCACTATTACTCCAGAGGTAGATTTTAACCTTAGACCTAGGGAAACCTTAGGCTGAAGCATTTTGGTATGGACACTATTTTGCTGTTAAGATCTATGCTTGAACTTTTTCTTTTTGAGATGTGAGAGGAAATCAGAGTATCTAGAACAAATCCACTTAACTGGCTGGTTGAGTGAGAAGAAACCAAGCTGGGAATTCAATTCAGAGCAGTCCATTAGGCTAATCAGTTGGCTACCGTGTTGTCCTACTCTTGTGTGCATTAATCAAACGTTTAAAAAAGGATAGCAGGTCCAGTATAGTCATGTAGTGGTACGCCCTTTATCTTCAAACAGCAGTAGAAATTGGCCTGAGTAGCCCCACAAAATTTTTAAGTACACAGGCTTAAATTATTCAATAACGAAGTAGATTGAAATTATTTCTTATTCTAGAAAAGTCTAAAATACTCTCTGGGATATACTACCACAAGAAAAGTCAAATGAGGAGCAAAATGTGTTTTTTTTTTTTTTGTCTGAAATATCCTGTCTTTAAATTGACTTAGTGTGTATCCTTTTTAGGGGTCAGACAAAGATAATGGACACTGCCTGTTGAAAGAAGACATAAGAAATTTTATAATCTCACTTCCAGTTAACTCTTCCTTTAGGTATATCAGTCTTGATTCCTATATCTTTTGCTACAGATCCCATACTATCAGGGAATTTTAAAGATTCTAACAACTTGGTATAAGAGATAAATAGGGACCAGGGATAGTTGTTATAACATCAGTAGTTCCTAATTAAACATATAGTGAGCTATAACTGACACATGTTTTGACCTTTAAGCATACACATTAGCTATAGTCAATCTATAGAAGTTGGAATTACCGATGCTGTAACCATTAGCCTCGGCCTTCCTTGATTTCCCAGAAAGCATTCACCTCTTGGCTATTCACATGACCCAATTTTAAATATCATACCCTTGTTTATTACATAAATAATACATCAGTAAAATCTTGTTAGCCAGATTTTGATAATATTTAAAGGATATGAAAGAAGAACACACTTTATGAATTTTAAATGTTTGCATACAACAAATTTTTAGAATAGAGATCTATTTGAAGCTTTATATTACCTAACAGAAATATTGAAACTTTAAACAAATCAAATAGCGTAAAAACTATAGTTTGAGATTAGACTAAAATTGTTTTAATGATTGTAACTAGCGGGCGGCTATCAGCAGGGCTTCATCTGAGCAGCCTGCTGCATTTCATAAATCATTGGCATCTAGTTTTTCTTCACACATCACAAATCTTTTTTCTGGAAATAGCATGAAAATGGCAAACTCAGATTAGGGATAAATTTACTGCAGGAGAGAGTTGTCAATCTGATGAAATAATTGTAATGTTTCTCAAAGAAATGAAATCTAGTTTTTTTTTTTCTCCTAAGTTTTACTGTTTAAAAAGTTTTTAAACATCGTTTCTAATGTTTGTGTAAATAGACAAACAAACCATGTATACAAATTTCATTTTCCTAACTAATTTATCAATGATTGCACACAAATTTACATTATATATATATATATAGTACATCATTAAATTACCACCACACAACACTTATAACGCTTTTTTTAGTATGGGATGAGACCATGAAAGCAACTATAGGCACGGCCAAAAGCTTTGCATCATCCTACAAATTTAAAATCTTTCAAATCCTCGCTCATACAGCCTGTTGCTGTACCCACAGCCACTTGTGTCAAGTCACAGTTCTCATCAACATTTATAAAGCCTTCATGAGTCGCACTTGCATTTAGATTTAAAATTGTCATATTTTTCAATAAAAATACATAAATTAAAGCGCTAGCACATTAAGAAAATTCAACAGATTAGACTTTTTTAAGCAAAATGAGAAAATTCTAGGTTGAAAGAAAACTTTTTTTTTGTTGTGTCATGCGAAAGGAGGAAGTGTGTGTAAAGTTGCTTTTGTGTGTTTGGGAGCTGGGTCGGTTCCACGACCGGCCGCCACAGCTGTTTATAAATGAGGCCTTATTTCGACCTGTATTTTGTGTACATGTTCCTCATCCTAGCAAGGGCAGCCTTTAGTCACTATAGATTAATGTAATACCCTAGTCACACTGGCACCAATTACCACATTCCGAGGGTGTGTAGAAAATCTTTCTGTAAGCCAGCTTATGAACGTTTCAGGCCTCTGTACTGATAAAACCAAACTATAGTAACACCTGAGAATATTTTTAGTACAACTTGGCCCACTAATTAAGATTGGCCATTAAAAATATGATCTTCACTCTTATTGAAACCCAGATGTCTGTTCATTTGGCAGACCACCATTGCCAAGATGGTGGATTCAGTGTATTAAAATTGAATAAAAAAAGGTGTCAACAAATCCCAATTTTGCCAGTGACTATGTTTGATGCTCTAATGAAGCATTCTTCTTTGTGCCTAAGTGTTGACTGATTCTTGTACTGGTAGAGGTGATTCACAAAAGAAAGGTATCAAGGTAAAATGGAGATTATATATACTGATGTCATGTGAATTTTTGGTGCAAACTTAGCTGTTTTTTCCTCTTTCTATTTTATCAAACTCCACTTTCTGGCAGGTTAACACTAATTAGGTCCCATTTATTTCTGATATCTTTGTCTCCAACTACGTTTTGCAGGACATTTATTGTATGACCGTTATTTGCCGTTTCCATCAAAGTTATTCAAGATACATAAGTAGAAAATCAGGTGATATAATGAATTGCATAAAAAAATTTAAGACTGTGCATTGTAGCAGTACAGTTTCACCAATAAATGTTAAATTCAGTCATCATTATACCACAGCTGTCTCATTTATTAGTTTTAAAATTGTTACTACTATAATTTACAGTAATATTTTTTCTTTTCAGATATGGGCTATACTATTTAATTCACTGCTGACAATATCCATCCTAAATATTTGCTTTGCTAGACAGAAATTTCCTGAAAAAAAAAAATTCATACCAACTGCATTCAATTCATCATTTATAAAAAAGGTTCCAGAATATCAGCACCTCAAAGAATTTTCCCAACCTGCATTTATAATTATTGATCAAATAATAGTGTTTATATTCGCTGTACAAATGATACTTAGCATTGCCACTTCTCCACAAAATATCAAATGTAACCTGTCTATTTTAATAATCACTGATATACTATACCTTGTGCCAACGTTGACCCATCACATCTTTCACTGGGTTTTTCATGATCATATGGAAGCGAGAGAGTATATAATCGCTGAAATTATCTTGGTTATTCAAATACCATTTCGCGCTCTTCGCATTGTCCATTCAGCTCTACTATTCAGAGGATTGAGAACTTTGTGGTTTACTATCAAAAAAAGTGTATATGAAATTGGGTTAATCTTATTTTTGTTGTTACTCCTGAGTATCATCTGTAGCCTCATTCTTCCACCACTGGAAATTTACAGTGAAAATGAAATGGATACTTTACTGGAAAGATTTTACTGGTCATTTGTCACTATGACAACTATCGGTTATGGAGACTATGAACCAATTATACTTGCAGAATATTTTATTAGCATATTAAATGCAATTATAGGATTTATCCTCCTTGGAATGCACATTCCATTAATTTCCAAAAAGTTTTGCCAAATTTATGGGCATAAAATTAAAAAAAAACAGAAAGCCACTCAAAGAAATTCTCTTCATAAGTTCAAAGATGAACCATGAAAACGTCTCTCTGTCTTCACGGATTTATTTAATCATGGTTAAAAATACAATTTTTTTAAATGCTTGAGTTGCTGCAAAGTTAAATAATTTAGAAACATTACAAATATACAAAACTTCCGCGTAGAAGATGGCGATTTAACTTTTTTTAAAGTTCTCAAAGCTCATTTTCTTTTTTTTTGACTTGCACGAATAAAACAAATAAATAAAACTTTATTTTTTTTTTTCCTTTTTGAGTGAAGATTAAAAACTTCTGTCGACATTTTGTCCAACCACCATCTTAAACTCAAAACTCTGGTTAAAAAGCTTGAGTGTACCATAGTGGAAACTATCCAGAGATTTTCTGCATAAAACCCTAGAACCATGCATTATTTTGGCCGTGGTAAGCGATGCCAGATTATGGCCAGCGTAAATAATGGTGCAAGGAAACTGCAGTGGCCGGTGAAATGCCCCGCAGACCAGTTTGTACCATCGCTTCTGGTACAAACCCAAAACAGGGTAAATTCCTGATAGTCTGATAGCTTTTTCAGAAAAAAAAAACAAACCTTTAGTTTAAAATAGAAGGCACAAATAGTATGTTTAAAACTAATGTTCATTATTTTCTAAGGGCACTCATTTTAGTGAGTCTAGGGTTAAAAACAAAACCAAAAAAATCTATTTCTTCCTAGATCTTTTACAGTTTTTGATAGAAGTTGGTGATTTCATATGGTCTCCCCAATGTGTATGTCATATAAGTGAATTCAAACAAAAGTCACGTCTGAATTGCTTTGTAGAACTAATTTTAATATATCTCATTTAATTTAATATTATTTTTTCAAGAAATTAAACATAAGTCTGACGAACAATTCCACTTACAGTATGTGACGTTGAGGTGTGCGCTTCAGCAGTCAAACTTGCTGTTCTGTAGCCTCACACAAACAGAATACGGTTGTTAACACCAGTTCTCTCCTTATATAAACTGTGGGCGAGAAGGAAAAGCCGCTGGATGACTATAAAACGGCCTCAGCTTTAGAAAAGAGAAATGTGGCTTTTTAATAACATAAAAGCTTTGACATTTTGAAACAAATGCAGCATTTACCTAAATATGCTCTCTCTTTCTCTCCCCTCCAGTCAGTCTGGTGGCCCCACTCAGTAATTTTCAATATTTACTTTTATGGTAAGCATAAAGCATTCAAATCTAAATACAAAACAACTGTCTAACCCTGACATTTTCCCTATTCATATGATTTTAAAATTTAAAATAACACAAAATACAAAGGAAACGAACAGGTGTTACTTGCAACAAAAACAAACTTGCATCCATTAAAATATTCTGGAATTTTCCTTTATGTTCTAGATAATTCCTGACCTTTCTGTTGTATTCTTAAACTTGGTATTCCAGTAATAACTGTTGGCGGAATTTTTAAAATAATTGGAAAAACTGGACACTCCTAAAAAAAAAAAAATAGTAGATAGAAAACAATAAGTGCTACCATGAAAAGAACAAATCTGGGAATGGCTTCAAGAGGAAGACGGGTCTACCTCAGGTAGTACGTTAGCTAGAGAAGTGGAAGGTATTGTTAAAAAAATACTGGACAGATCTGTCAGAACGTATTTAGTAACAATGGGCTTCAAACACCTCCAAGCTATAAAACCAGGACTTTCTGTCATACAAACCAAGGAGACTTCAGCTTTGTAAAAAAAAAAAAAAACACAAAATTGGCAGGTAGAAGATTGGAGAAAGGTGGTATTTGCAGGTGAAAGCTCACTTAATATTTTTTTGATAATTGTTGTGTTTTAAGCATCAAAAGAAAAATCAGCTGAAAGATTTAATATCAAGAACAAGAAATACACTTAATCAATATTTTCTTTTCCATGTTTTATTGAGAAACTATTATCATGTAGGCACCGGATTACAATGGTGGTGTTACAAATAGAAGTAGTACATGAGTCAGTCTTCATGTCTGTGTTACTGATTTCATCAGAAGAAATATTATACTCTTGGAAACTCCCAGTATTTGAAACAAATACATCTTACAAGACTTCAGTGTGAAACTAACTCTCAGTTTGAAAGATTACATATTTTTAATGAAGCAGCTCTATTGAGAAGGTGGCTTCCACTGTCATAAAGATTTATTTGGTAAGAGATTCTACTACATGTAATGCATAGTTACAGTGACAGGAACAGTATCTGTCCCACAACACCAAGCTTAATGATAGCAAGTAATGGTCAAAATCAAA
Source organism: Nautilus pompilius (assembly GCA_018389105.1). Classification (NCBI taxonomy): domain Eukaryota; kingdom Metazoa; phylum Mollusca; class Cephalopoda; order Nautilida; family Nautilidae; genus Nautilus; species Nautilus pompilius. The sequence goes on along the minus strand of JACATO010000334.1, from coordinate 1,357,311 downwards.
ACAGCTATTTTGTTCATTTATAAATACTCCTATCTTACTACCATTTTTAGGATATTATAAACTGTCTATGGCTGGAAAATGTGAAACAATGGGATAACTTTGTAGTAGACTGTTGATAAGTTTCAAAGGGAATGAAGCTGGAAAATTGGCATTAATAAATATGGGCAAATATTTAATAGGTGCTGGTGTGTTTTATGTGCAAACTACATGTATGCACTAAGTCTATCAGTTGCCAGCTTTGTGTACTGAGCATACAGAATTGAGAAGACAAGTACTAAATAAATACATACAATAGTAATTAATCCATGTTTAGTTAAGGCCATTAAATCAGTTTAAACTGTAATCCACTTTTGTAGAAAGATTTTCTTTGAATAGAATACCCAAGTAAAAACATTACATCATATATAATTAAGAGCTAAGTTTTCAAATAGAAATATATCTGTGATCATTCATTTCTAAATTCATTCCAATTCAAAATCTTCATTTCTTGAGAATCTTAATAAGTTTTCTGAAAATGAAAAAAAATTGAAATATTTATTCTAAACATTACTTATATACACAAAATGTGTATTCTTAAGTAGAGATGGAACCAAAACTGGTAGCATAAGTACAAACTACGTTTATGTAGTTATACATAAACACACTAAGTATGCAGCTTTAAACATTAAAATCTGTTTTTTTCAACCATTTTTATACATGTGAACATTTTCAAATAAGATTCAACAGCAGTAATCTTTGGTCAAAATAGCATGATGACCATCTCATCTTTTTCCACCAGCAGCTTTCTAGCGGATAACAGAGTAATAAAGAAATTTAGTAGATTTTACCAGCCAAAGAGCAAGAAAGATCATGTTGTTCTCTAGTGCTTACTGCACACCCACTTCAGCTGAGCATCTTTCAGTTCCATCACAGTTTCAGACACTGTTTTCCAGCTGCACTGGCAACAGTATGCACGGCTGCCTAAAAAAACAAACAAAAACTGAATGAAAAAGCTAAAACATTTTGTTTACATATTTTTGTATATTCATACTCACCTTTTTTGTTTTTTAGCCCTCAATCAACTACTACAGCTTTTTTAAATTCCACAGAGGGTAGGTAGGTAGTTGATTTTGTGAGAGAGAGACAGACATTTCACCTACAGTACAGTAATAATATATCATCAACCATACAAACAAACATTGTTAATTCAATATAAAGGGAGAGTACAGATTTTTTAAAAAAATTACATAACTTTGGCAGGGGCATAGCTAAGGGGGTGCCTGGGCTCCAGGCACCAGAAAGAGGGGGCGGCAAAACGCTCAGAGGTTTCAGCCCTGACAACCGCTTCTTTGGCAACAGACCTGGGAGGGGGGCGCATTTCAGAATCCGGCCCCGGGCGCCGAATAGGCCAGATACGCCACTGAACCTTGGTACTTAAATAGTTACTATCAGTATATTAAATGGTTGAGATAGAAACTCTTTAATGTAAAAATAATTAAGGTAAAGTTCATTTATTAGCCATTACTGTTATTATTAAAGTGTTAGCTAATTCTTAGAGAAGGTAGCAAATGTATTCAGTTTAATTTATGGCTTTGATTCGCAAAAAAAAGATACCTTTTGTTGGAAGCAATCTAGCTTTCAATTTTCCAAAGTCTGGTACATTATTCCTGAGAAAAAGATATGTGGTCAAGGAATCCCATCTGAAATCCTCAAACCAGATTACTTTAAAATCACAAGATGTACACCGCAACTTGTCACAGATTCTGTAAATAAAAGTTATCACAAATAAATAGTTCGAAACAACAATTTTCTTTCAAATTTTATATTAGTCAAATATATGATTCATAAAATATTTTAAAAAAGGACTTAGGTTATTTGAAAAAAGATGCATTCAAAAATTTTATTTTAAAAAATCAAAGACTGTGTGAAGAATGTTTAAAGTTGAATAACTTTATCTATGGGCAAATTGATGAAAATGTATCTTTCTCACAATATTTTTTATTCTGCATATAATAAAATAAGCCAGAGTGCAAAATTATGGAAATATATATATAAGAATTACCTCCCTTTCTAGTAGTTTATTTTAATCTTTACATAAAAAGATGTCAGCTTCCAACCAAGTGTAAAATAATAAACAGATTTAAATATTAAAGGAAAAGATTGCAGAAAGGCAAGCTACTAGCAGGATCAGCAATCCTGTGTTTATTTAAATCTTAAAAAAAAAAACAACAACAACAAAAAGCTGTTTTCTGGAGATTTTATTGTAACAAAAATTAACCTTTGAAAAAAATCTGTGTATATAATTTAAAGTTTTCTTCATTTGCCAGCTTTGATCAAACAAGGGAAAAACAAAATTTTTTCTTAAAATTATTATCAAACTATTGCTTAGTTTGGTAAAATGAAGAATATTAAAATGAGCTTTTCCACCTTATACTTAACCATTGTTGGTTTTTTGTTGTTTCCCCTTATGACCAGAGATGATATTGCCAATTTATCTTCGATGGCAGAACTCACATGAATTGTTTAAAGTGGTATCCACAGTCTCTCTTGCCACTCTGCTCTAGTGGCAGGAGTTAAAGCCTCTACTGGCACTCTTCAGGAAGGAAACCATGCTAGGAAGGTACACCAAACAGACCTGGCCCTGACTAGGATCTAACCTAGGTCTACTACTGGACTACCAAGCTAACCTTTATAAATATCAGATATGTGGCACTTGTTGAGAAGGTGAAGACCTTACATTGTTTATTTCTCCACACACTTTACATCTGTTAAGAAAAACGGACAATAGCTACTTTATATACAGTTATACAATTCAGAGCATCAGGTAACTACTGCAAATTACAGTTAAAAAGAAAAAAATTCTGTATAAATATATACCTTTTATTAAAACTGTTTCCAAAACTTTTACTGTTACCCAGGTACACAGGAAAACACCTTGAAAGAAAAATGGAAAAGGTGAAAGGCTAATAGTACTACAGGTAACAGAGACAACCATTCATAATCATTTTACTCTGACCATCTTAAAGTGAGGTACTAGACTGCAATAAATAGAATGGTTACTAGTTTAAGGTTTATCGGGGTGTTCATGTCATATTCTTAAAAAAACAAACCATTGAGGTCAGTATTAACATATTTCATCAGATCACTTCAGTATAAAAGCAAACTCTGAGCTTCATTAATCTTTATTTCTTATGCTTCCTGTTCTTTTCATAACCCATTTTACTGCTGTTCATGTTTTAGAAATAATTTCTATGTTAATACCTTATAATGGAATTTGAATATATATATATATTTCTTTAAAAAAAATCTATTATTAAAAAAAAACAACAGTATGTTGCAAAAGCTACTTATTAATTGATAATTATTTCATATCAGAAATACTGCCAACAGAATTATGAATATGTATTTTTCTTAGATAACTCACCGGCATATCTAGTTAAAATAACAGAGCCTCAGCTTATTATACTCACACAAAAAATCAAACAAAATGAATTTATGTAAAGACAAAATCATGCTCAGATTTTTTGTTTTTAATTTTTAAATTAAAATTTCAACCAAAGAAACTCAAAATAAAGGATGCATGGTTTCAGCTGGATAAGGCCCTTATTTATACTAAGTAAATTTCTCCTGATGAAACCTGCAAGGAAAATTACATAGAAGTGCAGTTAACAGTTAAATTATACGGTTAGATTTTTAACATAAATAAATGACATATTTTTAAACTTAGCCTATGTGCAAAACCTGGCTCTGCAGACACCACTCTAGAACTAAACAAGACCCTTTTAGGGTAGCATCTCTCTTTGTGACTCCAGAAGAGCCTTATTCCTTTATCAACACTGTGCATAAAGTTTATATACAGATACTCCCTGACTTACGACCACCCGCAGTTACAACCATGTGTAAAAAAAAATTCAAATATTCCCATGTGCCATACAAGAGTCAGTATGGTAACGCGTATCTCTCAGGCAGCAGCAGCAGCATCGTGTTTTCTCTCGGCATCAGTTATATTTCAGCAGTCATATCGCAAGTATCTCGTTTAGTTTCTATGGATTTACCACTCCCAAAGATGTCATGCAAAAGGAAGATTTCTCCATCTACCAATACACCAGGCAAGAAACAGAGGAAGTCACTTGATTTGGAAGTTAAAATGAAAATAATTAGGCAACATGGAGGGGAAAAAAGTAAATGCTATCGCATGTGATCTACAATTGTCCCATTCAACAATCTCCACTATTCTTAGGGACAAGGAAAGAGTCTTGGATGCAGTAAAGGGTTTGGCTGCCATGCGGTTGACGATAATAACAAAGAAGCAACAAGGACCTATCTATGAAATGGAGAAATTGTTGATGCTCTGGATGGAAGACCAGATACAAAAATGTGTACCCATAGGCCTACTAACAATTCAAGCTAAGGCTAGAAGTATTTTCGAGACTTTGAAGGAACGAATAGGAGATGACTACAAGGAAAACTTTTAAGCAAGCAATGGGTGGTTCAATCGCTTCAAAAAAGATACATAAAATGTATTACATAGTACAATACATACTAGTAATGCATATAAAATACCCCCCCAAAAAAGGTCAAATATGTATAGGTCTTCAAATTATGTCCATATCGACTTATGACCAGTTGGTCGGAACGGAACCTGGTCATAAGTTGGGGAGTACCTGTATATTCTTATGTATTATTCAAAAGCATTCCACAAATAAAAACTTAGATCACAGTTTTGATTGGCCAGGAAAGATACAAGGGATGTTTAAATGAAATCCAGCCAGTTAACATAACATCAATGTTATTTCCGTTAGTATATGGTATGAGATCACTTGTCCAACACAGTAACTGGTATCCTGGAACATCTAAATACAGAGAGAACATTGCAGAATGACCTTGATCTACCATGACACTAAAGTATTCACATCCCTAGCTTTGTAATGGAATAAGGACATTGAGCCATCATGGGTACTATCATAGACAGATTTGCATGCTCTTCACACTGGAAAAGTTTGCACATAGATAACCACAACTCCTACTACCAGTATTAGGCATCTGTTATAAGATTATGTCATCTTTTCTTAACTTTTGCTTGCTGACTTGGTTCATTAAAGATTATACTCCTGGATTATCGGCTCTTATAATGCACAACTTCTAGCACATTGCTTGACTAAAAACAAGCCCAATGTTAAATTATTTTGACTGCAGTATTCATAGTATACTCTTGCATGCCAGAATAGCTTGGAAAAATCTGCAGTCTCCAGCTATCAGGATCCATTCAAGACCAGATTTATATTTGCTGGTGGTGGTACTCAGAATATATTACTATTCCAGGAAGCCATCTTGATGAACAGTCAATACAATGAACTGTACTGAGAATGCTGCACAAGTACAGTCAATGACCAGTCCCTACCTTTCCATCACTGTTGTCCCAAATTAGATTGATATTTTGCACTAACAATATTACTCTGGTCAAGTACATCATTGCATTAAAGACAGACAAAGTCATTTTAAGCATTCTAATAAGTTTTAGTGTAGCATATAATTTTGATCAGTCATTTAATCTCATTACTGAACCAAACCAACAGCTAAACAGAAACTCTCTAAGCAGCACACCACTGTACTCACTTTTTCTCTGCATGATTTGATTGAATAACTGACTCCTGTTTCTCAATTTGTTTTCCAAAAGATGGTGACTGCAAGTGAATATTTTAAAAGCAATGTATACATCTCTGTGAGGTGAAATGACTAGGGTTTACTAAGTTAAAAACTATGAACAGACCCCTGTAAATTCTAATATGGCAGTAATAATATTTGCTGTAATTCAGGTCTACACACAAATTGTTGTTAGTAATCAAAACTGTAACCGATCAGTTGGGGGGGGGGGGTCAAGTAAAAGGAAAAGACTGTTTCATTAATTTTGACAGTTAGCTAAAGGTTTTCAAATAACTGGAGCAATAAAACGAGTCGGAGAAAAGGTTAGATGAAGGAATTTCTTTCTTTTAAATCACAAAAGAAAGCAAAGCAAAGCAGCAGGGAACTCGGGGGGGGGGGTTTGCTGCTTTATTTTCATTTTATCTTTTTTTAAGATAACAGAATTGTTTACATTTAGAAAAAGGAAAAACTACTACGACTTACAGATGGTTCTTGAACGTCACCAATCTCAGCCAGGACCTGATCCAAATCGTCATTCTCTTGGCATCTTTGAGATAAACGTGAATTTAATTTAAAAAAATAAAATAAAAAATAAAAAAAAAAAAATTAATCTCTTTTAGAAGTTCCTGGGAGCGTCGAACTGTCGGAAACCGATCCATTATCTCTGATTATTCATCATCATCATCATCATCATCATCATTATTAGAGAGAGAGAGAGAGGAGAGACTTCTTCTCGTGTCCACACCATATTAACGAAATATGAATTTCTCCAAAGAATTAAAAATACGACCGAGAACAAATGCCACAACCGTTTAACAACTTTTCCTTAATACGAATTTATTTTTTTGTAGGGGTTCCTGAGATATTTCTGATAGATACCAATCGATTTCGATGTTCATCAATTAACATCTAACCCACAACAATGACGACGATAAATAAATAAATACTCCGTTAATGGGAGATAACTCTCATCGCGGTAGGCCAGAGTTTCAAATGTAAGGTTATAAATACTCTCTCTCTTATCCTACGTGATGTGATCGATATTTCATCAGTTAATTTATTCCCACAAAATATGTAAGAAATAATCCGAAGCCACTTGCCCTCGTTGTTTCAAGAACCCAAACCCTTCCCCGTGTGTCGGACATTAGCAGATATCGTGCGCGCCCCCGGATTCTGCAGTTCGCACAACGCGGGCCCTTTCCGCTACCTCCTCAACCTACCTCTTCTCCGAGGACCGACAAGGATTGTTCACAAATTTGGTTTCGACTTCGTCCAGCAAATCGTCGATATCATCTGCCATCCTGCATCACTGAACACAACGGAAACGAATTGAGGCCGCCGCGAACGCTGAACTCCGCCGGTCGCTCGGGAACTTCCCCGCGCGCGCGTGCGCGGAAGCCATTTTAAGCTACCGGTCTCCCGACAAAGGTGGAACACCTTTGTCATGTATAATTAATGCGTGCAAGTTTTAGATTAAAAAAAATAATACAAAACAAAACCCGTGTACGCGAGGTTTATATATATATATATTTTGTTGAAAGCGTTAAAGTCGCACTGCATGTTTAAAAACGAGTTTTAATATATCCACAAAACACCCGAACGTTAGGCGACGATCTCTTCCTCACAGTTACACACAAATCCGCTATGAAACGCATTACAACAGTTAATGTTTCCAATAAAACTAAAATAGCCTCACAATTCATCTAAGAGTTCACTGATTTCCGAGTAAGCCTCGACTATTTATTATTTAATAAAATTAGTCAAACGATTTTGTAACTGTCAAATGTCTGCCTGCTCGTATTGAACTAGTCTGAATAAAATTACCTTTATTAAAAAGCATGCGCTCGCTAGAAAACCCTTTATTTAATGAATAAACTACATTCAATCTTTTTCTTTCACCCAAATTCCATATAAAAATATAAACCAAATTAGTTTCTGTTTAGACAGCAATGGTTGAAGTCCACAAGAACAATCTTGCAATGTACGTATTATGCCTGCTTCAGATTAATGAAGAAGCAAATTTACCAAAGTGTCATGTGATTTTCAAATAAATGTATTCAGCAAATGATAGACAGATCTGGAACATCATGGTGGTGGGTGCCTGGATAACTTACATGATACTTGCCTACAATCTGGGTTCTTTGATAGGGCATCAACACAGAAGGTAAGTTAGCATTACAATGTGTGTCGAACATTCAAGCATTTTGATTGCCCAATCTCCATGTCTTAGAGAAAGCACATTGTAGCTTTCAGCGAAAGACATAATAAGTAGACACAAATCAATCTGACTCAGTGGTTGCACGTTGAATCTCACTATTCAGCTAAGTTGCTAAAGACTAATCAAGACTAATCAGGCAGTTACATCATGGTGGACATCTCTGCCAGAACAGACCACTCTCTCTAACCAAAATTTTTGCAGTATAATCTGTCAAGGCAAAAAAATAACAAAGAAAACATTTCTACACTAGCCTAAGTTTCATATGGATAAAAAGTACAGACATTCTCACAAAACTGTTACCAGCTAACACTACGTGATTGAACAATTTTTGGGAAGCTTGTATAGTCACTTGAAAATAATCTAGTGTTCCAGCAAACTTCTCTAGTCAATTTCACCAGGATGGTCTTCACATAAAAAAAGCCGATTTCATTTGGTCACTACAGGAACAAGGTTATTACCCAGATTTACTCATGCTAGGTTGTGCAGAGCATGATCAAAAGAGGGCCATGTAGTAGAAGTCAACATTGGACAAGCTTAAATAATCTTAAAAAAAAAAAAAAAAACAGCAGCATTTAACAAATCTAAGTCCCTTTCAATCAAAGTATTACAAAAGCTGAAGAGATGTCACCTTCTATATAATTTAGAAACATTTGGACTTTGTGATGAACACTTAATTTTTTTAGCTGAGATAAAGCTAATATTAACTCATTGACACTTCATCAAAACAAGGGAACAAAGCAGCTCTGTTTATACATTTGAGAGTTTCTATTAGCAATAAAAAAAAAAAAACTAAGTGTGGTAATAGCATTTATTTCTGGTTGAATGGTACAACTATTGCAAAAAGCTTAAAAGATAAACATGGGCATGCTGCTGACAAAGGCCTGTGTAGTGTCCTATAAGAAGAAAAAAATTACACAAGCCAGCTTTTTTTATTTTTGCATGGTACTGGCGCTGGTAGAGTTGTATTCCCTTTGAGATGGTAGGTCTGCTAACAGCATAATTTTGACTAAATTTAATGAACATTTCATAGAAACTAAATTCAAACTTAAAAAAATAAGTGAAATAGTACAAATTAGTAGAGTTTAATTTGATAATTATAAATAATACAAATTCATTTTTATTGTGTTGATTCATCACCCACACAATCAATCATGACATTTAATTCAGAAAATACACAGAACTGGGAATTACACTTTAATAAGATTTTAACTTGCATATAAAATTTAAAAAAAAAAACCAAAAAAAAAACACCTCAACAAAGATAGGAAATTTTCTTTTAATAGACTATTCATTAGTACAAGTATCTTTAGGAAGAAAAACAAAAACCCAAAACACCACAATTGTTCTAAGGAGAGGAAATCATACATAAACCTTTAGTCAGTCATTTGTACCAGCCAGCTGCTATTCACTCTTCTTAAAGACCATGCACCTCTAGCACATTTCCTTTTCAGATCATGGCAATTTTAATATGTACATCTTCAGGGCACCTTCTGTAACTTCAGTCCCAAATTACCTTAGACCTGCTCACCAATGCATTACAGAAGTTACCAATATGTAAACAGAATGTTGGACTGATTACAATTCTATTATTCTCCTCTCACTTAATAGATTATTTATTCTACTATACAAATACTCAAACCTTCTCAATATAAAAAAAAAAAAAAAAGACTTTTATATTTCTAAAATGAATATAAATACTGTAGAGAATAATAAGTTTTCTGGGTTTGCCAAAGTTTAAAAAGCAAGGAAAAAAATCTATGCATTGCCAAGTTAGTGAAACGTTAGGATACAATAGCAGCGGTTTAGCTAAAATGCATTACATAACTGCTATGAATCAGACTGAATGTTTATCACAATTTTATGGGAATGACCAAAGCAGACTGATTTTCAACATGTGCAAGTTAACAATAGCTATTTACTATGTACAAAAATTATTAATTAATTTTTTTTCTTTTTTTAGATCAGTCAAATAAACAAATGATGCTGAAACCACTCCCAAATCAGAAATGGCAATGATTCAAACTTAACATTCCTTTAGCATTTTCTTCTTTCCATAGGCACAGCAGGAGCGAATCTAAGACAGATAAACAGCTTGGGTAATAAGGTACAATTTTCTCCACCTACTGAATGGTCTTCATACAAATGAAGACAAATTTTATAATAACGATAGCATCTAATCCCCATGTAGGGTATGGGTAAGTTACTGTAAAGATTAAATATTTAAAAAAAAAACAAAAACATTGGACTATATATGCAATCACATTAATTACAAATAAGTGCACTCTGCATCCCAGTTTACATCTTTTGTTTATTAAAAAGAAAAACGTTAGCTTTGAACTGTTGAAGGAGGGCAAAAACTTAAGAGGATACTGACTAAATTGCACTTTCAACTAATTCTAACTTCTCAAAAATGTTCAAGTGCATTTATTTCCCTTAATAAAATCATTCTTTTCAAAATTAAAAAAAAAACCAATTAAATTAAATTTACCATAAAAAAGTGAACATTCCCAATAACAAATTTCCAAGACAAAAAAAAAAAAAGTTTATACCCAGAGTTCCTTCAGATTTCCTGCCATGGATCAACTTATTGCTAAATTTGCATTTCAAGGAGCCCAAGTTAATTCAAAGAAATTTTGCTCCTTTTTAGTTTTCAAGAGAAACCAAATGCTTACAAAATTGTTTGTTCATTTTCTGTATATCAAAGCAGGAATTTCCTTAAAAAATACAAAAAAAAAAAAAAAATTTTAGGATCAAAACCAATTTTATTTTAAATGAAAATCTAGACAGTTAATTAAAACAAGCCAACCACATTACTGAGACTAAACAGCTAAAATTGTAAAAATCCATGTCAAAACTCTCAAATTTCAACAAGATGTCAGCTCATTACCATTTTAATTGAATTAACACCAGACCCTTTGCAGCTACACACTGTTTACCACAGATATTTGACTAGATTTGTATTCACTGTTGACTGAACAATTAAATTGCACTTTCCGAAATAAATAACTACTTAGGACCAGAAACAATTTACCATTTTTTAATTAGGGAGTGGGCAGGGACTTTAAGTCAACTTTTTATTTAAATTCACCTATCAGTTATTATACTCCTACTTAGAAGGTACTGCTAGCAAATTTAGAAAATCATGTATATAAAATACACAACATTTTAATTGTTGTTTTTAGCTTGCTACATTCACTATTTTGAAAAGTAAAAAAGGATTTACTAAATAAATACAATATCAGAAAATTAGTAGTAGTTAAAATTAAGACAAAATGTAAAATCATGCTAAACAAAGGGAGAGTATCACATTATGCTAGCACATTTTAACTCGAACCAGACTGCATTTTCAAACCTAGCACAAGAAACTAGAATCAAATTAATTACCTTTTTTTTCAAAATAAATCCATGTCCAGCGAATGTGAAGTTTCAATAACAAACTAAAAACAAAGTATAATCACTTTTATTACACAGTAACTTGATACCAGTTACAAACCAACATTTAAGTTGAACATATGGTATGCTTAATCTCAACAAATCAAAATGCACAAAGTACAGTCCTCAGCCCCACCCACTCCAGTCCTTAGCCAAGTGTACATATTGCAAAGATTAATTTGGTAGCCAGTGCTTGATTAGGACCATAGTAAAGCAATCAGTTAAATTCTCAAGGAAAGCACTAATACTGTGCACTTCATAGAAAATGAATAATAGTTTTTCTTCTTTTAATAATATAAACAGAAAAATTTACAATTGCATCATGATTTAAAGCACCACAAAAAAGAAAAGAAAATTCTAGTCTGCACAAATAAAAGGACATCAGGCATACAGAAGTACTGTACATACTTCATATCAATTACAAACGAACACAAATTCAAACATGGTATGCATCCACTATTATGTAACAGGTCAGTAATGGTGTAGATCTAAATGTACTAACCTTTTCTCTGTTGCTATTACGAGCCAGTCATATAGCTAAGTACAAGTATTTCCAGGGTAGCTGCAATGAAGGCAATTTTCATGTGTTATTCTGACACCTTAAGTAACAACAGTGTTGGCTGTATTTTTATTCCACTCAAAAACAGAATCAATAAACAAACAGTATGATTTACATGGGACAGGTGATCAGAAGATTATTTTCAAAGGAATAATCTGCTGGAGAATCTGACTTCAGGTGGTTTTGGTGAGAAACTGATACTGTTGTTAATGGATAGCACTCTTCTATGTAAAATAACCAGTAATATATTTGCAAGACTGTCCAGTTTCTATAAGCACTTTATTACTATCACCTTGCATTTGTGTGTTGGAAAACAAGAATTAAGAAAGAAATACTACTGACTGTGCCTCACATTACATCTAAGTCCTTATTTGACACCTTTTCACATGTCCAACAAGGTTTAAGGTACCAGATAGCTGGGCAGAAAGAGAGGGTGAATTGTGTTTTTCATGCACGTGATACCAGTATGAGGCTAGGCAACTAGATCTGAGGGAGGGAGGGAGAAACTGGTGATTTCATGCAGGAAATTTACCAACATCCAAAACAAAACTCATTTCCAAAAAAGTAAATACCTGGAAGGTGGCAATAGTACACGTTCACTCATGACTGTGTTTCAGAATCATTACTCATAGATTTTATTTAAATAATAATTAAAAAACTAAAAAAATATTAAACTAAAAGTTTCATAATTGTTTGAATGCAAGAAACATTTTCTTTAATGTTAAAAGCAAACAAACACAAAAGAGAAGGCATTACTGCATAATTAACAAACAAATAGTGGATCCCTTCAATGGCAGTGCACCAGAAACAACTGGGCTTGCTGTTACAAGTTGCAGGAATTGAAGGGCTTAAAAATAAGATTAACTTAGAAATATCCTTCAAGAAGAATCTGAAAGTTTTTTTTTTTTTTAAATGTGGAAACGTTTTTTGTCCCTATTAACCGTCCAAATGTCTTAATATAATTGCAGAAATTTAAAAATATACCCCATTTTGCACATAACACTAAGTGTGTCACTGAAAAATTAGCAGTTATATAAATAAAACTCATTTGTACATTAATTACATACATAAAATCTGGAGTTTAAGGTAGTTTTTTCCAAATACATATATGCAAAGCTATGAAATACAGGATTGTATACATTATTTTCACTGTTCTTCGTTCACCTGCATAACCAATCTCACACGCTTAAGATGTTTTAAGAGACTCGTAACTTTTGAGGTGCTGCCAGACATGCAACCCGGTTTTACTGATATGTAATAAACATTACAACTCATTAGTACATAATAGAAACCACATACAGCTTTGATATAAAATTAAAAAGAAAAATCTAGAACTAAAACACTGCCATTTAGAAATCTTCAAATTTCAAAGACAAAGCCATTCTTTATTAACAAAATATGTTCAGACAGAACCAACATCAAATGCTTTTATCTGACTACAAAAATTTAAAGAGGAAGCTGCCTGACCTGCCTTTCTTTTGGTGTCACTAAAACGGTTGAATGAATTGTATCAGCTCACCTGAGGATGCAAAACACGTTCAAGCTGCTCTATTTCCACTAAACGCAATGTGCTGGTGTGAGGACAACAGGGAATTGAACACATTAACGTTAGGGCGAAACTAGTCCCAACACTATTTGAAACTGCGATAAAAAAAAACAACTAAGTAAATAATAATTAAAAAATAACTTAAAGAAAAAAAAAAGGAAGAAGAAATAAAGCAGCTCGATAGTCCAACAGAACAGCCAGCCCCCCCCCTTCCAGCAGCTTTCCTAGAGCGTGGGATGAACATTCCAAAAGGTTCTGAGACTACATGTAGACAGACCCACAAGGGCCAGCCAGCCCGCTGTCAGGGCCCTGCTACACACAACACCCTTTGACTGGTTATACCGTCACTCTACTAAACAGTGGGAAATTCAACTTGAAAGAGAAATCTGAAATCTAAATAAATTGTGAAATCAGCGACAGTAAAACGAGATGAAGGAAGCTCTGCAGAAAACGCTTACTAAGTTATACAAAGTTTGGCTCGGGTAAATTAGTTTTTTCATTCATCGGTTCATCCAGACAAATTGGACAGCATAATTCGAGCATGTTATTCTGTTCCCCTCCCTCCCTCCCTATGACACGTCAAAGCCTCAGCATGTCTCATGTTTATCCACATAATCCGTCAACTCCTGGTTGCCTAGGCGGTGAAACATCTGCACATATTCTTTCGCAAATTTTCCCATCAGGTTTTGCTACAGGAACCATTTGCCCACAATTGCACCCAATAACAGAGCACACAAAAGAACAACAATATAAATTGTAGGGATTCCCTGAAATTGGTCTTCCACTGACATCGATGTCATCTTAGCTGTGGAGGGCTGTGTGGAACTTACAGCATCATTCAAGGCTATTTTACGAAGTCTGGTACTCTCTTCCTGTACAAGGAAGAAAAAAAAAAAAAACAATAATTAACAATTTTGCAAGATTACAATCACAGTATGCTGTGATACTACAGCAACCCGAGTACATATTTTCAACGATAATGACAATTATCTGAATAGCAATCGTGTTCTTTTGTACTGGTATCATTTTCCACAAATCAGGATCCCCACCTCCAAGCACAAGCTGTTGGGTGTGCTGAGTAAACGGTAACCTAGCCAACAATCTTCTCAAACAAGGGTGTAGAGCATTATTCAAGATGCTAGGTTAATAGATCAGATATATAATTGTATGCAAATAACCAACCAAAAATTTTGGAAAATGGAAGTTCTAATAAATACAACAAAAAAAATTAAACAAAAATTTGTAATGTAAAAATGGGAATCTTTTTGTAAAATTTTAATTTACTATTAAAAATTTTATTTGCATAACTGTACCTAGTGATGTCATCTAAATGTTGACTGTACAGATGGTCTTCTGTGATATTATTTGACTAAGTAAGAGCTGCCTCTTTTCTGACAACAATCCAGTGTAAAAATGACAGAGCATTTAGAAGCTATGGAAGTCAGCTCAATAACTCCGGATATCCAATTTGAAAGCAATGCATACAGTGTCAGACCATGAAAAGCAATTTTCTAGAAACACAAACAAATTGGAATTTAAAATAACACTGGCACAATCTACTGTACTTACATAACTAAGTTTTGGAGTAAGTTCCATTGAGTATTTTCTGTCATGAAGCTTGGGATTACTATTAAGTACTGTTTATACAATTTCAGCAAACTTTATTATCGCCATCTTATCTGTATTTTGGATGATAACACTGGTCAACAAAATTAATGTATTATACTCATTATGAATGCAAACCAACTTTTTTAGACTAATTTTTCATGCTGATTTCAACATTTCACTCCATTTGTATGCAGCACATATCGGTTTTTCAGTAGATACATGCAAATATTTACATTTGTATATATTAAATCATTAACATAATAAATAAGGACATTATTTTAGAAAGTAAATGAGTTTGAGTTAAAAATCATCACTATCATTCTACAAAAAGTGAATACACAAAAAATGGGTCAGACAAAACAGACAAAGTTAGAACAACAGAGTTAGAAACATTGTGATTTGGATTTCTTGCGGTGTTCCTGATCTGGTTGATCACGGTAAAGTGTCCAGCAGTAGTCAGCCAGCATACTGTCATTCCAGAAGCCTTGGTACCATTTCTCCATAGCACTAATGTCCTGGTGAAATCTTTCACCATGTTCATCAGACACCGCTCCAAGGTTATCTGCGAAGAAATCCAGATGGGAGTCCAAAAAGTGAACTTTCAGTGACATGCGACAACCCATTGCTGAGTAACATTTCAGAAGATTCTTGATGCCATCCTTGTAGTCCATTGCCTTCTTGATGCCCAAGAATTCTCACAGATCCAATTGAAAGCATTCCAGGCAGGCAGTTCCAGTTTATCCAGTGTTGTCTTGAAGTTGACATCTTTGAGTACTTCTCTAATTTGGGGTCCGACAAAGATGCCCTCTTTCAACTTCGCCTGTGTGATTTTGGGAAACTTTTCTACAATATACTCAAACCCTCTGGCATTTCTCTTCCCTAGTGTCTTTACAAACTGTTTCATCAGTCCAAGCTTTATGTGCAAAGGAGGCAATAGGACATTACATGGATCTACAAGAGGTGTATTCTTGACGCTAGACAGTCCTGGCTGGTATGATGTTCTTGTCTGCCAGTTTGATTCCGAATAATGTCTGTCAGTTGCCCAACTATCCCATAGACACAAGAAACAACAGTATTTTGTGAAACCTGACTGCATTCCCATTAACATCAGACCAATTATGACTAGACAATTTGAGATGTTTAAATACCTATTTCATCAGACAAAACTTGATTGGTTAATTTAAGATGATGAAATATTGCACCTGAACTATACAGCAATGAATAATGTAGTTTATTTTAAAGGTATGTTTCCATGATGTAAATGAAATACATGCATACACGTCATTAATTGGAATTTCTATATAATGCATGAGCTAAAACCAAAAAACTTTCTCATCTTGAAAACTGTACGTGATGTCAAAAAACTAATTGTATATTTGAAATCAGCATTAAAAACTACACTAAGTACACCTTGACATATGCTTGATGGAAAATACTTGTTGACCAGTGTAATTAAAGCAACTTAAAAACAGGATGTGCATAACATTGGCAAGCATATAAGTAGATATATGCATGTCTCCATTCTGATGTCTCAAAGTTCATACATTTCGTTACGATTTCTGTATTTTTATATGTTCATCCAGTCCCCTGTGGCCAGCTTGCAGTCAGTAAAAGAACTCACGAACACAGGAGCAACAGTTCTGATTGTACAGCAGTTTCAGAATAGGTTTGGAAAACTTGTGTGAACTAAAACATTACTCACATATTAGACTGACTGAAAAGCTCTAACCAACCAGTTACATTAACAACAACAACTTTGGTCAATATATAACATTGGATAAAAATAATCATTTGTGTAACATCTGCTGTCTGTTTCTCAATCATAATAGAAAACTTCAGTGTTATTTTTGGCAAAAAAGTACGTTCATTAGTAATGGACACTAGTGAACCGCACCATTTCAAATTTTGAGACCACCACTTTTTTTTTGGCTGTCCACCAGTCTCCACAATAGAGTGAAGTGCCACAGTTATCTACCAGAGCACCATCATCTTACACCACAAGCACTCAGCAGTGCAGGCTTTGGCAGGGAAATTCATACTAGAAATCATCTCACATGACCAGCCGGTGGCAAAGAGCAGCAGCAGGGAACTAAACTGGGTGTGGGTCGTACCAAGAAATCAGTGATTTCTCTGGATATATATAGTTACTAAAATTGGCTCTTATCATCCCAGCTACCTACTCAGAGTTAAGCAAGAATCGTACTACTTACTTTTAGCTGGGTATTTTCTTCCTTCAGATCCTTAACTTCATTTAAAAGCCGTTTAGATTCATCATGTGCTTTTCGAATCTCTACATCATAATTAGCCACCTAAGAAAGAAGAAAATTCTTTTGCCAAACCAGACTGCAAATCCTTAAATGCATCTCTATTGTACTATTTTCCAAATACAAAAGTAGTTTTAAAAAAAGTATTCAGTGGAGACCATAATTGTGGACTCACTAGTAAGAAATCATCAAGCATAAAGGATATTCCAGTGGAAAGACTTGCATGAATATTATACATGTCAGTATATGCTCTAATAAATTGAAGGAAGAAATATGGGGTATTTCCCCCGATAAATCCTTGACTGCCAGTATGTTTGAAAATTCAGATTATTTTGCCTAACAGACTATGGTGTGCCCTTTAGAATTATTGGCAAACATGTAGAAGTTACAAAATGTCATTTCTCTAAAACACACTTTATCTTAATCACACAGAAGGCTAAATATTCTAAGTTCACTGCATAGTTTGCAAGTTTTTGTCTTGTTTTAAAGCTGCCGACATTTTGTAAAAAGTCAATTTAAGTGTCTCTGACTAGTCAGATTTAAAATTCTCATAAAATTAAAGTTTAGAAGACAAGATGACTATAAAAATAGGTCCATCAAATACTGGTAACTCATCAGTGCAAACAAATTATAGTGTAAATGTAACATCAGCAAAAACGTGCATTAAAAATGGGTCAATAAACTACCATATCTGTCTTTAGCTGACAGTATTAAAACAAACCAATAACCTAAGTAGTTAAACATACTATCTACAATATATACTATTGATTTCAAAGCAAAATCATTTAGATTCATGAATAAATAGCAGACCTGATGCAAGCATACTGCCCAAATTATTGCATTCTGTGTGTAATAAATGGCACACAAACTAATTTAATGTAATTAGTAGGTTATTAGACAAATTAAATTTCCCATTTTTCTTAACTTCATTCATAAATAACAAAGCTAGATAAGATAAGGTAGTTGAATGAAACTATCCAGAACACTGGAAAGTCTTGCAAAATAGCAACAACAAAAATAAAATTCAAAAAGCACCCATGTACAGTACTTCCATGCTCATGAATATTAATGAGCTTTTTGAAATTAAGCCAACAAGCAGTTTGTAAGATATGGTTGTGCACGGCCTGATGTTTCTGATTTGTAGGAAAAGACTAATGAATAATGAACACCAGTCCTACTGCAACCCCCCCCCAAGTGTTTGCCAAGTAGTTTCATATGAACTTTACAGCCAAATAGAGAATTTTTAATTTTACCCACATATCTGCCCATTTGGATTATAAAAGGTGGCCTGAATTTCCAGTAATTTGAAAGCTGCTCTTTAAGCACTGCCCCACAAAATCTGTTTTCTTTCATGAATATTTTAAAATCATTGCGAGTAAAATAAAGATTTTGGCGCTATACAATGTTGCTTTTATCTGTTGTTCAGTTTGGCAATGCTACAGGGTGTTGTTCCATAAGCATTAAACAAACTCAAATGCTGGTAGTTCAGTAACACAAATCGCACAGGAAGTTGATTTTTTTTTACATTATTCCAATCTGCATTATAACGTGAAATCCAGACAGCTGCCACATCAAAAGAGGCATAAGACATTCAAACAACTTGCTCTTTGTTTTTGTTCAAGTACTACTGCAGCTGACCACTTCCAGAACTTTTTTGTAGTTCACAACATAACCAATGGTTTTTTTCTTTTAATTCTGCAATAGTGTAATGTTTCTCAGAATACATCATCTCCATGATGCCACACAAGTCTTCTGTAGAGAGGGGGGGAGGACCTCAGTAAAGCAGCACCTACCCAACCATTGCTCATAAAATTTTTCATACAGCTACCACTGAATCAGTGATAATGGGTGAGTGCCACATCTTGCAGGTACTGTAAATTATCCTTGTGCTCAATATAAGGTGCTTCATAGGTACAACCTGCTTGTGATCCTAACCAAGGGAAATTAGGCCAGCAATGCCATGACTATGTACAGTCTCTTGTACATGACGATTATCATGACTCCATATGATACTGTCTCTATCAATGTGCCCATATAGCTTGAGTAAAGTTTCATCAGTTTACAAAATTTTATTCTGCATTATGGGGTTGATAGCAATTCTAGCTTGTCAAATCTTATAGAATTCTACTCATTGACCATAATCATAAAGGTGGCCAATGTTGGATGAAATGGCAAAGCCAGTTCTGCTGATTCCAGCCTATATACAAAAGCCACAGTTTCTTTAGAACAAATGGATATTTTCCTATCTGAACAAGACAAATCAGCAATACTCTCTCTCCTTAAAATGCACATTCACTGGCAGAATCACCCCCCCACCCCACCCTCATAGAGAATTCTATAATGAACTTAACTTTAAAATACTTTACTTTGGAAAAAGTGTCATTTTTTCCTATGGTCACTGCAATGTCACCTAGTGGTAGATTTTAAAACCATATCAGGCTATATTACAGAATGATGCAACATTACCCTCCATAAACTATCAGCTTCAAATTCAGCTGAAGTTATCAATAAGTGCTAGATAGTCAATGAAGTAAAAATAGACAATTAAAAAATCTTATGTAATTTCTATCAGCATCTTTTAATGTTAGACTTCAAAATACATAGGATAACAAAACAACAAACTAGGTATTAGATTTAAACATACATTCAACAAGACAAAACAAATTAAATCTAAGCATTTTTTTTATAAATACATAAACTACTTAATCATATTGTTTTTCAAATTTTTTGCCATTTCTGTAGATGTTTTCATTTTTACTAATCAAATCAACAGATGTAAGGAAAAGTGAAAAATTACTTGATACAAAATCTGATTTTCAAAAATTGGTAGATAAAAATATTGTTCCATAATAATTAGAAAAATAATTGAAAATGGAGATCAATTAGGCATAAAGTGCCACATTTAATTAGAATTTTTCGTTACACTGAAATACAGCCTGGGCCAAAAGTTTTGCATCAACCTAGGATTTTCTAATTTGCTTGATAAAGCCAAATTTGCATAATAATACTACACTGAAGTGTGTACCACTTTGTGGCTTTCCATGTACTTGATGGTAATGAAAGATGTGACAATCTGAAACCTGGCATGCAAATACACGATTTCTGAAAAGGCTACAGATGACGGAGCGAGGGACACAATCAAAAGTATTAGACACGTGGAAGTGGTCATGGGTAATGTCAAGCTATATGAGCATTGATTTCAGGATAAATTTTGTTAGAAATTTTTAGATCCAAAATTTTGGGCCATGCATTTAGTCATTTTTACAAATATTACTATTATTTTTATTTCACAGATTTACTTATGTATTTATTTTTACAAATAAAATATAAATGAAGAATATTGTTGGCAATAGCTGAGAGATTTTAAAATAAGTGTCTGAATATTTCTACAAAGTACAGTGGTGTAGTTAACAGAAATGTGGTTAGTTCTAAATTTCCTGGCTCACAAAGGCAAAAACTACTATACTACACTTCATATACAAGACGCAAAACAATCTTTGATTTTTTTTCATTCACCACAGAAAATTAATTTCCTTGGTTTAGGAGAGAAAATAGAACTTCTGACATCACATAGTAAACACGCCAGTTTATCCTTACCGGTAAACATCAATTTCTAATATTCTCAAAGCAGCAGCCCTCCAGTCAATCTAACATAGCTTTCTACCCCAGCTGTGTTGGCTTTTTTGATGCTCTGCAGCAATTACCTTAAGTCTGCATCTTTTCTTCAGTTCCTCAATTTCATCAATATGGCACTTTTGTCTTTTAGTAGGGACTTCCTTTTGTCCTCCCTCCCACCTGCTGTACTACCTGAATATGGCAATAGTTTGACTTTGATAACACTAATTTTAAAATTCTACCCACTGTATTTTTATGATCACAGACTGGCTGTGACACCCATCATAGGAGATTAATAAATTAAAAATTGTTTTTCCCTGATGACAAAATCCTCTTCAAGAGCCTGGCCACTTAAGAGCAGCAGCACCATGACAAAATTCTTGTATAAGCTATCTCATTGGGTAACCTATCATGTTAACAATTTGTCCAGTCTGCTTTCCATGGTGTAAGGATGGAAATCTTTGAAAATACCTGATGCTGACATCACATTTTTCCATGTATGCATAAACTGCTGAAAGATGTCACATACTCATCTATTTATCTTGCATCTTCCTGCTCCACCCCTACAAATAAATTCTTCCTGAATGGTGAACATAAAAGCTACAGATCCAGACAAAAGATATACCTGGCAAGAATGGGCACTGCTCACAAAAGGCTTTCCAAGATATTTTAGATATAAATGCTTCGTAATCATTTCTAAATTCTGTAACTATCAGTTTGCTCATCATCTCTGTTGCAAACAACTCTTAAAATATGAGCTGCTCCAATTTCTCAATATCAAAGTAGACACCCATCATTTAAGTAAATTTGAAAATTTTGGGTACAATATATTACTGCACCAGTCCATTTACCATTTAGTACCTATTGTGTTCAGAACATGAAGTAGAATTCAACAGCAACCACTCATCTGCTTCTATTCCGGTACACTTGACTGAGCTTAATTAGGTTTTCAAAAATATTCCAATAAGAATCCTCCTTACAAATTGGTCTTAGAATAAGCTAATGTTCAAAAACATCAAACACAAAAGCATGACTGACTAGTCTGAGAAATACAATGCCAATAGAATTAAATTTGTTCAAATTAAACTTACTTTCCAGGTTTTCAAATACCTATATGCACTGTGGGCATAAAGTTATTTTTCTTTCTTTCTTTTATTATTTTAAGTCAGCTGTATTGTAAATTTTTCTCTCAATCATCTAAGTCAAAAAGAAAAACTATTACTGTACCTATACTTATTTTTAAACAGTTACAAAGAATATAAATAAGGTTTGCATAGAGTTGGTCAACCAAAATCCAAGGACTACATAACTAAGATAGGTTTTTGTTTTTGGATTTATGCATTACAACATAATCTAACTTAAATCCATATTGAACCAAACATAATTAGTGCATTGTAATAAAAACATTAGATGTGTTTTTGTGATTATATCTTGTAGTAAAACTCAGTTCCTTCCACTACACTGGTAAGAAATTAGCAAGGATTTCCTTAAATGTACAGCTGCTATTTCAGCATGGCCTGTATCAATTTTTACTAGAATATTTTTAGTCTTTATTATAATTATGATAATTGTTTTATACTGGAAAACTGTGGTCAGCAAGTTTAACCAGAGAATGAACTAGTCGTATATCTGTCGCCTTTGTCTGACCCAGTAAAACTCAGGTTGGTTCAACCACTTTTGATTGAAGAGACATTTACCCAGCCATTTATATATTTTGAACTGGTCTACTATACTGCTGAAAACATTTTTCTCTCTCATCTAAAAATGAAGAGTTCTAGTAAAGACTTCCATCGGTTAGTTAGGTTTAAAACGTTGAATGTTGTGTGTGTTGGCCATAGTTTCAGGTGTCACACACCCATCTTCTCTGCCTGGCTAGTGTTCTGGGTCTCAGCCTATGGTAGGTCAAGTATAACAAGGAAAGCTACAGGTGTGCTCCTTCTGATAGCTTCATCACAGAGAGAATAACTGTTAGACAATTGCAATTAAGTGGAAATTAAACTTACAGAAAATTGTGCTAGATTTCTATTTACTTTGCAACAATTTTGTGAAATAAAACAATTTTAATGATTAGTTTTCCCAATTTTATTTTGAGAATTGAATAGATAAGGAAATAATTCAAGAACTTCAAAACTCTGGAAACTCTTAAATTTACTAACAACACTATACATTAGAGCTGAGTATAATAATTTCCACAATAAATTCATTAAAATTCTGATAAATTGTAAAAACTCAAGGCGCATCAGTATTTTAAAATGATAACTGTCGTATTACCCCCCACTTTTTAAAGTTTTTTTTTTTTTTAAGCAGAGTATGAATAATAATAATTGAATTTATTTCTGTAGAAAAATGTGTGGCCACAAGTTGTCAAATCTGTGTCATTAGGTACTCTGGCAGATATATGAAACGAAATGGCTGATATATGTCCAGCATTGTGGACAAAACCCCGCTGCAATAGCTAATTGTAACAAACAATCAAACACATTATCAGAACTGCAGCTAAACAGGATTGGAACTCAGTCTTTTTCAAGGAATGTACCCCCCCCCTGCCAAATATACAGAGTAATACATACTGTTGCTTGTTTTCAAGTGAAGAAACTATCTACTCATCTGATATTCTCAAGATTTTTCTACAATCCTGTTTACCACTCGTTATATACTTCAATTATCCATTTACTGTATTTATACATTAGCCAAGGTTATGGCAATTAGGAGGTTGGATATAATTAAGACTGCAAAAGTCATGACCTTATCTCTATACTATTAATAGACTTATGACCCATATTTTGAAGAACTCATTGCATTAAGCTAGTCTCAAAGTGGAAATAGCAAATAATCAAGTGTACTGAAAATATAATAAAACCAAGGTTGTACTAAAAGATACAGATGTTAGAAGAGCACAGAGATCAATTCTAGACTGAACAATTTAAGATTAAAACAAAGAAATTAAGATATCCAGCAATATGTAGTAGTAGTACAAACTGGTTATGGAATTAAAGCACTAGTTAAGTTTGTAGATTTTCTTTTAAAAAAATAATTATATGATAAAGCACAAAAAATTGCAAATGCATTAAATATAACAACAAGTGTCATTAAAGTTAACTGCACTTAATAAAGTATCATCAGTTGACAACACCATGTGTAAGGGCATTTATATTTGTTCTCTAACCCAATCAATTATTAAATTCCATTTTCACTAGCATTAAGCAATAAACATTGCTCTGCAAGTTCCCTTTATCTTTTAAGCACTGTGGTTTAATAATAATAATAATAAATTATGATAAAATAATGCACACTGATCTAGTTTCAGAAGAAACTAACTATTGATAAAGTAGTGCTGTTATTTTGAGACTGCTTTAGTGCGACTATCAAGCAGAGTATCCTTCAATATTTTTCTGCTCCATTAGAATTCAAATGAGATCCATCTCCATAACTACCTTCGGAGATGCTTGTCGTTCTGACTGCTGAGTAGGTTTCAAGTTGCCAAGCTTAGCTATCTGTTCATCATGAGTGTCCAGATTATTCTGAAAATTAGAAAGCATAGATAAGCACATTTGTTCATTTTAAGCAATGAAGCAAACCAGACATTAATGTTTAGTAAGCAACCATGTAGCCACAACTTCTGCAATTTTCAAATTTAAAAATATTTATATATATAAAAAAAAGAAATTTTAAAAATATACTTCTATACAGACAAGGATTTGTACAGTATACTGCCACATTAATTTTTTACACTCCCATAAATGAATGTAGCTAAGCAAAATTTACACTGACTATGCATATATTGGATGTCTAGGTAGGTAGTGTATGCTGGTTATCTTTCTATGCCATGATGAAAAATATGCAGATTCCACAATATTTTTGTTTACCTCCAAGATTGTGTCATAAACCATGCACTGGCCAAAATCACTGTTTAACTGCTAAAGATCTTGACATTTCTCTTGTATTTGTGACCAATATTATCATGGAATTCACTGAAGCAATGTCACTGCTACTGCAAAGCAGTCTCAAACGACTTCAGTAACAACACCGTGCCAAGAACATGCAATAGAAGGATTTGATGCCTGTAATCTTCAGGAGCATGGTGTTATTACATCTCATATCTCTGGTGACTAAAAAGAAATCAAGGTATTTAACTTTCTTCCGTGAGTATCCCAAAGGCTGGATAAAAATCTGAGCCCTCTGGAAGCATCTGAATTGTTAGCTGACAACAAACCATCCATATACACAGGGCTCTCTAAAGATATGGTAAAACCTGGACCACATTGTGATACAAAATCTTACTGATTCAATACCAATGTGATGGAAGAAAGGTGGCCCAACTAAGTATTAACAAAGAATTTCACTTTATTGCATGTCTTTGTTTCCAGTTTTCTGCAACAAACTAGCATTGTTAATGGGTGGCCAAATTATTATAGCAAGTCACTGTAGATAAGGATGAGATTACCAAAGATAATTGGTGAGATTATCATTGGACATTTTATTTTTATTAAAGGTTCCAACATTGTAAATGGTCTTGATCAAACTACAAGTAACATTATTCTTTAAAATTTTAAGTAGGACATTTGAGTAATTTGCATAAAAGCATAATTTGAAACAGTTAAGAATGATCACAGCAAAATTATGCCTATTAGATAAATTGGAAGACAGAAAGTCAATGGCAAAGCACTATTGAAAATTGTCAAGTACAAAATCAGAATTTTGAAACTGATTAACAGCAATTATCCATCACCTCATAATCTTTGCAAACAATTATATCCAATGATGAATACAAGATCTTTCTACAAGTTTCATCTATAGTCGTAACAGTGCTTAAATTGTGCCAAATGCAAGCTCAAACAATCCACAGCTGTTTGTATGCTGCATAACAGATGTCATTTTTCCTACTACAGAGACTCATCCCAAACCAACAGCATCAGCAATTGACCAAAGGATGCCAGAATACTTTTAAAGGCTAGATGACAAATGAGCAGCAGCAGTCAGTCAGATTTTATTGTGCATCTTAGGGAATTACAGCAATTACCATCAAAATTCTGCCAATTTGGCACACGTTTCATTATAGTAGTATCAAAACAAGATTTTATGAGCACCTATCATTGTCTTGCTGTTGCATGATTTTTGATAAATATCTCACCAATTATACATTCAAAAGACTCTGAACAATAGTCATTATTCCCAAGTGACCAACTAAATTACCTAATCTAAATACCAACTAATAAACATTTTTGACATAACCTTGGTATGAAGATGAATAAACCCAGCTATAGTTGATTCAACTACTACAGACAATGCAAGAAGACCGGGCAAACATCTCTCTCAAAAACATTTATTGGTTCCATAGGATAAACAGAGAATACCAGCTTCTAATCAATACCAATAAATAACCCCTTCAAACATACACGTGTACCTGTACTTAAGCAGAGGCCAAGACTATCATTGTAACCAATAATTCAGAAGTTACTACTGGGGTCATTCAAATGAAACATGACTGGATAAGATTATGGAAATTCTATTTTGAGCCGGTTTTCAATTGAAAGACCCTAGTATAACACCACACTGATGGTTGGCAAGTTGTACAAGAAAGATTTAAGAGAATAAAATTAACAATTTTTCTGTACATTTTGGTCTTAAAAGAATATACCTGATCTTTGCTGCTTCCATAAATGAATGATGCTTATCTTCCATATCCAGAAGTCAATATCAATTTCCTTAAATTGGACTTTTGAAATAATTACTTTCTTGTTGCGATGTCAATTAAGGGTGGAAAAATTGGTAATTTAACCATGGTTACTTTGTTTTCTTTGCAATAAAGGGAATATCAAACATGTACAGTGCTAAAATTTTGGTGTTTTTTTTTTTTTTATCAGCAATCATAAACTAACAAGCTGATACAAAAGAAAAAGAGCATATCAATAAATATATGTATGCATGTACAATACAGCAGAACCTGCTTTGAAAGCATTCTTTGGGTAAGCCCATCCACAAAAGGCAAGTTGAAACAGGTGGGGAGGGATTCCAATGTTTGTAAAACAAAATCTATCTAAAAAATCAGTTTTATTTTTTATATGAAGGGGTATCGCTTGGCAGGTTTCGCTGTAGTCACATCTGTACAGCATTTGAGCTGACCAAATTCTTTGGACAGTCGTCAGAAATAGTTCCAACTTTAAAATGTTTTGTACGAGAGTTTGCCTCTAGCATCTTTCTTTCTTTACAAGCTTCTTAGCACTATGTCAATTTCAACACATCTACTTGTACCTCCAAAATAAATTAACTTTGCACCTTCAACCTCTCTCTGGAATGTGAGAGAGAGAGATGTGCTAATTCCAAGCTGAGGCAATGCAGCTATGGATCAACTTATTAGAAAATAACAATTCTATGAATAAACAACTTTTAAACATTCTAAAAACTGTACTGCTGCATGAACAATTCATTGAGCACCACTCCTGAAATCTCTCTGATCATTATTTATTTATTTATTTATGGAAGAAAAAAAGAGAGCCATTCATTTAATGATGTTGGCAATTAATATTTGCATGATCACTGGCCAGCTGACTGAAAATTAACAAAATATGATGTAACTGATTATGAAGAATAAAAGCAAAACAGCCAGACCATTTTGACTAAAAAAAAAAATATTTTTTTAAAAAAGCTTTTAACAGGTTAAAAACACCTTTAATAATTTATTGGGTACATAAAATAAATTTATTTTCATGCTTCAATTATATTTTTTTCTTTATAGCCAGGATAGTATAAGAGATTTTAATTTCCAGCCCCTGTATGAAATGCAGTAACCAAGAAATTTTTTAATGCAGAATGTCAGTAATGGTGTGGGTATTAAGAAAACGAAGCCCTGACAGACACCAAATGAAAATACATTTGATGACCTGAAATTAAGTGTGGTGCATGATGTTTTGCCTCTTTTTCTTTTGTTACCTTCAGCCATTTTGCACATTGAAAACAGAAACCAAAATACTTCAGACTTTTTTAACCATATTTATTTTATCAACTGTGAATTACCAAATATACTAACTTATTACACATTTTTCTTTTTAAATTAAAATAAAAAGCTACATCCTGTTCAGAGAGAGAGAGAGAGATAAAATTAACTAACCTCAGTTGGAGCTGCTGTAGCTGGCATTTCAAAAACACATTTCAGTTTAGAATCCATTAAGTTTTCTTGAGTAACCTCTTTCCACTGTAAAATATAAAAGAAACTGATGTAGAAACACACATCTAAATAGTACCTAAGTTAGAGAATAGTTAGATGAGTATAGTATGAAGCAAAAGCTAGTGGTATTTACTAAATTATAATTCTGGACATTTTTACTGTTTGATGTCAGTCACATGTAAGAAAACATCAGCTGTATTAAATTAATGGAGACGTATGCATTCGACAAATCTTCTGCTATTATCGATCTTGTCCACCCAATGCATTAATGGTATAAGCAAAGTTTACCTTGTGAATGAATAGCAGTACTCTAGTATAGGGGTGATATGTAACTGAGACTGCACGTTCTAGATTAAAATTAGCAGTAGAACAAAGACTAAAATTTTCATTAAGTATTTCTTTTATCAAATTTTAAAAAAGTCAGTTTTCTGTGTAGTTTAGCAATTCATTTTGGGAAGTAGCCGTTTTTGTTTAGTCAAAATAGAATTATAAATCTAACAACTTCAACACACCTATCAGAATGCAATAGCCTGACTGGCATCTTGGATCAATTATGTGACAGATGCAAGTACAGATAACTTTCTTGACTGTAGCAAGCCAAATTCACAAAAACAGTATATGCATGCATGCAAAAAGAGACTACCTAGTTGGGAGAACTTTAGCGATGTATAGTTTGGATTTGTTCTTATATAAATCTTATTTCTGGATCCTTCCCTGTTTCACAAAAACAGCTGAGCTGACATTAAACTCAAACCATCCCATGATTGAGTATTTTATATGAAAATGCACAAATACTGAAACCAAAATGTAATCTCAACCTGGTATACAGCAGTAGAAAAAAAGATGACCTAATAAGGGTAAATTGCAATTATGTATTAGTTAAAAAGTGTCTTTATGGAAATTAAAAAAAATATAGTTTAACTTACTATCTTGAGCAGCTTACAAAATTACTGAGGGTAGTAGGTATAAATAGAAATTAGTGTGAAGTGACTTATAATCCTGAAAAAACTGCCAAGAAGTATTAACTAAAACTATTTTTTATCAAACAAGAAAAACCAAGTAAATGTGAAGCAGAAATCATGAATGTGCCAGGAGCAATCATCAAAAATGGGCGCACGAGCATTTCACAACAAAGATGTGCTTTCTAGGGAAGAAAGAAATCCAGAGGTTATTAAGAGTGGAAAAACTGGAGATTTGAAGAATATTTTTTTTTCTGTTCTTTAAAATGTTTAAATAATTTTGTAACCTAATATTCAAGTGAAAAAAAAATAAAAAAATACAACTAATAAATCTGTAAATTATAGGCAAAAATGTTCTCTTAAACATAAGTGATTATACATTCTCTCCAACACTTTCCAAGAAAGATTAACAATATATGGGACTAATGAAATTATATTTTCATCACAAGTTAATAGTACTTTACATGAAATTTGAATACACGTTTTGTTCATATATCCTTCCAATCAGCATGGGCATTTGTTGCTGCTAACAGTATCAATGGAATACTTAACAAGGACTAAGGGTTTTAGAGAATGGAGAAACGAGGTGAACCGGTATACCCAATCAATGTCACTGACAAGCTTTCTTAAAGGAGAAAAAAATCAATCAACTAGAATAGACTTCCAGATATCCAACATGTTTGAGATGAGCTAGAGTGTTGTCTTCACCAACTTAATGTTGTAGTGAGTCATCAAAAGTAGTTAGACAGCACACAGTAACCAGCATACAACATCAGTACATGAGCCGTACACTTCATGCATGCATCACAGCAAGGGAAAAACGTGTCACTGACTTGCTAAAACACGAGCCACATCATTCAAGGATGTGAACACCAAATGCATTGTCACGTGCTGCTGCTAGAATCAGTGTATCATAATCAACATGCTTGATGTTTCATCCAGGGTTTTGAGACTATTAAAACATTACACTATTTTTACATTTGCTTCATCACAATGAAGAATTCTCAGATAACAAACCCTCTTTTTAATTTTCATTATATGCATTTGTATTTTATTGCAAATGAGAAACTATGCAAAAAATTTTCCTTTTCCCACTATAGTTTTAATAGCTTTCTTCTTTCTCAGGAAAACTATTTGAGCTGCATGAATTTTCATAAAACTGAGACACATAAAATAAAGCAGTTCCATCAGTCAACAGGGAAAGGAAAGACAGGCACACAAACAGCAACATTTAACTAGTCCAGCTGTACAAAGCCCAATAGCTTAAATTCTGCTTTTTGACAATGCAGTTTCTATAGGAGATAAGAAAAATTGTTTTTGAATTTTGTAATTAGATTTGTCAGAACTGAAGCCAAGAGTAACTGAACAATATTAGTTTTGTTGTATAAATCCGCATTTGTCCACACCTTGAATATTATGTTCAAGTCTGGAGTCCTTACGTGACAAACAGTATTGATTTATTACAAACTAGACTCGGTTGAATGCTTCTAAGTCTTCAGTATTTGGAATATGCTGAATGGTAAAAAATATATGATCTACCAGGGGTTTCTAAAATAATTAGGGATTTTGAACATAAGAACAGAGACATTTTTTTCAGCTATCTACAAAGTTACTAATGGTAGGATTCATAATTACAAATTAGCCAGAATTCCAGCATGGTTAGATATTTAAAATCTTTTCAGTAATATAATAGTTAATATATAGAAATTATCAGCAAGGATAGTTAATGATTATAGTATTAATCAGTTTAAGAAATCATACTGCTAGCTACTTCTCTTTCTGACACCTCGTAACTACAATGGTTTCCAAAAGTTAAACTACAAACAAAAAGTAAATAATTTCCAAAATAGTCAGTTTTATTGATCAAATGTTCAACACAAACTCTTTATGTAACAAAACTTTTGTCAAATAAATATGATAAGTTTCTACTGAAAAGTAAATTAGCTCTCACAAAGACATGAAAAAAAAGAATAAAAACTGGCTCAGGCTCATATCAATTTGGGCTCTGTTAGAATTTTTTTTTTGAAGGGTAACATTACAAATGGGTAGTTGTACTTGTTTGGCAGATTCCCTGAGGTGAGAGCTGTTAGTCAGACCCAGTTGGCGAGTGGTTTCTTGGCTGCGATGATAGCTTCAAGTACATGGAGAAATTGTCTGAAGATCAGTTCAAGGTCACAACAAAAGATGATTATTGAATGTCACTTTTGACTTTGAAAAGCAGAACTTCAACAGAGACCAAACTTGCTTTTGCTCTCTCTCTCTGGCCACAGGGAAGTTGGTATCAGCCTCAACCATATACAAGAGACTGCACGAAAAAGGGCTCTATGTGAAACAAACCCATGGTCTCATCTAAAGAGACTGTAGAACAGGAAAACAGCCCAAAAATATCATGGAAAGGGATCACTATGGTATTCCTGTGTTATGGTCTGGGCAGGAATTTCACTAGATAGTGAAATTCATGCAGGTCTGTATGCCTGAGATACCCAAAATGCAATGAGACTAGATTCTAGATCCATATGTAGAACTAAAATCAGGTGTAATGGGATATAACTTCACTTTAATGGACAATAATGCTCATTTACACAGGGTACATGTAATTGCCAAATATCTTCAAGACCAAACTATTACTCATGATATGGCCAGCAAGTTCTCCAGGGCTAAATCCTATTGAGAATGTTTGGGATGGTCTAAGATGATAATGCCTTCATCCAACCCCATCCAAGAGCTGCTAACTTCCCTGATAAGCAATGGATTTTATTGCCTACTTCTCAATGACAAGGTTATAAACAGCATATAAAATCAATGAGTCATGTATTGCCATCAAAATGGAGAAGAGGAGAAAACCACATTCCCTATTGACTACTCCTAATTCATTTTTGTTTATATTTTTTTGTTAGAATTCCTTCTCATTTCATTTTACACCCCATAAAATTTATTTGTAATTTACATCTGAAAAGAAGTCTTTTGTGTTGATCAATGGTAATTAAAACTATAACCATTTGGGAAATTGTTAGTTAGTTACTTTAGTATGCTGATTTTCAAAAGTTAAGCAACTAAATCTAGAAAACAAATACCACAAACCAAATATGCTGCATGGCAAAATTAATCCAAACTTTAACCAAAAAATTACTGGTTTTCTAATGCAGTATTAAGACAAAGTGAAATTTCTCAGAAGCAAAACAAATCAATCCAGTAAAGGAAAGCTTTCTACATTAAATAATCAACAGAAGTATTGCTAAACTGTTTAATGCACTACTATAAGTAGTGGTTTTAAAGAATATAAACATTTGTAAAGAGAAAGCAAAGACTTAGCCATCAATAGACGCTTAACATACCAATGCCTCTTGACTTTCAATTTCACCATCAGGAGCAAACATAGTCTGCACCATAAACTTGTGTTTGTTCTTCTCGTTTGGATCATATTCAAAGGGTTGCAACATCACTGTTTAAAATAAAACAAATTTTTGTACATTAAAATTAAATTTAAAAAAAAGAACATTCATATAGTCATTCAAAGTTCAAAAATGAAATTATTTATATATATATATATATATAATTGGAATGCAAACATCAAACATCAACTTAAAATTGAATTTTAAATGTTTCTTTTCAGACAAAAACATGGAATATGGAGACCTTATTTTCAATAGTAAAATTGTCAATGCCAATAATGGTAATAGTACAATAGAGAATTAACATGTTAAAAGCCAAAAAGATATCACTGATGATTCAACTAATCAAGAGAGATATCAAGGATTAAAAAGAAGCAATTCCATTGTTCAGTTACAAGATTTATGATAATAATGGGTGGCCAGAATTCAAATCACAGTTGGAACCAGCTCAGTTTGCTCTTCTTCAGCAGTTGGGTACATGGGTTTCCCCTCTACATCTTGTAACTTGCTTGGTCACTTCCTGCTTCTATCTCACTGCTCTGAGATATCCTCAGCTCTCAAAGGTCAGGACAGAGTTTGCTAAGAAGAATGATTATGACATAAGGTATAAAAGAATGTTGTTTAACATCCAGAGCCTTCAAAACAAATAAAGCAAAACTCTGCTGGCTCTTCTATAAATCTATAATAACTGTTAAAATGTTTAATTTTTCTGCATAGAGGAAAAATGTCAAATTTTAAAATACAGACAATTTTCAATTCTTATCTGGTTGTCTTTACTCAGATCTGGAAAAATAATAAGTTAGTTCTCTAAGATGTAAGTAAAGGGCAATTGTTGAATGCCCAAGGAAAGCAATGAGATGACAAAATAGATTAGACATTTATGTTACCTGCCACAGTGATCGAATCTTTGGGCTTGATAAAACCACTATTGGGCCTCACACAATACCGTTTGGGAGCTGTTGTCTTTACCTTGAAACATACTTTCTGCTCCGAGGGATTTGTTAACTTTAAATATGCTGTCACCACATCTGTAAATGGCCCTTTAAAAAAAAAAAAAATTTTTAGCCAACAAATTTTATTCATCTAATGCACCTAATATTTTAAAATATAGTGCCCAAGCATGTGAAAAATTATGACATTTCAAGGTAGCAAACACAATCAAATTTCAAACTTATCAATCAAGACTAGCTTTGATCCAATATTAGATGCACAATGGAGATTCTAACCCTTTATTAGAGTAATTTACATATCTTTACCAAACTCAGTAATCAACAATCTTAAGGGATTTCTGTCAACCTGGAATTTCCTTATCTTTAAAAACTAAAACAAAAAAGTACACAAACATTATCAATGAAAAAGTGATCAAAAGTCTATATACATGCCTACATTTCAACAGCTTAAAACTTTTTTTTTTTAAGCAAACAATTTTTTTCCAGCATTTAATAATGCCATGAAAATACTGACAACAGAATGATTTTGAGGGGGTGGCCCCAATTTCTGATTTTGTTATAGTCAAACTGAAAAACTTCCTAACATCTCCAAAGTAATTTCCCCACCCAAAATCATCAGTTGTGCAATTAAAGTATTTACATGCAAATGTGTAAATCTTTGGGTGCAGTTTTATTAATAAGTACAATGTCAAGGTAAATTCTTTCATAGTAATTACATCACTGAACAGATTCCATGTAAGTTTTGATGCAGCTGCCCTCATTTCTCTGAGCATTCAGTCCAAAATCCAAGATGACCATCATTATCATGGCAATGGTTTGGCCAGGTAAAAAAACAAAACCTTATGCTTTTCAATTTGTTGAATAC
This sequence comes from Nautilus pompilius, assembly GCA_018389105.1. NCBI lineage: Eukaryota > Metazoa > Mollusca > Cephalopoda > Nautilida > Nautilidae > Nautilus > Nautilus pompilius. The sequence continues at coordinate 1,323,116 of JACATO010000334.1, read as the reverse complement.
TAAGATGGCACACCAAGTTTCATAGAGAAATCTTCTAAAATAAAGAAATTAGGATTTAGAGTACTAATTTACCTTTAAACATTAGAGAGAAAAGGAATACATGATATAAAGAATTTTAATTATGGTAAATTAATTTCACTCATTGACTTGTGCAATACTTAAGCCAGTCTGAGCCCAGCATATTAGAATTACTTTGAAGAAATATAAAAAGCATTTAATATTACAGAACAAAGACTTCAATAATATTGTATAGTTGGATATTAACTGTCTGTCTCTCTGTGTGCGTGCAACCCAAATAATTCCCATAGGGCTTGAAATTTTCAAGGAACTAGTTTACAGGTTGATATGAAATCCTGGGTTTATAGGTGAACATGACTCATAACAGAGCAATTCATCTAATAATGCAATTGTAAACATCAAGCCCAATCATTATTTAAATAGTTTAAACTGTTTTATGCTTTCTTTCATTAGATTTTTGGCTTCTAGATGCAGTGTTCAACATTTAATTCTATCAGAGTGAATAAATTACTAGTATCAAATTGTTTCAGATGAGATTAAAAGCCTGAATCAGAATTCTTTTAGAGCCAGATGCCTGGTACATGCTTTGTTTCAACGGTGTCCTACATAAGCGCACATTCCTTTATGTTTTCACACTGAAGTTTGGCAAATATCTACTCTTAACCTACTCAATGGTTTAAGATGTTCCTTTGTTGCTGATATTTTATTATTTAAAAGTTTTACATTAAAACAATCATAAGCTTGGGATTAACTATAATATTCCATTGGAAAATTAAAAAAAATCTTTCAACTTTTTCCAGTTCTTTTAAAATGGAGGCTGCTGAATTTCCCTTTACATTCAATCAGGAGTAAAAGGGTAAAATATTTAATGAGAAAAAAGAAAACTGACAGACTATTTAAAATTTCGCACGCATGCGCGCGCACACACACCTGGCTATTTTTTGAATATTCCTAGCATTGTTTTCCCATTAAGAAAAGGGGAAGGGGAGAGAGAGAGCGAGCTTTCTAAGCTTTTCCTTTAAAAAATTTTTAAAATAATTTTAATGTTTGTTTCATATTACTAAAATACTAAAAATAGAGGGGGGATTATATCTCAAAAGCAGCATAAGAATGCAATGAATCAGATTTAAACCATATAACACTCACTCACTCAAGCTGTTAGCACATATCAAGAAAGTCAACACAAAGCTTATTTTATTGTATACAAATATACAACAATATATGAAGCACAGAATGCTCAGTGTGATGTTACTGAAATAGAAGGTATAATTTGCATGACATTAAGAATATCCCAAGTTACGATAATTACTTTTGCCACACGTAGCATTAAAGTTGTACACAGTAATTTACTTTTGTTTTTAGCTCACAAGATAAGGCAAATTCTAAATGTAATCGTTATCTGAATATTACGAAGCAAATAGTTTTCAGAGAAATCATTTGGTATTTCACTTAGGATTGAATAAACTGCTTCCAATAAAGTTTAGTACAAAGAAACTGTTCCAAAATAAGAATTTCTTCTGTATTTGCCATCTCATAAAACCAATATATTCTGATTTTAGAAAGTGTTTTGATTGAAGATGTTAGGCACAAGTTTGGTTTGGATACTATTTTTTGCATTAAAAATTAAATTCAACAAAAACATACCAAAAAATAGAACAAATCGTGTTTTTCATTTAAAAAAAGAAAGCAAGCATAAAGTAGAGAGAGAGGATAAGAGTAACTAAATCATAAAAATGTTCACATTTTATCCCCTTACAGTTACTTCTATGCCTAATACCCTCAATCACAACTATTTTCTTCTAAAATCAAAATATGATATTAGTTCTGTGAGATGACTAATAAAGAAATAAATTTAAAAAACCTCAGCTTACTTTGTAGTGAATTTTATGGCAACAGTTACTACTAAAACCACACAAGGTTTATAGAACTAGGTCAGGTGACACCACTGAGTCGTCAAATCTGCGTGCTAGCCACTAGAAGACTATACCTTAAAATCAAACCATTTCAACAACTGTTGGTTTTTTTTGTTTATTTGACTTAGTTTCATGGTTGCCAAGCTCTACTGATTTGTTGTTATATATATTTTTACAAATATTAAAATACAGAATTACTTGTACCTGCTGACTTTTGTGTTTAACTTCCTCCGCACTTGGATTACGCTGTACTCAAATTAGACACAAACAACATTTTTAATTGGCTACTTTTAGATAGTAAAATAGTGCAAAAACCACCCAACATCCCAAGCTCTCTTAATCAATTTCAGATCAATCTACCTAGGATTACCTACAGGATGTTAGCTTATGAAAACTGAAACCAAACAGTCACATTAGAATTCTATTAACCACCTGGGAAGCATCAACACCACTATATCCTTCAAGTCAGTATTACTCAGCTCAGGTTGAGTCATAGGGGCTGTGAGTGACACAGCCCTGTCTTCATTAATATAACCCTTTGTACCAACATACCACTCCAAACCTGTGTGTTTTGCATGAGTTTAACCAAATATATAGCCAATTCAAAATAAGTGATACTAACTAGTGCATCTAGGTGGTATAAATAAGGTAAAAACTGATATGTTATATTCAGGGATAAAGAGCAATAATAAGAAACTGAATTTCAGGTTAAAGCCAGGACATAAAGTGAACCTCCACATAGCTGATTTGATACGCTTTGTACCAGTTAGCAACACTCACTCAGCCATGTATAAATGCTACTGTAGCTCAAAATAATGATAAAGGCAGTAAAGCTTTTTTTATTCTTTTTTTTAGTTTCTTTATATCTGAATTTATTGGAAACAAATTACATACTTGCATGCACTATCAGTATATCTAAAAGATTAGTCTGAGTGATGTTGATAGCAATTTCAGAGCAGAGCAATTTTTAATGGTCAGATAAATACTTGAATTTCACATGTGAATATCAGCCATTATACAGAAGAGAAATATACTGTATAACAGTCAGCTCGCCATGGCAACATCTTGTACAAAATAAAAGCTGTTTAAAACTCAAAAATAAAGTCCAGTGATTTGTTTTTTTTAAACAACACCTTAATTACTAGAGACATTCAAATAAAACCTGGCTCCAATAGCATCATCGAGCAGAGTTTTTTAAAAAGAAAATATATGTCCCTAGCCCTTTTTATGATGAAATGACTTCAGGTTTTTTTTTTTTTGCTTCAAAGCTGTCTCTATTCCACAGACTTTTTGCCTGAAATAAAGTGCCAATAGCAGAGAGATTATAATTGCTTTTTATCAAACATTAATGAAAACTCGCTGGCTCTATTATATTTGAAATCCTAAGTAGCAGTACACTTTTTAAAAAAAAAATTGAAAGGAGGAAAAATAATTGTAATCAAATAATAATAAACAGTAGCAGGCATGAAAAGAAATATCACCAAATTGAATTAGCTCTGCCATGTATCCATTTAAAACCAATAATTAAGAATTCCTTGCAGAAATTGTAGAATTTCCAAAATTAGGAACAAATAGTGAAAATTTTAATTAAAAATTCCAAACAGTGCAAAATAAAAATGATTTCTATATATTCAAAGAATAGATGTGCCATGCTTTTCTATTGCCAGACACTGCATTCACAGGTTCCAAACACAATAATGCACACTTATTATAATAAGTATAACTTTTTTGATAATTGGTACACAAAAATGAGATGTGAAAATCCTCATTTAAACCTAGAATATAAACTAAATACATTATGGTCAAGAGTAATTTTGCTAATAAACATGATGATACGTAGCTTTTGTGTTGCAATGGATTATAGTGGATGACAAATGCAATAGCAACAGGTTTTAAATGGGGAAACAAAATAGTACAAATTTTTCCAGATAAAAATTAACATAATAAAAATGTTCTTAACATTTTGCTGCAAAAGATGGAGGGGAAAAGTCAATATTTTGACCTTTAAGCACACTAGGTCATCTGGTGAATTAATTTAAAAAACAAAATAGCCTGCTCAAGTTAGAATAAAGATTATACTATGGTGCTTTTTTTTATTGAACCCTCCCTTTTTTAGGAGAGAAAATGAAAATAATAAAAATCCAGCAACAAAAATGCACTTCATTCCTCCCCTTCTTCCTTGTTTTCATCTCACTGCTCTTTTCTTAGGTTACACAGTAGGAATCACTAGTAATAGTGGAATTTTTTAACAGAAATTTTCTAATCATATTAATAGTTCAACAGTCTGCTTTGGCAGTTCTCACTGTGTAAACAGTGTTCACCTGATCAATATTATTTTACAACACCTAGATACTGGAAAATAAGCACAGACTCGCCAAATACCAAAACTATCAGAATATTTGATATTTTTAAACCTCACAATAACACGAGAAACTCCTAATTGCCAAACTACTATTATACGCACACTGTATTATAATTAATCTTATCTTCACTCCAGCCATATTAAGTTTACATTGCAATAATTACTAAATGAAGCTGTCTGTCTGTGTACAATTTTACTGATTTAAATTAATACAACTAGTAGAAAATTAAATATGATAAAATTTAAATATACTTACAGAATTTAAATTTGCGAATCAGCCAGACATGCATTAACATAAAAATACAAATGAATAAAACAAATATTTTAAATTCAACTAATAACACTTAGATTAGAATTTTTTTAAATTAAAAAATTTCATAAATTAGAAAATACCCAATTTTATTGGGACAACAATAAAGATCTTATAAAAGAAATTAAGTCTCATCAGTCAAAACTAATGTGCCATTTCTTAAGCACTTGAACATTTTATTTACATTTCTCCCATTATCTAATACATGTTTCCAAGTGTTTATGCATGCATTTGTTCCTCTTTCATGGCTAAACTTTAGCATCCCAAGGCACCAAATTTTGGGTGTGGTTACTTTACAATTTGGGCAGTGTTTTAAGGTACCACATGTTAGCCTAAAGACTTTTCCCCCTCAGCTAGTATACATATAATTTTTCTTTAAAAAATAGGCTGGCTACTTAGCGTTTTCGATATTTTAGAAGATAAAAGAAAACTAAGTTGAGAAGTTAAATTTTCATCATAATACTCACCAAACCTTTAGAGTAGCCACAGACCTTTAAAAAACATGGGTGATAATCTACTGATTAAGCAATTTAGCTTAAACACTGTCAACACGACTTTCATGTTTGTAGTGAACCTACCAATAAGAGATTGCAGCAAAGTCTTAGATTGATATGATGTATTATTTGCATTTCGAGGTTCTAACCATTGTCTTTACAGACTGGTAGACTTACTACCAAAGCTTACAGAGTTGTCAATATCATACATGTTATTGCTGTGTCTTAACAATGAAGATAACCTATTCATACTGGAGACAATACTGATGAGGAAGGTATACTACTGTGGTTATCCGTTCTTATGCCACAAGAGGCCCTAGGCTGTTTAAATTTTGGCAGGAAAAAATCTCTTAAAAAATTTCATGTTTAATTATTGGGGGTGTGTGTGTGTGTGTGTGTGTGTGTGTGTGTATGTGAAGAAACCAAGCCAAATGAGTAAGAGGGTCAGTATAGTTTGTCACTTTAGAATATTTACATTATCAAACTATCTGACATGTACTATAATGTTTTGATGCATAAGTTGATTCAAGTAAAAAAAAAAAAAAAAAAATAAATCCAAGCTGCAACTTACACTCCAAATCAACTTATCTATGGAGAGAATGTTTGAAACTGCTTTAATGAGAAAATAAAAAAATGACTTATTTTCTGAAATAAACTGCAAAAGTTTTATTTGAAACAAACTACAACAATTACTGCACGAAACATTTGCAAACTGGATAAGCAATTCGTTGTTAATGTGCTCACTGAAGCAAACCAAATTATCCAATCAATAACAAGTGCATGCCCACCAAATATGTTCCGTCTATTCTTTTCAATCTTAATTAAATGTATAAATACTCTTAACAAATCCTCTACCTCAATCTCAAAATGCTTCCAGTGAAGTTACGCAAGTTATATATGGCAGCTTTAAAGCTGGAAGTTAAGTTTTCTGAAGAGAATGGAGGTAATATGATCATACACAGGGTACATATTATGAACTGTGATCAACATTCAGAAGGAAAAATCAGAACTGCAAAGCTAGGTATCTGCTAACCCAACATGCTCTGTGTTGTGGACTTTATACCAGACAGCTGAAACTAAAGGCCAAACAAAACTGATTCTACATTTCTCCCTATGGTGGTCTGTCTCTCTCTGGAGGTGTGCATCGTGTTATCCAATCAGAGAACCCCAGATGCCGAACAACTTGAAACAGAGCTGAAAATCGACTTGTGCTATCAAAAATTAAATTGAGAGTTGAATTTCTAAATGTGTGTTCTATAATCTCAAAATCAAAAGTGTCAAAGAGAGATAGAACTGACGTATGGGTTTTTTTTAAGTAGGTGATTCAGCACAATGTAGATGACACATGATCATTTGATGATCACCTTGTGCATAACTAAAAATAGACACAGAGCTTTTGATACCAGAACTGATAACATCTGCGGTTTGTCTCAAATCTCTCTCCATGATTACAGGCATGTTGAAAAATAATTTCAACACCTGATTTATTTGAAAAATCATTCCACAAAGTAGTTCAATGATATGCCCAAGCAAATCAAAAAATTACTGTAGACAGTGATGCAATGCAACAGTGTTATGAAGCATTTAACAATGTATTGAACTAGTGAAAAGCTTGACTAACTACCACCATAGTTCATCTAGTCTTGTCTGATATTCCAAATCAATTTATCCATAAATAGAAAAAAAAAAAAATGAAAATATTAGCCAATTCAACTTATAATAAAAAAAAAATGCAGTAAATAATAAATATGACAGTGTTCCATTAAGTGGAAAGGTACCTAGAAACTTAAAAAATTTCTTCATAAACTTTTAGATGTTACAATCATACAATGTAAACTGAAATTTTCTTTTTTAAACAAATATTTTCTAAAAATTCCAGATAGGATTAAATGTTCAAAATTGCCTCAAAGTCCTCAAAATGTAAAAAGCAATGTAATATTAATAACTAAGGTTTTGTAAGTCACTCCCTGTATATGCCTTTGCTTTACTTCTCATGCAGAGCTTAAACTATTTTTAACTGTAGTTCAGTTTCAAATACTACAAGTCAAATAAAACTCAAAAAAATTACAAAAGACATAGTAAAAAATTCTATATTGTTACAAAGTCAGATGTTTTTGTTTAATGGTACAAAATTATACAAATTATTAATTGAAACATTACATTTTACAGCAAGACTCTACTACAAATAAATGAAAAAACATTAGGCTCTACGGTTTTTAAATTATCAAAATTAAGCTTCATTCAAAAAAGAAAAAAAAAATAACTTGGTAAACTATTAAGTCCTTCAGCTGGATACCAGACTATATCACAAAGGAATATATAAGCCCTTTGCTGTCAAAGATGAAATCCAGTGAGAAACAAAATGGTCCTAAATGACAAGGGTTAGTCTCTGCAAAGAATTTACATATTATCCACACTAATTTCCTAAGATTGACAGCTTGCTAGATCATCTTAAGCAGAATCCTACCTAACATTCCCAGAACAAAATATCTAACAGCCTCTGGCACCTTACGATTGATTAAAGAGCTACAGTAAACCATAACAGACAAGTTACTTCAGCAGTCCATAAGTGTTTTCAGAGAACATAATGCAATGTTAGATTATTCCCTTATATTTTTAGCACACGTCTGAGGGAAAATGGCAAACCTCTTATTAAGTCTGTCTGTCTGCGTTTGTGTGTCACCGCCCCAAAAACATCCTGAACCATACCATACCTGCTGACTAGCCCTTGACAAAATAGTGATAGTTATATTATTCTCAAATTTTTATTGATTATGACCAGCAAAACAAAAGTTTTTGTTTTTATAAGGTTTAGTTTGCTAATGTTTTACAATTTTTTAAAAATTTGTTTTACCCGTTTTGACGAATTAGCTATACTTAACAATAAAAACAATCAAGCAAAGTCAACCCAAAAGCAAAAAAGCCACAATAAAACTGTTAATGTTAGTGTCCAAGTTTGGGAGAGGAAAAAACAAACTTGGACTCAGATTTTAAGGTGACACTGATTTTTAAAGAAATTTTCCACACATTTCCCATGCTAGTTATTTAAAAATTAAATACAGTTGTCCCCCAGTATTCGCGGGGGTTACGTTCCTAGAGCACCCAGGAAGAGTGAAAAACCATGAATATTGGATGTGGTCCACAAAAATGCCTATAAACGTCAAAATATAACGTAAAATATAATAAAAAATATAAGTAAATATATAATAATAATTTAATAAAAAATACAACATTCAGCAAAACACTCGAGATAGCTACACACAGTAAACTTGGATGATGCAGGGCTGCATCTGCCTGAGAGAGCGCCTTGTGGGCAGCAGCCAATCAGCAGCAAGGAGAAATGAATAACGCTCTCGGATTGGCTACTTTCAAACCTGCAGCCAATAGCATTTATTTTATATTGATATTTTTCTGAATTTACGTTAGTATTTATATTACAAAATTAGTAAATTATATTGTTATTAATAATTTAGCGTTAAAAAGCTTGAAAAAAAATATTGCCACAAAAAAGCCATAAAAAATCACAGAAGATATTTGCGATTCCGTGAATATGCGGGGGTTTCCACGAACAATTATTAGTTAGGTTCTAAGGAAAATTCCGCGAATAACCGGGGGCCCGACTGTATAGCTGAACCTTTTCACCATATAACAAGGCTTCAAAGTTGTGAGCGATAAAAAGCACAACTTCGAATACTGGATAAGTAAAAATAATAATTAATATGCATACACAATGGAAAACCAGCATATATGCATTCTCTCCCTTCCATCCATTCTCCTGTCTGTCTCTTCCAACCCACTTTGATCAGACCTATCCAGCAATAAAACATTATTCCAGCTAAGTATTTTACTGTATGGGTGGGTCATGAGATTGATGTTATCGTATAATTGCCAGAGGCTTCCAAACAAAGCATATATGATGATAAAGTTGAAGATTTTTTGTTATCACCATATTAAACTACACATTTTAAAAATCTAACCTTCATTGCGTAATAACATGCGTGTTTCCCTGTTCATTCAAGCATATTAAATAAATTAAGCTTTAACAGAAGCATCTTTTTTCCTGAAAAAAAAAAAAAAAGTGGGTGGGAAAGAAACAAAACAGTAAACTAAGAAAATAATTTCAACAAATCTTATAACAAGTAAATGTTTAGAATTCCCAGGCTGGCTATAACTAAAATTTCTAATTAAACAAAATTTAATTCATCATAAAATATGCTTTTCTCAATTTCAGACTGGTTAGTGTTATCATCAAATTATAAAAATCCACATCAACCAACTTTAAAATTAATTTAACAAGACTCTTCATTCAACTAATGCTGCAGGATAATACAGAGTGTTTCAAAAGTCTATGTCACATTCTAATAACTCTTCATGAACTACAAATGGTAGCATGATTGAACTGGTTACATTTAAAAGCTAAAAGTGTCAAGTTTTCTGTTAATTTAATTTTAATTTAATGAAATTTAATTTAATGTTATTCCATTTTGAATTGGCATGCAAAATTTGTGGTGGTGGTGTTTGTGCCCAGCAAAGAGAACAGGATGCCCCTCAACTTCAAGTGATATGGTTGAACAAGTTCGGCAAGCCTTCCAGCGCAGCCCCCAGAAATCAGTCAGAATAGCCAGTCGAGAACTTCAGCTCCCATCAACAATTGTTTGGTGCATCTTAAGGAGACGCAAGAACTGGATTATCGTTTGGATGTGTGTTGTGTAACCCACGGCGCTCACATTGAACACCTGTAAAAACCTGTATATAAACTTGGAAATATTAGCTTTCAGGTAATATAAATTGTGTTTTGATATCCTCAATAGTTATTAAGATATACAGTGTCGTAATGTGACAGACTTTTCAAACACCCTGTATATGAAATATTTCAACTAGGGAGTTGAACTAAACTGGAGTTGGAAAAAAATAATCCTTAACCAGAACCAAACCGATTAAAAGTATAACCGGACAACCTTAGAGCTTAGTGGAAGACTGGCTTAAGAAAGATAACTGGTCCAATTCTTGAAGGTTTATGTTGTGATGTTTGTGTTAATGCTGATCATATTAGAAAGAGTTAAGAGGTGAAAAGTGGTCACCTTTCTTTTAAGATTCACTGTGCAACTTGTTTAGATCGCTGTTTTGGCTATTAACATCCTGTTTGTAAAAGACTTGAGACTGAAGTGTGTACCACAGCTATGAAAGAAATTAGAGAAAGACATACATCTCAAGAACATGCTTCCTGAAGTAGTTCATACTATGATAGCAGCAAATAAACGGCATAACAACAGATAAAGTGAAAACATGATAAAGTGTGTCCAATATACAAATGAAAACGATGAACAGGCAAGTGCGGAAAACTTGGATACTGGAGAAAAAATACTTGATGTTGACTGTCACCAAAGAGGTTTTTCAGTATCTCAGGTGCCAATTGCTACACTAACAGACAATTGGTCACTTTCGTCAAACCAACAAAACAGCTCTGGTCGGGACAATTAACTATGGGGTAATTTTATGGCATGTACAGGCAGAAATGTCAACATTTTTCTTGCTGCAATCTTTCTCGATCCAAGGCATCAGGTGTAGAAATACACAACTGAACCAAGCTATGCACCAGCACTGAAAGGTTGACTACCGGACCAGCAGTGGCAAGCAACTATCAAGCAAAGCAGGCAAGGAGAGAATGAGAGTCAGAAAAGATGATAATGAACTCCAGCTGCTTCTGCAGAAAAAAGAATAACCTTTATGGATTTGTGTTATAAAAATAACATTGACCCAATCTAAATTTTTTTTACTCTTGAGCCTCGGCCAAGCAAAAATCTTTTTCATCAATAAAAGCCACAGCTGAATGTGCCCCTTTCTGGCTTCAAGTTCATGGTATTGCCACAAACAACAAGCGCAACAGGAGATTCTGGAGAACAAATATGGTGATCTATGCAACATTATTTTCAAAGGATAAGTATGAAATATTATAAAGTAAATGATGATGCAGTAAGTTACTAATTTTGTTTACTGTTTTGTAAAAAGCTAGTGATTTACACTGTGGAATATAAATTCGCATTTATAGACAGAACATTGATTGTATTTTGTTTGTTGACATTACTTAAGAGTAAAATGGGCAGGGTCAGTCTGGATTGTATAATGTAAACTACCGGAATGGACAATCTGCAGGCAATTTGATTTAGATTTAAACATTTACAAACACCCACAAAATCTTGATAAAGATTGAGCTGTACTAGATTTTGTTGTAGCCAACTTAGTGATTCACTAATGCCACTTAATTTATATCCCATTTGCTTTTCTTCTTCCTTCTTCAATCATCTATACTGTGACATGCATCAAAGTTTTGTAATGTTAAAGCACAATATGAGGTTCATACTAGAAGTAATAATTCATGATTAATTACAGAAAATCCACTACTTAGTCAAACTTATGATTTTATTCACACACAGTGTGTGTATCTACTTATCAACACCGGTATTATTAATTCTAATCCACTGAGAGCAGCAGTGCCGAGTCATTAACCCTGACACTGAAGCCAGTTGTTTGTGCTATGACACGTGACAAAGAAAACATGCATGTGGATGAAGTTGAAGCACTATTTCTTTTGGGTTTGTTTGGGTATTTCCACAGTGTTGTATTTTGTGTAAATAAAGCTGCAGATCTATCCAAATAATGGTTTTCTTGTAATTAATTAGAGCTCATTAGTTTCAGTACAACCCTTATGCTTAACATATTTTGGCACTTAAAAAATGAGTATCGTGGTTAACTGAAACCACCTACTAGTTAATACTACATTGGTGAAGCAAAGCAAAATTTATTAAAAACCTGCTAACTGTACACACACATCCAGCTAAAATCTCTGGATCTTCACTTTAACACTAGTAAAATAAATCAACATTATCATTTTGGTATTATCTGTATTAAGGTTAATGGAAAGGGCAAAGTTAATTAAGAGCATGTCAGGTGATTGATGTTAATGTCAATGCCTTTACTATATTGATGAGATTCCAAATGTCATTAAATTCATTGTTGCCAATGCATTTTTACAACGTTAACTCAACAGTCAAATAATAACACTATTAAGTAATCAATCTTTGTGAAATAGATGGAAAAAAAACATTCTTTCATGTCTTTCCTAACTCAATCAAGCAAGTTTAAAATTAAATGAAGCATTGGCTATGCTATATCTACCTAGTTCTCTACAATCACATTGACAACTTCAGAAAGTCTGGCAGTTCATCCCATAAGCATTCTATCCCAAAATGGAAACCAGTCACCATCAGCACAAATGGACCAAAGAATAAAGCTAAACTCATAGAAAGCCTAGTTTACTTAGAAACTTAAATTATTTTTCAAAAATATGCAATTCAAAGAAAAGTTCATTACAAATTTTAAAAAATAAATCTATCATGAATTGGCATATTTTTTTTATTGTGACAAATCACATGTATTTGAGCTAGTCCCCATCAGATCAAGTTTTGAGAAAGTGCCACCATACGTTACTCAGGTCAGATTCACATCTTAATGGTCAGCATGAAACAGCTGCTATAAAACTTGAGTTCCTAAGATAATCTTTTACATAATTACAAAATTGATCAATGCCCACAGTCCATGAAGCCATATTTAGAATTGTTGATATGAAATAAAGGCAAAATACAGAGTATGAGCATTTTAGCATTAACTTCTATGGAGTTGTCTCCATAAATATGCCTTTGCTGAAAATGTGACCAAAAGGTATCCCAACTTCAGAGTCAGGACAAAAAATGGTCACATGGCTCTCTAAATGTTTATAAACAACACATGAAATGTCCATATCCTGAGGTGCAAGAACCACTAAACACATTCTGATGATAACAATGTATGCTGTATGTTCATGCATGTATTTTTAAATCATCACATGGTCACTTGAGTCTATCAAGATTAGATGACTGTTAGCATAAGCTACCTGTGTGATCAATAATGTTATCAAAGTAAAACAAAAGATATTCAAATTGTATAATTATCATAAATAAAATAAAGTTAAATAATTGTGCAGGACTCCCTATAAAATCATTTAATCCCTTCTCCAAGCTAAAAAATTAGGTAGCACATCTAACTGAAAGTTCAATAGATTAGAGCAAATAGTTTGACAGATAAGCCATAAATCTACACAAGTTAATGCGGTTATATAGCTCAAACTTTTAGAAGAATGTTACTATCACCAAGTTTCTGAAAGTCAGTCACATCTGCAAAAATAAGCTTTGCTTTACTTCCACCGTATCCAGTATAGAATTTTAATTTCAAATACAATGCCAAAATTGTTGCGTCAGAAAATATAGTAAACAAAACAATATATTATAGCTTCCCAACTTACAGAATTAATTGGTTCCAAAGTCCTTTATGTAACTTAAAAGCTATGTAAATCGAAAGCACCTACCTACATAAGTTTTTACCCTTACCTAATTTTAAATACTGTAGAGGGCTTGAATATACATCACCTGTAAAATTGTAAAAAACAAACGGATTAAATAGAAATTTAATGGTAATATTAAACATTAATTCAATATACCTTATTTCCTAGTGTTAGCTCATGCACACAAAGGGGCAGTAGTGGGAGAAGGTTGAGGGTTATTAATTAGATAAGGACAAAGGGGAGGGACTTCAACAACCCTTACTACTGAATGTGAAGCTACAGGCTCCTCTATCTGAGGTGAAGGTGTACATGAAGTTGGAGGTTTGGCTGATGTTAAAAGTGCTGGTGACCATTCAACTTTATGGATGAACATATCAAGGGAGGATTGCACAGCAGCCTCCTTTTCTTCTTCATAAATGGCCTTGTAGCAAGACAGACCCCCGTGAACTATCCTGCTGACCTTCATAAACCTTCTGCTGCTGGGGTTCATCTTCTCAAGGCATGCCTTTCGTGTACATTTACCACATCCTTAAAATTTCCACAGAATTTTATTAAAGATAGAATTTCTTACTTAAACCGAGGAGACAGTAGAGATTTTGTACAACACTTCTTGCATGACTATTCAGTCACCTTGGCCATTGCAGATATTACCTGACCCTTCAAGTGCTGCATGTGATTCTGTGTCTGGGTGTATGTACCTGTAAAAGTCACACCATTGTTGGTTGATTCCAAATTTGCACAACAATAGTCAATTTGGATATAGAAACTGCCAAAATTTCACATGAAGTTACTGAACAACAATACCTACCAATAGCCAGAACATGAAGCAAAAATAGAAAGAAGTGTAACTGGTATAATTCTGTTATCAGCCAGCTTTGGCAATGGTAAAGAGAAACCAGTTCAGTTCATGAAATACCTAGCAAGGAGCAATGACCATCAATATAACCACTACTTCATCTGGCTCAACCTAATCACATTATCTAAGCACATTATACCTAAACCAAATTGTAGCAGATCTGTTGGACCTATATCTATGGCCAGAATATATAAAATCGATCACTCTTTGGAGATCCAATATTTCACAAATCCTTAACATCAGCACATTGATTTGCTTATGTGCTTTGAGGAAGCAGCATGTTAGAGAGAGACCATTAGTCATCTGAGAACAAAACAGATCAGCACTATCTGAATGAGATTGTGTTAGACCTCTTGCTATACTGTTAATATAAGTCATGGTAATCTATTTACCTTTATAGGCAATAATGCAAGAGCCAACCATGCAGAAAAGCCATAAACCACCTTCAAGAGGAAAATGCCCAATATCTTCTTTGGCCTGCTCATCCCTGCAACCTAATCCAAATAGGGCATCTGGAAAGAGCTTTCTTGGACCATATACCTCTGGGACTATTTTGGAACTACATCATGCTTTGACAGAAAAGTAAAATGCACTGCCACAAGACTGTTAGACACCTGATAAATAGTGCAAAACAAGTGCAATAATGCAAGCAACAGACAGACACTATTGTAAGTCATATATAGGTAGTTCCTATTTGTTGTCATTATGGCTTCATTTAAATATATTGAAACAATACTGACATTGCAAAAAATAAAAATTGTACCAAACTTTACGGTCAGTTTTAAAGCTTGTAAATGTTTATTTTCAATAAATTATACAATTTACATAATATCTTTATCAGTTTAGTAATATGTCAGCTGATGCAATCTCAATAAATATATTTAAGCTGTGTTATGAAATACTGCATTGTCTATCTTATAAGTTACTAATTTTTCCAAATTTTGTAGTCAAGCTCAAGATGGGGAGGGTTCTCAGTCAAAGCAGCAATAACAATGTGATGCTGAGTAAGAAAGGACTGACTGACAAGAGCAGATTACACATGACCAATCTACAGCAGCTTGTCGCCTTTCACTGGACGGCCAACTACAAAGTCCAACAAGAAAGCAGCAGAAGAAAAGTTACCACTGGCTCAAAATCATGTGACAAGCACCTTGATCAATTTAAAATATTTTATTATTAAATTATTTACAGGGTAAAATGTCAATCCAGCAGAAAATTAATCTAATTATTAAATATTAGTATGAACATCAAGCAGAATGTAATATGCTAAAAAAACAAACAAATATACTTCCTAGAACAATTAAAATTATTTATTTATTCAAACTTAAATATTATATTTTAAAAATTTGTTTGTATTAAAGACTTCATATCAACCTAAACTTTCCATACTCCTAATATTTTCTTTAGTGATTAATTAGCATCATGGTACTTAAGGGGGCAGGGGCAATCTTCTGGCAAATATTCAAATCTGATATTTAAAAAAAATGTAGAAGAAAAGTTGTATGATATACTTGATATTCAGCAAGATCAGAACATTTAATTTGTATGGTTGCTATGGTAACTTTCAAGTTCATTAAATATGTAAAAACAATCTGGCACGGTTTTATATCTCCATCAGAATTGAATTTTTTTTAAAATTCAAAGATAACACTTGTTTGATTCTAATGCCAAAGATTTTGTTTTTTTTTCATGTTTTATTATTTTTTTTGGACATTTTAATTTTTGAAATTTTGCAAGCCACAAAATTTGATATATTCACTAAAATCTTAAACTTACAAACAAATAAAGATAATTTTTCTATGAAAATGTGTGTAACATGTTATGGTCAAACTGCTTTCCAAATACGAAAGCATTTGGATAAAAAAATGATAAATACCTTAAAATACAAAGACATGGTACCACTGAATGTATGTTTCCTCCAGTTATGTTTATCAATCTCTATTTAATGCATAAACTGATTATCCACTTATAAATCAAGTACACATGAAAGCTGAGAAATATCCCCTAGCTGGAGCTCTATAAACATTTGCCACTGGCAGCCAAAAAAGGAGAGAGCTTGATTATCTTTTCTGGTAACCATCAATGACACCAATAGTGAAAACCACAATCAGACTGATGAGGGTCCTACTAAAACCGACATGAACCTAGGCTGACATGTACAGAACATTATCTTACGAATTATGGACAACTAAACAATTCAATGATATACTCAACTTATGATCTCAACCAGCAAGAAAACTACTTTTATGAATCACTGTGTCTAGTTTTAAGGAACAAAGCATAACAGCAAAAGTGATGAAAGTCATGCATGCACATCATGGGCAGAAGATGTAGGCATGACCCAATCCAACTTTCGATGTAGACAGTTAAAAAAGTTGACAGCACAGACTAAATCTGTACCAGTGCCCCTTTGAGTTTATACTTCATAACAAAGAGGAATCTCTGGGCTTTAGGATGGAGTGACCACAAAGCTTTAGAGGACATAAAAGCCATCCCAAATTCAGAAGATACGTAAGGCTTCAATTATGCAAAAGAAATATGCAATCATAAACTCCAGTGTGATCAACAGACAATTTTTTAATATTTACTTAACTAACCAAGCTTTGGGCTGCCTGGACTGCAAACAGCTTTGTTCCACCTACCTATCGTGACCCTATTTTAGCTGGTGACTAGAACATTTTGCTGGGTAGCAAGTGTAAAAAAAATTTTTTATGGGGCTCAGTTCCCTGGTAAAAGAATATTTTCAATCCCAGAAAACCTTTTAAGTAAAATGTTTGTCGACAACTATAGGTTTGTTTGTTTTCTGACCAGCCAATTCTTAATCTTCAGTGTCAACACACGCAGTGTGGATTTATTTCAGATCTTTCAGGTGCATTCTCCCACTTTCTACCAGATGACTTAGTAGTTATTTTACTAAAGAAACTACCATGCCACTGTACAGTGTATCACCCTTTCCCACCCATTCAACAGAGCAACCAGGAATATATGCAAATAAATAACTGCTACATTGGACCAGTGAGCTACATAATAAGTGCAAGAGTTTCAAGATGATCTGATATGGGCAAACATTTTGGTGATAGGTGTCATGCCTGCACATTTTGGCTTAGTGTATCTTCTGAAAGTGTCAAAATACCTTTTTTCTTTTTTAATACAGCAACATTTTAAAAAGATTAACTTTTGAAATATTAACTATGGGGAACTTTGTGAAAATGCAAAATTTTGTTCAATCACTTTAGTCTTGCAGCAATCAGGTGGTATTAAAATCATTACATTTTTGCCTTATAACAAATTTAAGTTTCGTTGGCATTTTGAAGTATATGGAACAAAAACTAGACTATTTCATAAGACTATAGTTTAGTTGCTTTCATCCATGGAGTAACACTGAAAAATACTGTATTTCAGTCTTTAATTTATCCCCCAGATCCAAGAAAATGAGAAAAATTCTCAAATAGCAAAAATTGGGACTTTACAAACCTAGAAAGCCATGTGTGATAGGTAGCTGAAGTGCATGATTTAATTTACTTTGAAATATTCTTTTGGCAAGAAAGTTTCATTGCCAAATACAAATTTCTTATGCCTTAAAACTGACGCTCTCTTACCAGTGCTAATAAAAACTCCTCCACAATGTTACAAAATTTAAAGCTAATATGACAACAAAAATTGTATTTATCAAACTATATAAGATGGTGGAAGAGGATAACATCATTTGCATTTTAGACATGAATAATTGTGTTAGAAAATGATAAATCTTTACCATTCTGGACTAAGACTGCAGACACAAATGCTCGCTTATAATTTTAGCACAGGAATACTAAGTTTGTCAAAAAAACAAGAAATCAGCCACATGCACTGGTTTATCCTATCAAAAAATATCCAGTTATGATTTCCTAAACAAGAGTATCTTAACTCAAATGATCACAGTGTGATTATGAAAAGTTACATCACAATTCTATGCTATACAAGGTCAAAATGAATCACAAGTGAGGCTGATGTGAATTGCAAATTGCGATGTGATACTAAACAAATTATTCTCTAAGAACTAATATTAATTTCTTGGTCAGCAAGAAATAGATGGAACAGTACAAACCAAGCATAAAGTTTTAAATTTATGTATATATACCAATTTAATAATTTTTTAGCAAAAAATAAAAATTCCTTGTCCAGATGTTTGTCAGTTTTTGGTTTATCTGCTGTGTATAGTATGTTAATAATTACCGAGGTTTGAGTCCATAAGTGGAGCTTCTAAATCTGGCTCCTACTAGAAAAAGGTAGAGGATCCCTGGTTTAGACAATGTAAATGTAACAGGTATTTTTCATGGCAGGATCCCAGAAAGTCCTCACAAAGGCAGATAATAGCCTTTTGTTTAAAATTGCATAGCCATCACAACTAACTATAGCACTGTAGATAACAAGCACTGACTGATAAATTTGCTATGGGGCATTAATTAAACTATCTCTATTCACTACACAGAAAATTTGTGATATCCCTAGTCAATGGTTAGCAAGTGCCATTGTAATCTTACACACTATTCCCAAGTCAATCTCACAAACATTAGCAATATGGTTCATCACAATGGTATTCCGCTCACCATACCACACCTGTCACTGTTTAATGGCATCAAAGAGGCACCTCTAGATTTTCTTCCAAAAACTGCAAATATCTGATTGAGAAAAGAAAGTTTACAGTATGAAAAAAATAAAATCCAGAATACAAAACCTGTCCAAATCAAGGAAAGCAATCAAGCTGCCACACATTACTAAAAATTGTGCAACATTTTTTTAAAGTCACAATAAAGGAAAAAGGGGGATTAGAGATAAGTTTAAAAAATTTTTTACTGAAAGTTGTTTAGTTTTCCTGGAATTTTACTCGACATAAATGCATATTTTCATGTATTATAAGCTACTGGCTGGCCACAAGAATATTTAAAATCTTTAATATTACCAAAAGTTGCCTAATACTATTTTGCTAATTAAAATAAACTAGCCACCTAATGCTGCTCATTTTTCATCATACATTATGAAAAACAACCAAATATACCAACAATGCTTGCCTTTAAATAAGGTCACAGCAGAGACACTGATTCTTATATAACAAACTCTTCACCCAGACATAATGACTCAAGTAATTCTAAATGTGTGCTTAATTGCAAAGAAGTTATTTCAAAGACTATCACTCAGCAACATCAATTTTCAGTTTGACATTGTAACATAGTAATTCCAAACAATGCACTTCACTGACAGAGTGTCATTAAATTATGTACTTACAAATATATTCTTTTTTAAAAATGATTGATATCTGATGATTTCACAAGCAGTTATTATTCATTTCAGTTGTCTTTGTGGAATGTTGGATCATATATCAACCATAAACTCTTTCAGCAGATACACCTCAATAGGATGTCCCAAACATGATAAAAAGTCACGCAGGCCACAAAATGCAAGTAAAGTTGCAAACCTCAAGTGGTGCAATGACAACATATGCACACTACAGACAAGTGTTGTTATCCACTTGAAAAATTGCTGTTTGGCTATTGACAAATACAAGCACAATCAACTTTATCCCGTATCTGACACCAGTCGTGGCACCTTCCCCAATAACAGGATTTCTTCTTCAATAATGTTGAATGCTAGTCCACATACTAAATCAATCGTACTGGGCAATGGCACAATTAGTAAACCGTTCCCCAGCTTATCCAATGATGATCTCTGGACAAAATCTAGTCAGTGAAAAGAACATAATGCTAACAGTTTAGCTTCCACTTGTAATGTCATCATCTAATGCGTGTATTGCTACATTTTGGACTGCAAATCGCTAGCATGAAGCCTGTCCCTAACTGAGTGTCAATCTTTTATAGTTGCTGGCTCTTTGGAGAGAACATGCTGTTGAAAAATGGTTTCATCTGGCAAGGGTGGTAAGATAATCATTGTGGGAGGTTTTAACCTTTGGGCATTCTAAACATAATGGCCAATACTCATTAATGAATTAGAAATGAGTAATGAACACTAACTGAAAGATGGTAATCTCTATCATCTCTCCTTAAACCATTTCAAACCAAGTATGTCCAGTTTATAGAGGAAATGGTAGCGGGGTGTGCACAAAAATGTATGCAGATTAAATAAAAGTAATTTGCACTTGTTTCCATTGTTGTTCAGTTCCAGAGAAGACGACTAATGTTATATGCTGTACGTGTAATGTCATGTTTGGGTTTTTTTCCTCAACATGTAGATCTTCAACCAGAATGTGAATGCACTAGCACACACAAGCACTACAGGTTTGAAATGCAATATATTTTCATTGTTTACTGCAATAAGAAAACTTCTGCCACATATTCAACTAGTTAAAATACTAATATTTATTTTCATATAACCATACTTTCAAAGAGTTACTATGACCACCCTTAGCTTTAGTAATAGCTTTCAATGTTCTGGCATGGAGTAAAATAAACTTCTACAATATCCAACAAGCTGACCAATCCACTGATTAGATTTTCTCTGATCCACACTGCTTTGTATCTTCTCACAGCCTTTAATTGGGTTTAATTATGGAGAATGTGCAGATCATTACACTGAAGTTGGACTTAGATCTTTGTTCTGCTGGAAAATTTAATTGTCCCCCAAATATTCTTGCAAATGTAATATCCCCCCCACAACATATCATTGTATACATAGCCATCCATGATTCCTTCTATTAATTCTAATTGACAAACTTCTTCTGCAGTCATATCCAGACTCCAGCCATAACAATCTGATGAATAGAGGTTCTTTTTATTTTCATCACTCCATAACACTTTATGCCAAAAATAGTTTTTTTAAAATAAAAAAAAACATGCTCTATGTAATTTTGATCTTATTCTTACTGATTAGTAACTTCATTCTGGTTAGTCTTCCATGCAATCAATTATCATGTAGTCTAGTTCTTAGTGTTAGGGAACTAATAATGGCTTTTCCACTCTTCAGTTCTTTGGCAACCCATGTAGCAGTTTTTATTCTATTTCCCTTTACCATCTTTCTATCATTGTCTTTCCTGAACAACCATTTCTAGGTTTTTAATCAGAGAGCCACTCTGAATTTCACAGTATTAGTTTGGACTGTTTATTGGGCTAACTACAATGTTGCACACTCCTCTCTTCGAAATCTTTTGCCCTGCAGAACTACTAACCGCTCTTTCAGATCAGCACTGTGCACCTTGGTTTTCATGGTGAAAAGTAAACATTGGAATCATTTCTTTTATAGCTCTTACACAACAAAATATTTACATGCATTTATTTAAAAAACAAAAACCAGCATGTGAATATCGCCATTTTCACAACTTTTTTCCTATTGTAGTTTATATATGAAAACATTAGACAATAATAATAATTAAAAAAAAAAAAGTATGCCTGAAAAATTTATATTCATTGTGGATAAATGGAATACAGGTTTCTGTACAAAGGTAGCCTGGTGCCACATCCTTTACCTTTACTAGACAAACTGAAATAGCATTTTAGAGGTTTGATTTAGATTTTATAAGGTTTAGATGCAGAAAGTTGTAAGCAACTTGTCCTATATGCAGAATTACCACACTGATATTATGAAAAACAAAAGACCAACTGATCAGCATATATATACTTTAACATTAAAAACAAGCATTGTATCCTGACATTTAATTGTAGTTGGCATGCATTATACATACTAATCATTAATGAATGAGTAATAGTAATGATCCATAACCTTCTGTAGTTGAAATCTTTCTCCAGGTCGTTTTTAAGTATAATACCCGTAAAGTTCCAACCACCTGGTTTAAATAGTAAGAAAACACTTCCAGTCACCTGTTCTAGTATGCATTCTAAACAAATCTTTGATTATCAATTAAAATTCTTGACCTGAGATGCTGCAGGGTAATGCAATAAGTCCTTTGTACAAGTTTATAGTAATTATAGTAATTGATATCCACTTCATATTTGCGTGCAGCTAAAAATCTTACAGGTGTTTATAATCTACAGCAAGTAGTAAAAGGTATAGAGCATTGAGAACTACCCATGGCCAAAACTTGAAATAGATAAGTTATCAAATGAAATGCTGACTAAAAGTTAAAGATCTTAATCCCTATTAAACAAGCCTTCACAAAATGTTCCTGTAGCAATGCTGATTGGATGACATTTTATCTGTTTCCTTCAGAATTTTTTTAAAAAAATGAATCCAAAATGGAGAATCCAGAATACTTAACACTTAGTAAAATCCAAGTAGTGTGACATGACAGATGGCAATATATTAGTATTAAAATAAGCAATCATTTAGCACTGCACTGATAGCTAGGTACACTGAAATTGGATTTTATTGACTAGAACTATGCAACAATGTGTCTTCCATCTACATCAATTGTGGAGGCTTTCAAGCCACTAGTCAGAAATACCTAAACTAATTTTGGAGAACCAAATGCCAGATTCTTATTAACATTTGTTCTTGTCATTATAAAAGGAGACACTTAACTAATTGGTGAATACAGTATAAGTACAATAACATCGACCCATTAAAAAAAAGTGCATAGTATTTCAACTGAAAACAATGTCCATTAACATATACAAAAATTTATTCTAAAAAAACATCAATTTCAGAACAATATTAGTAATACTTCTACTGTGAAAATAGAAAATTTTATAGTTGAAATGATGCAAATTGAAATATTAATTAGGAAAGCTAACAGATGGATCAATTTACTTCATTGGGATCACTAAGTTGTAGTTGCATGCATGATTTGAACACGACGAAAACAGCTTATGACTGTGGGGTTTTTTTTGTTTTACATTGAGCTATTTCACTTGCTGAACTATAATTTTAAAGTTTTAACAAGAAAATACTAATATTTATCGAGGTTTTCCTCATCCATGTCGTTATCACGATGGAACAAAGCAGCAATAACTATTGTTTATTCTCATCTCCGATATATATTATCTCATTTAAAGCAATCCATCCATGTAATTAAGTTAAAGCTGCTGCTTTTCAAATAAGTGCTATTGAAGACAACGTCTGTAAAAAGAATCAACCCCCCCAACCATTCCAACATTAAGGTTTGGAAGCAAATCGAATGTCTGAATCAATATCAATTTTTTTTTTTTTTTTTAGGACTTCTACATGGTTCCTTACGCCTACATTTTTTAAAAGGAGAAAAATCGGGCCCAGGAGGGGAAATTCCGTCATTCTAAAATTCTTTGATGAAAAATAATCCACCAGAAAATCTCTCCCAGGGGGGGGGGGGGGGTAGACGTAGAAGATATGTACATAGGCTCTTCAAAAAAGCAAAAGTAAGTATCGCTGGGGGGAGGGAGGGCAAAGAAAGCTAACGACTTCCGTGCACGGCTTTGCTCAGACAATACCCAATATTGTTAACGCAAAGGGGGGGTTTCCTTCCTAGAGCCTCGCGAATGGTTTCTAGCAGTAGGGCAGCGGCACATCACAGACTCGTCGCACCCTCGCCCACCCACGTGACTGCTGCGAATTCTTCTCCTCCCTCTCTCTCTCTCTCCCCCCCCCATCTTTTTTTTTTTTTTTTTTTATTCCTATCAGCACGTACACCGCGGTTACAGCCCGCGTTGTTCCTTCGTTGATATATATGACAGCTTATTGAAGCGCAAGAGCCGACTCGGAACGGTTGTGGGGGGGCACCACCCCCCCCTCCCCGCTCTGGGCCGACGTTACCAAACATTTGCCGAGGCCGAGAGATGATAATCGAAGTAAAACGGCAGCGATGTCTGATTGATTGTCGACGACGACGACGACCTGCGCCAGCGATGCCGAATGGAAAACGGAACGAACTTTTCATTTGCTTTTAAAAAATTAATAAATAATAATATATTAATAATAATAATAATAATAATAATATGGATTAATAAAAAATTTAAAAAAAAAAAAAATTGGTAGGAGTGCGGTTTTTTCGCTGCTCAGGAGAACGCGGGCGCATTTCCCGGGCGGGCGAGAGAGACAAAAAGGGGGAAAAATGAGAGAGAGGGGAATCGGTCATTATTAAAGATTAAGAGGATCTGGAATGATAGTTCGTGAGAGCAAAGGCCAATTTCCATCCTGAAAAAGCCATAAACTAAATGAGCTCGGTAAGGTAACACACACACACACACTGACGTTCTCCGTCGGCAATACCGAAAGAGCAGCCGAAGGTCTCATCCCCAGCTCGAAAAACCGCCCTTACCTCGAAATTTCAATTCGTTACTAGGTTCCAGGACTAAGACCTGCTCGTTCTTGGCCATTCTCAATCTAGAAAATCTGCTAAAATTCTAGATAAAAGTGGTATACTCCAAGGTTTCATCTACAGAGAACGACAGCAAGGCGGCCCCGCGCATGCGCCTTCCACTCGGCGGCGCGGTTCCGAGGCTTTGGCCATTCATTAGTATGTTCGGCGAAACGAAAATGTCGAATCGGGTCGCTCGCTGTCGGTCGGAATGCTTCCCTCTGCTTCTTTTAAAACGAAGGCTCCAAAAAACAGACGCGCTCTACTCTAAATAACAGTTTTTCCGAAGGCATATTTACGTTACAAAAATTTATTCTAATAAAGAAATCATGACTATGAATGCTTTTTTCAGATGATCCACAGTTCGTTTTAAGAGAATAGTTTGGGTGTTGCATATTGCCGGAAATAGATCAATTACTGTGCGCATGTTAGATGCACGTGTTTTAATATATATATATATATATTTTTTTTTTTAATTATTTTTTAATCTTCTATATTTTTTTTGGTAGTGTTCTGAAATAACTGATTCACAATCATAAAAGTGTTTATTAGTAGAGCAGAAGGAGATTTTAATAGGGGGGGCAATAAAGGTATGCGATACAGCGGAGGTTCAAGTGCTTTCCTTTACTCCTACGCTAATCTACTAATGGGGACCGGCTAGTATTTTGCTTTATTTCTGGAATAATTTCTCTCGGTGCTGGTGCCGCATGGAATATTTCAGTGTCTAAATTATGTTGCTTGTTGAATTGTATACGCGAGGGTTT
Source organism: Nautilus pompilius (assembly GCA_018389105.1). Taxonomy (NCBI): domain Eukaryota; kingdom Metazoa; phylum Mollusca; class Cephalopoda; order Nautilida; family Nautilidae; genus Nautilus; species Nautilus pompilius. The sequence goes on along the minus strand of JACATO010000334.1, from coordinate 1,297,803 downwards.
GGGGGGGGGGGTGGAATTTGGATTCTGACGTCTGTTCGCTGTGTGGTGACAGCCACGAATACGTCTGATGCTCTGAGGGAATTCATATAACACATGATGATTAAGATTGGCCATTATATATATATATATATATATAAGAGAAAACATCCGCTCCTTATAAACGGCTCTAATCAAAACTGATCTTCCTTCGTAAGTCCAAAGAACCCACTAAAAGCAGGGTCGACTTTCCCAAGAATGGTGCTGCTGTACACAGCTCCCCCCCCCCTCCACTCGACCTTTGCCTCGCTTACGTTTCCATTCCTGCAGTCGCCGAGCGATTGACTGGGTTTAAGTTTTCGTGAAAGGAAATAACCGCTTATGCACGTCTCCGGTCGGTTCAACAACACACGACAGCAGTTTATATAATGACGAGAAGTCTCCAACCTCTTCATGTCCAGGTGGTGCCGACGAGCAATCGGCCATACTTCTAGAAACGCAGGCTATCGGTCCTCGTCAGTGCTCCAGGTGAAACACGGAAGCGCACTAGGGACGTTCAGGTGAAACCCGAAAGGATACCATTTTCTCTTCCCTGTTTGAGTTCTGTCCCCCCCCTCCCACCACAGTTTAACAGAGACGAAATGACTGTTCTCCCTCCCTTGCGGATCGACGTTTACTCGTTACTTTATGAATTATCACAAAGTGTCTTCTGCCCCCCCTTTCTTCTGCAGCATCACCGAGAGAATGCACATATCTTCGTTCCATGGGTGTCCGAAAGGGTGGGGGGTGGTGGGCAACTGCCTCTGGTAATCCACTGGTAAATTGATGGTAATAGTGTAATGATGACATTCGTGGAAATCGGGCAAGAGATGACGAGTCTGACCGCAATCAGCCTTCAGGATGCTTTCATCGCTAGGCACATAACCCGCACTTATCATTTTGTCCCCCTTCTGTACTTTATCCTGCGGACGCCCATGCTTCGTTCCTTAGCTGATAATAACATAACAGAAGCTGCTCACAGTTAAAAGAAAGTGTGTGTGCATTCCTTGTTTTACTAACAATACAATATTCAACAACAGCACCACAGTTTACTATAATTGCTTATATTTTCAAAATTCCCCGTGACCATTCATGAACGTGCGGAAATACTGAGGCTTATAATAAATTGAAACTTATTTTTTCTGGATGCAGCGAGTGGAAGACAGGTTGGGGGTGAGAAATTTCCGTTACTTTCCACACACTGATAAAAGCAGTTAGCATGCTACAGGTTAGTTTTTATCAGTATCCTCTTAATAGGATGTAACTTTCCTGCAATAGCAACAAGGTGGTTAATTACAGATGTATTTTCTTGAAGATGCAGTGCTTGTTGTACATGCATCTGTAATGCATGTCAATATTCACATGCACACAAAGTTCTTATGCTATTTGTTTGTCAGAAAGGTAAAAAAGAGAAAAAGACCAAGTATTTTGAACATGCTAAAGACGTTGAAATGAGATCCAAGGTTGGAGTTGGATGTTATTATGACACTGCTATTTCAGTTGGTTCTCCCTAGCTAAATAGATGCAGGTCACATTTGGGGTACATATCTTGTCCATTCTTAATATTTTCAAGCTATCCACCCATTTACCATAGATATAAATCATGTTTGTGTGTTTCATTTCATTACTAGGTTAGACAGGTGTGAACAAAGTATAGATCTCCTGATACTTGGTGTAATTAATATCCTTATAAAGAAACTAGTTGTTTTTCTCATAAAAACAATTTTAATAGCTAACCTTAAATGATGCATCCGGATATTTTGAAATACTGAACTTCCTTTTTTTTTTGCCACCGCCCCATTCTATACATTAACTCTCACCCGCTAATTTCAGGGATAGTAGATTTTAAAAATGAGGATGTCTTGTTTTCAAACTTTGGCAAGCTACTCAAGATTATATCAGAGCTCTGACAAGCACTAAGAGAACAGTTAGCAATAGAATAACTTTTTATATTCTAATAGCTATTTTCTTGTGTATTTTCATTCCAAATTAAAAAACTAATTTAATGCTAAAGTTTCTAGTTCATATATACAACTTTTTAAAACCACATTATTTGTCTCCCTTTAAGTGCAGATAATTTTTTAATGGCATCTGTTTTACCTTGTCACAGATCAGTCTACATCACTGAAGACAGCTCTCCTAACTTTCATATTTATCATAGAGGTGGCTCAGGAAACCTGATAGTTCTGGGTGTAACAACAGAAATTACACACACCAGCTTGTCTCCATGGCAACTATTTATTTAGAGTAATTCTTTTCCTTTCCATCCTCCACACAAATGATTCATGAAACAGTTGTTGGATATTTATACCATCATATTAACTAGGCATAGTGACTCCTATTCTGCCAGACTTATGGTCTAAGCAAATTACTGTTTGTTTACATGTACAAAACTAAAACAAGGAAAAAAAGACATATCTCTTCTTTATAATCTTCTAAGGAAACAGATGTGCTAATAAATACTTTTTTAAAAATGGGCAGCTGGATGGAAAATGGTTATTGATTTAATTTAATGTCGGGTCCTTAAATGAACCGATTATCACAACCTAAAACCACTATTTATATATGAGAATGAACTCTGTAAATCTTTCTGCAGCATTCTAACAAGCCTTTTCTCTTTTTTTAAAAAAAAAAAAATCATCATCATCATTGGTGGTGGGGTTGTAAGTGTTCACATGTTGAAAATATATTCTCCAACATTGGAACACCTGAAACATACTGCCATTTAATGTATCAAGAGTTTTTGAGATATTATTATTAATAATTACAATAATACTTTAAACAATCTATAAATATCTCTATAGTAAATGTTGCAAGCAATAATTATTTATTAGAGGTGCACTTAAAAACTAAAAGCAGACCAGATGACTGGCAGGAATTTTTCATTATTAAGAAAATGCCACATTGAAATGTTCCAAGCTGGTGTGTCTATACAATGAGAAGCCAGAACTATCAAAGTAGTACTATCTGCAACTTGTGGCACTGATTCTACTTCACAGGCATGATGGACCAACCATAGTCAGCTGTTCATCATTATAGCGTGACAGGATTGTGTGGCTGCAGGAAACTTGTAGGCAAATCAGTGTCGGAGCATCGTCCAGTACTGTGAATGAGGTCAATCTTGCTGCAAAAAAGGTCTTGTGGGGGGGGGGTCACATTCTGAATGTATGGTATCAGCAATATGTAGCCTAGGCTAACACCCAAACTAGTGGATAGTGTGTTGGCATGGTGTTCTCTTTGTATAAGAGTTGTTTCCACAGTACTGCCGATGGTTGGTTGTTGGTATGGCACTGACAAGGGGTGTCAGACTGATTACAGCACACTTTAGGCCAGCTGGTAGAGTGGAGGAAGTTTGCATAAACTATCATTACAGAATACAGCTTCAAGGATCACAGAGACCGACTATGAGAACATCCTCCTTCATAACACTGCCATTCCTTTCTTCCATAAATCAGGATGTGCATTCCAGCAGGCTAATGCATGAACTCACATCTGGACTTCCTCCAAAAAAAAAAAAAAACGCCAGTGTTGCCAATGTCACCAGACACATAACAGCAATCAAGCACCTGTGGGATGAGACTGGGTAGTGGGTCCAGAAATTATGTAATATCAGAAAGCAGCAGCTTTCTATTAGCCATTTTCTGAGATTGACAGTTTATCCCCTGAGTGACCATTTAAAATCTAGTGGAGTGCTGCACACAGCATGCCCACTATTGATTTTTAAATACATTCTGACTGCTGGAAATGTCACATTTGTAAGTGGTAATTTTAGTGACATTGTCTGATAACAGAAGTGGCATATTTTAAATGATGCTTAAGATAGTAAGAAAACAGTAAAAGTATGGAAAATGCCTATCATCATCAAAATAACAAGACTGTTAGATAGAGTAGAAAATATTTTTTTAAAATTTTGCATTAGTAAAAGAAAATGGAATGCAACATCATTCAAAAAAAAAATTAGAAAAGTAAATACTACAGTATTTAAAGAAACCACCAGAGCTATTGACTAAGAGAAAGCCACAGATTTTAAATGAAACTTGAAGCATAATGCAAATTAAACATTTCTAAAAACAATGTGTATTGATATCTTTTAAGGCTTTCGCTGGTTTTGCAAAACTTGTTCCAGTCACAGTTTACCACAAATAGATGCTCCTGCAATCACAAGATCAGTTTGCAAAGTGTAGCTTGGCTATGACCAGATCAGACGGTCCATGGCTAGCAGTTGAGCTTACTGGCAGGCCACATTAAGAGAATATCCCATTTCATGGATTTTGCAACCAATCCAAATCTATAATGTAGCCAGCCATTTCCCCAGCTAATAGGCCATTTTGGCAAAGTAAAATGGCATAGGTGGATACCCACACAACTAGAGCTGGAATCTATTAATGGATTTGTTGCAAGACAAAATTGGTTGTGCAAAAGTGTGAGCCCTCACTTATCAAAGCCCAGCTTTTTTGTTGTTGTTTGTATGAATTTCTCAAAATACTAAAACAGCTTGGCTAAAAATGATTGGAATGGTAGAATGTGCACAGTAACTGACCTCTCTTTTCTAGAAATTACTGAATAATGACCATTCCATATACATTTGTATATTATAATATGCAAAGTCTCATTTTTGATCTAGCATTAAAGCAGCCCTCTGATTATTCATGCTTGTATTTCTAATTTCTATTTTAATAAAATGTAAGAAAAATAAGAGAAAGTTTTGTGGATTATTTCCATTATTTGATTCTGGATCAGATGTACCTTTATGAACACTGCTGATGGAGTCTGAAAATATGTCTAAGGCCGAATGATTTTTTTGGGGGAGGAATTTCAAAGTATTTTGCATGAAAAATCTCCTGAGATAACCAACCACATATCCATCTTTAACTGAATCCATGCGGTCTTATTTGAACATCCCTAGTATAAGCATTATTTTGGGATCCTTCTAATATACACCCACAACAGCTGAGTGTGCTTCAGATAGCTCTTAGTTTTGTATTGAACTATTCATTACTAAATTAGCATCAGTCTTTATTGGAATGCATTATTCCCGTCTGCTGCAATGTTGCGGTATTGTCCAAAATGAAGCTAACTTAACTTGACTGCAACTAAATTTTGAGCTTGGAATTATGGAGTGAGAGAGAATTATTGTGATGGTTTGAAACTTTATTAAAATGATTGAATCTGCTGAAGCAGTGCAACGTGTTATTAGATCTCTGGGGGTTAGAAAACCAGTCTGGACACATCCACTTTTAGCTGCAACAATCATAAAACAAATCTCTAGTGGCTGGGTTTCCCCATTGACTATGCTAACAAAAACTGCTCCACACCTGGTATTAATTAATGATTTATTGATGGAGAAGTTCAGACAAAAGTTTTTGTCTTTTAGATAATAGTGAAAATTGTAGATACTCAATCTTTAGTTAAAATCCAAGTTTTTAAAAGTTATTAGCAAATCTACTATTAAAATGACAACACTTTACATCACTAAAATAAGGATCTTCAATTTGCACAATGGGATTTAATAAATTAAGATGGTGATGTTTGTCAGCTTCTAATATGCTATTCAAATGGATACAGCCAAATGCATACACAAGATAAGATTGTGTATGTACCAGCATAAATATCTAGTTTCAGGAATCAATCAAGGTGAAAGAAAGATAACTTCTAAGCAGTTGTCATGAAGACAAATCCTGTTACACTCAAAGCTATCATGTTTCACCAGACACCTTGTTGAGAGGAAAGGCATTAATCTACTGAACCTTTGTCAAATGCATTGCACAAAAATGTAACAAGGCATTAGATAAAATTGATTTTGAAGGTGAAAATTACAAAGGATATCGTTCCAAGGGAGAGAACTACAAAACAAGTTTTAAGCACAGTATTTCATTGAAACTTCCAAAATAGCAGTCATGTTCTAGAATGATCAAGATATTTGGAAAGGGGAGATTACTGCAAACTTTTGAATTATTGTAATGATTGCAAGCAATTAGATACAATGGCTTTCATCAAAAACTATAAAAACAACAAAAGATATCAGCAAATAATGACAGCATTGCATTCCAGATGTTTAAAACATCATTATAAAAGTACACAAATGACAAAAATTTAATCAAATTTCTTTGATTAATTTAGAGAAAACAAAAAAAATTCATATTTTATTTTAAAATTCAATTAAACAAAATGACAACTCAGCACCTGTATAGTGTTGCATGAACATTCCGGGTAGAAAACATCATTCTGGTATTGATGTACATGAGAAAAACTCCAAAAGTTATGATAAATGCTTGTAATATTGTATCAAATATTACTTACAATGCAATGGTAAAATGTACTAAAAAAAAAAAAACAACAAAAAACAAAGGCTTATCTACTTGGGGAAAGAAGACCCACTTTATTTTTTCATTAAATTAAGCATCTTGATAAAACTACTATGGAGATTAATTTAATCACAGAATTTTTATGTATTGAGCAGTGTACATTCTGTGAAACAATATCATTTTGAAAATTTAGCCCTTTAAACTTCCTCCTAGAGAATGTTATCTACAAATGTAAACATACCTGACAGGGTTGTAGAATTCCATGGTTACTGCGGACGAGCTTTGCCACTCCTGCATCCCATGAGGCCTAGCACTTTTAGCTTTGGCAGGATTTATTAATGGTGATTCCCCCCACCACTTTTTTCTATTTGATAGTGAAAATGTGCCAGGTGAGTTATAAGCAAAATAGATGTAAATCAAGACAAAATCATGTTTGTGTACACAAGTAAACCAGTTACAAATAATTGAAACTAGCAGTAATCATCTATTGTTTTTAATAGGTATATTTCCAATTAATACAATTTACATTATAAACAATTAAAAAAAAAAACTACATTACACTACTAGATTTTACGATTATCCATGTCTTAAAAACTGAAGGGGGTTGGTCCATTCAACATCTTCAGTTTATTTTTCTTGAAAGTAAATTCTATAATCCATTCACTTTTGGATTCTATGACATTCAAATGAAACCTGGCTGAGTACCATTATGGTGATGCTATTTCAGCCAGGTTTCATTTGAAAATATCTAGTGCCAATAAAACTTGTTTTGAACTAGCCTATCACATGTAAAAAAAAAAAAAAAAATATATATAGTTATACAGCAGTAGTGATGTACTGATCAACAAGAACAAGATAAAACAGGCTAAATAACTTTTAAGATAATTTGAGGATACACCAAAACAGATTTTCTCACTTCTCCATTTCACAAAGAATGTTGAATGACTATTCCATCAATTAATTTATGCTGGCTATCACCTAAAGACAAACTATACTGCTCTGTAAATAACTTATCTGGTAATTGGAATTAATGCAAGGGGTTGGGTATAGAACCTGAAAAAATATTGTGCACCAATAATTAAGGAAACATTCCCACAATGCAATGCTATAAAAACATATCCAAACACTAAAAGCTTGCCCACATCCATTTTTTAAAACTGTAAATACTACTGCAGTTGCAGCAAGAACATTTCATTATTAACAAAGATAAACTAATTACGGATTCCTTATTGCTAGGGAGACACCTAGAATTCAACATGTTAGTGTAAAAACAGCTTTTTTGACAGAAATATGCACAAAGATATCTAGAAATAAAAAATGGAAAAGCAAGTTGATCTAGCAAGTTCCTTTCCCAATCAGCTCTAGAGAATGCTCAAATCCGGTAAGTAAACTAATATTGAATCCCAGCTTGTTTTAATAACAAAGTCAATCAAAATGAAGCATTTGTTTTCAACACATTCTAAAATCAACACACTTTCCTTCACAGACATTGCTATAGTTATGTAGACTATAGTGCATACATGCATGATGCAGATGTAATTGTGGACCTGCCAATAAAATATCTCCATATTTCATTTTAAAAAAATAAACAAATTTATTATGAAATATAATAAGTACACATATAAGCATAATTGTTAGATGTAGTTTTAAACTTGTCATAGTTTTCTTTTTCTTTGAGACACCTTTATGCCAGAATTATTGTTAGTTGCTGGTGAATCCACAATAATGGCCACCAGTGTACGTATAAAAGTTCATCATTTAGTAAGAACTGAACTTATGGAAAAAATAAAGGCATCCTGGATTGAGTTGGTGGTTAAAGAAAAAGACGAACAGTAGTTGTAGCGAGTTTGCTTTGAGACACTGGGAAAAGAAGTATTTTATTACATGCCCTTTTTTGGGGGCACTATATTGCAATAAAGCAAAAGGAAAATGTTCTGTCAGATAACAAGGTAAAATATCGTGCTAAGTAAATAAACTCCCACTGTTAATTGGATACTGCTGCTGTCTTTTGCTGTAGCAAAAAAATATTCCTACTAGTAAATTGTTGATATGGTTTCAGAGTTTATTGATACAGAACAAAGTTAGAAACTTAAAATGTATTAAGCAAAAATGGGATGTGCACAGTTGTGTGTAAAACTGCCAAAATCTTTGCCATGTTGAGATTAATTTTTTTTAAACTAATAAATGTATTGTTTGTCAGTTCTAATATAGGGTACCAACCCTCTTAGGTCTCATACTGTATATAAATCTAGCTGCCATCAATGTAACAATAAAGTCACATGACTCAACCTTCTAAAGCTTTACTCACAACAGAATAAATTTTCTTTCATTAATGCTCAGAATTCCAAACCTGTATGGCTGTAACATGTTACAAACTTAACAGTAAATAATCCTCATTTCTCAACTTTTATTCCAAAACATGGAAGCTTTATCATCTTCATAAAAGAATTTTTTTTCAAAACACAAAAATGGTACCATTCTTCTTCCATTTTATTTTGATTTAATGTTTTTCCACCAGTGATCATGGACTAGGCTGATGCAAAAGCTTCAGTCTTTATTTTCTATTTATCTAACTCCTCAGGTTGCATTCTTTAGTTAGTTATGCTTTGGTCTTTCTTTTTGTTTGAAATATGGAATATTAAAAAAAAAAACAAACCCACAATGCATCTGAACAACAAGATTTTAGTGATTCCAGCAATGAAGTTAAGATTAGGTCAATACATTCTATGATCAGAATTTTCTCAATGTTCACGTGCAAAAAGAAATTTACTGTAAAATGCTTCACAAAATTTTTATTTTTGAGGATATTATCACTAGGGGCATTCAAATGAAATTTGCCTATAATAGCACCACCGCAATGGTATCTGCCTCCTTCCATTTCATCTGAACATCTCTTAGTAACTGGCTACCCTCCAAAAACAACCAACAAGTAAATTTGCTACCTTACAATAATAGTTTTAGACCCAGTCAGCATTCAAAGAGCATCAAAATGATAGTTAAAAGTGACTGAGAAAAACATCAATCTCTTGTTTTTCTTCTCTTTGTGATCATCATCATCATGTTTGGAAATCAATGTAAACTGGTACAAATATAAAATCCTGGCTGCATTCTATCTGTTTATAATTTCGAACTCCAAACAGGATTTGCTAAACTTGGTCTTTCAGATCTTTAAAAAAACAAACAAACCCTTAATGTAAAACAGGTTGCAAAACCATCCAAACAGAACTTCTCCCTTAATCAGTGGCAATGTAAAGCAACCTTTACTTGAGTTACAGCTTTCCTGACATCAGACATGAAAAGACAAATTAAAGAGCATGGTGAAAAAAAAAAACAAACAAAATGCGCATATTCTCGTTTACTAATGAATCATAAATACAATTACATTCTGTCCATAAACTTCAAAATGATATTCAACTCCAGTACTACATAATCTTGACAAAAAATATTTTTGAACTTATGTAACATCTATAGGAGAATGGGGATGTGTGCACGCCATGGATGAAAGCTTGAGTTTAGTTCCCATTGGGATCTAGTCTGTTCCATCCACATCTAAAAATAGAGGTTTCCAGTAGAGATTTTCTGGCTACATATGGAGGAGATTCCATGGGAAACTCAACTGGCTTAGACCTTGACCATCACTCAAGAGACCCCCAACCATACCTAGCTAACTACTTGCTCAGTCACCAAAGATGACTCTTCCATCTCCTCCTAGCTCACTTCTGAGATCTCAAAAACTTGGAGTCAGGAAGCCTTTAAAAAAATTAATAAGTAAATAATAATAATAATAAAAAAAACAAATAAGGTGTGTAATGAAATATACTGACAATACAAACAGTTTTTAGGAGTTTCACTATCTACTTTTGGTAACTACTACCGGATGATGCCAAATTCTACACCATTTTGTTTGCAAATATTGTGGCATACCTTTTCAGATAAAAGATTACATTAAAAAAAGAAATAAAAAGAGCAACAACAAACTAAAAACAAGATCCTATATTGAAATCAATTTTATTCCTAACATCAGCAATTTAAAAGAATTTTTGATTTCAGTAATACCTGAATATACCAGTAAATAAATTTGATCTAGTCTGTATCATTATTATTTTTTTTTAAATTCTGCGCATTTATGTAATATACTCCTAACATTGCCTGGCCCTGTGCACTTAGAAAACTGGACAGAAAAATTTAATGTGGCAACAAAGAAAGGGTTAAGCTGCCTTCCTTTCACAGTGTGTCAATCAATGACTCTCGCATGGTGGTTGTGATATTTGAGGGCTGGGCATCGCCCAACTTGAAGACGCTTTCAATGACAGAAACTTCTGTGCTGGTTGTGTCGAGACCACAAAATGCTATCCAGTCATTGACCACCATTCCAGCCCCTATGATTTCACTGCCTCTGTTCACAGTGCCTGCCTGAAAAACACAAGTCACCCCCCACCCCTCCATAGTTTAGCTAGAAATTCTCTCAGAGTTGAAGCAAAAAAAAAAAAAGTACATTGTTTTTTCTTGTTAGTATCAACAAAATAACTAAACAAACAAACAAAAGCCATTTTACTCTTTTCAAACTTAACCTTCAGTATGTATTTCAAAACTGTATAAATTCGCATGATTTATTGCACTTAAAATTAAATGTTGCCTTTTCTTTTCTAGTGAACTATTTCATGCTTATTTCCACAAAGTTTGCAATAATCTGTCTGATTTAGTCAACCACCTAGACAGAACAGAACTTTAAAATTCTGCCCATCATATTTTGTTAGTGCTAATTTGTGAGCCAGTACTTATGTGGCCCCCTACATGGCTCTCAACTATGCTTCAGCTACCCTACATGGCTACAGGGATTAATCTGGGGACCTCGCCCAGTACTGAAAGTCATACCAGGTATATGCAGCAATTATATCAGACAATTATGTTTATACTCTGAAAGAAACATGCACAACCATTTCTAAAAAGATTAAAATGAAAGCTACGCAAGTTTTATACTGAATCTGGGCTTTAACAAGTAAGAAACCAGTAAGTAATTAATCTTGCTTATGTAACTTGATAGACTACAGTTACTTACTACTAATGGAACTTGCAGTAATGACGACAATTCATCTTGATCTTCTACTGAAGTACGAGGATGAACCTAGAAACAAATGAAAAGATGGTGTCAACAGAATAAGACAAACCAGAAGAAAAAGTCCATTTAAAATTTCATAAAAACCTGAAACCAGCCAAAGATTAACAATATTTACTCAGATATGGCAAATAGATACCAATTATTCAAAATTTCAAGGTTTTTTTCCTTGAAAGTCCACATGATTAAAGCAGAATATTCTTTTATACCCTAGTAAGCACCAAAATGTTTATGTATGTACAACACAGGACTGGCATTTTGAAATATAGCTACACAAAAAGATAAAAAATGCAAACCAATTTAAAAACACCACCGTTTCAACAGGTATACTGTGGCTAAACTAATCTGAAGTTCAGCTTCCTTACCTGCATTCAAGTTATGCATTGCCATATTTAGAAATATAGAATCACCACTAAATCTTGTCTATTTTAAGCTTAATGAGATTCATTTTATTCTTGTCTCAAAAATAAACTCAGAATAAAATTATGTATCCAGACAAAGATAATGGTTCCAGAAGTTTCCAAAGTACACTGATGCAATGTGTAGACCATTTCACATCTAATCATCATAATACACGTTTCTTTCCTTCTATGCCAAGATTAATAGTTAATGAAAATACTACTACTTTATACTTAATATACTAACTGCAGTTAGCTATCAGAGTTTGGCAAAATGAAATATAATTAAATATCTGTATTTTAATTAAAATAACTGATGGCAAGATTTTTAGTAAATTATCCATGCACAATAAAAAACTATTTCATTATTTGTTCCTTGTAATTATACAATTTTAAATGGATATCATGTCAGAGGAAACTTAACAATACCACAAGAACTTACCAGGCCACCTTGGTTGCTGAAGGAACAGTAACTACCTACAAGAACATTGTCAGCAATAGTCTGACGAAATACTTCCACTTTAAGTACATCAGCTATTATTTCTTCAGTCTCCTGACCAAAAAATAAAGAGAAGAAAAATGTATTGTATTGACCATCTCTCATCAAGTAAGACTGACAAAAAGCATTTTAACTAAACTCAAAATTTTTAGATTAGATATCCAACAAAGAAATAAAGATCAAGCTTGGATTTACAAAATTATTATGAGCATGAAATCAAACAAGTATTCCTAAAAATTAATTCAATTATGGCAATAGTGAGGAACAATGGATTAAAAAAAAAACAGCAAATAATAAGTACTGACAATACAAACAGTTGTGCTTTTTCTTAAATGTATCATTATGAAGTTGGATTTAAAACTGTCTATCACACTAATAGCAAAAGAAATTGCTTTTTAAAGCTGATTAATCATTTTAAAGTCATATGCTTCAATAAACAGCATTGTAAGAACAGAATGTCTAAGTAAAATTAGTCAGATATACAGTTGATACACATTTAAAAAATATGAAGTAGCATATCACTCCAAATATTTGCATGTTAGATTCATGACATCTTAAAGAAAGCACACAAACTATTATTCATTTTTTTAAAATTTAATTATAAAATATTTGGTAAGGAAGATATATATTATTTATAAGATTATCTCATTAACTTCCATAATGAAGGTTCATGCTACTGTTGTAAAATAATGAGTAAACCTAATATGTATATATAATATTAGTTTGTAATTTGTTATATAAATGATGAGTATTGCTTGCTTAAATATTACTAATTTAATATACCCATATTATAAGTTTTAGGAAAAAAAAGGAACTAACCCTATCAAGATCTGGATGTACAAGACCAACATAATCATTGCAAGCTACCACATTACCCAAGGCAGATAATCTTTCCTCCACCCTTTGTACTGCCACAGAATCTGGCAGAGAGTTCCGAATATGTTGAAGTTCTTGGTCAGTGGTGGAATTTGGGACAAGTAGTCCATGTCTGTTTCCTACAAATTAATGTTTACAATTACACTCAGAACAAAACTACGCCAAAACAAACTTAAACAGGACATCACTGACTGTTTAACAGGATGCTTCAGAAATTAAATTGCTTTTATTAAATAAAATGTGTAAATAAATTTTTTTTTTGAGATTACTACGCATTGGCAGCATTAGTAAGTAACCAATTCAATGTACAGTCCAATAGCAGGCATTTGTCTAGGATGGAAAACAATGTAAACATGTCCTGACTAAAACCAGCTTCAGAAATACTTGAGCACCAATATCAGGATAAAAACAAAGCAGGTTAGCTTAGTGTAGCGTGCTTGCTCTCCGTCACCAACGAGGTGTGGGATTCATTTGAACATAATAATCCGATGCCAAATGGCTTTCTGCCCAACGAGTTAGAACAGTTTGATCAAGACAGCGCCACCTTATTCTCTCTGCAATCTTATAATAGCCAGTCAGTTGTGTACAGGCAGTTGCACTAATTCCTACCAATGATGCACCAGATTATGACAGACAAAATACCCCCTTTTTTTTCCTTCTTCTAAATCTCAGGAATATTGAGTGGTACAAGTAGAGTATTCCACAATACATGTTATTTGCTAATGATCTCCATGGCTGGTGGCAGGTTTTTTAAATTTTCTATGCAAGAATAATGAAAAATCTTCAAACATGTGAATTGTTAAATTCTACGCTTCTTTTGAGAAAAAAAAACAAAAAACTTTGAGCTGTTAGCTTCACAACACCATTATTACAGCATCACTAGAATGTAAATGAAAGATGTTCGCATGAAACTTAACGTTACATTACTGAGCTTAAAATGGCCAGTTTGGATAAAAGAAAACAAACAAACAAATCTTTAAAAAAAAAGTAATTTGTTTACCAACACACAACCGGCCAATAATCCTGCAGCCTGCTAAAGAAATATGAACCACAGGAATCGTTTCTGCCAGTTCACCTTCAAACACACTAAAAAAAGGAAGAGAGTTAAATAATAATAAAGTAGAAAAACGTACTATCCATGAATAATAATTTCATCAAAACAATACCTGAAAACAAAGTGGCTTTACATTACAAATCTAGAGTATTCGTGTTATCTTCTGTATCTAAGATTGCATTAAACATGATGGACTGGAAGTGCTGCTGTCCCATTCTTCATTATTTCCCAATTTTTTAAATATTAGTTTTAAAACTCAAAGCTAGTTAGAAAAAGAAAAAAAGAAATTAGTAGAATTATTTTAATTTTATCTGACCACATTTGTTATTCCTCCCTTTCTTTCACAAATTCCAACTTACGATTGTTAACAATGTGACCAATAAGATCTCACAAAACCACAAAACAGAAATGATTTCTTCTAATACAAAAAACTGATGGATCCAAGGCAGCCAATGGAAGATTTAAATTCCACAACAAACAGAATGCTCTCAAACTTTGTAAATAGTTGTTCCAGCAAATCCAACATTATTCATGGTGTGAGTGAGAGTGAGTGTGTGTGAATTCTTAGAACCGGTATTATATAAGCTACATAACAGTAAACCTTAAGAATAGTAACCTTTGGCAGACTAATGCTATACTTCAAAGGTCTGAAAGTGATGAGTTCTCTCTGCTATTACTAGATACTGCTGGCTGTTATTCTTAACGCTTTTCAACGAGTATAAACTTAAGAAATAACTTGGTGGTTACACATCAATTTCCCTGATTAGGCCATTCTTCATCCCTTGTTTTGGAATGGTGTGTATGTGACATGCAAAGGCACCTTTCAAGTGAATCCTTAAACAGGAGTTCCCATCCAGGAAAATAACACCGAGGAAAATCGTATGAACCAATAGCTGATCTTTTTTTGCCATTGCATAATATTTATTTAAATCATGGAGTAAGAATATATAAATGATAAGGTGTTTGAAAATACTCCTCCTCAGTGAGATAAGAAGTATTACTCTATCTAATTCCTTGGCAGTTAGACTAGACAAGGCAAGAATCAGCTGAATGGTGTATATCATGTATAGTCTGACATCATAATTCTTCTTTCTGTTTAGCTGCTTTTCCAGCATAGTTTTGCCCTTCAATGGTAACTTCCACACACCTATCCTGTTCGATGAGGAAGTTTTTAACATCCTGCTCCATCCTTTAGCATAAAAACTGCCCTGTCCGCTCCAATCACATACCTGTTAGCATTAAACAGACTACTCTGCCATAGACTGGTTACCTGTTCAGTCTCTTTTTCTGTTGGGTTACCAGAAACAGAGACGAAACGTCATCAGTGCCCTGCCCTTTTTGGTCACTTTTAAGAGATTGCTGGTGTCCAGCTCGGACAGATCGACTTTGGGTGGTTCCTTTTTTTTTTTTTTTTTCCATTCTGGGGCAATTCGCCTTCTTCTAAAGGGTCTTCATCTTTCTCCTCCCGCTGATCATAGAGTCGGCTCCGGGTCGGCCAACGCTGTAGTAGTCGCGGATGTCCTTCTTCTTCCACGTCTCGCCCGAGTCCCTCTCCTCCCCGTCCGCGCGAGTCTGAGGACCACGCAGCCCCATAAGAGGCAGGGAAAATGCGCTCCCATGAAACAAAAACAAAAAAAAAAAGGGGTGGGTGGGTGGAATCTCTTCTCAATATCAAATTAACTAATTTTAAAGTTTTCATTATGAGCATCAGGTTGGTTTCACCTCATCTCACTTGGCGTCACATAAATGCTGAATTATCTAAGCTGGGTTTTTTTGCCTTTGTTTTTCACAATTTTTCCACGAATACTAGGAGGGCAGGGATACTGAACATCATCATCGTCAAGGGGCGTTCAAACGAAACCAGGCCGGATGCCATTACCGACGATAGCATTTAGGCCGGGTTTCATTTGAATTTTTCCATCCCAGTGTAACCACAGGAACCGGCCTACAGAGCCCATCAGACGACGTAAGCGTTCCCCCCCCTCCTCCAACAGATATATTTTCTCTTCCATTTTCGGGTCCTTTCCTTCTGAGAGCAAACGGAAAGCGACGGCTACTACCTTTCTCGAAACCGACCGTGGTGCATCAGGTGCCTGGAAGGGGGTTACCTGTAGAAGTTCTCCGATCCTCCTATCGCCACGAGACAATACGTGTTCGTCAGCTTGGAGAAGACCCCGACCTCATTGCTGCCCTCGAACTGAGTTCGCACGGCCATGGCGTTCGGCGGCTTCGAGCTTTCCTTCTCTCCCCCCAACCGCGATGTGTACCTCCGACTCCAGAAGAAACGTCCGATTTCACATCTTCCGAGGAAACGCGCGGTTGCTCGTGGTTGAGAAATCCGCCCCCTACGTCATCAATTTTCGTGTATCACGTGTACACGGATACCTCTGTTTTCCACCCCCTCCCCTTACACACACACACACACACACACACACACGTGTTTAATAAGACAGGAAAAAAAAAATAATAATAATAAATAAAAATTAACGAATTACCTGTTTAATAATCGGTTCGACAGTTAATAAGCTAGAACGTCTCGGTTACGAAAAAAACAAACGAAAATCAAAAACCGTTTGCAAATCGAAACGATTCGGCTCTTTCCGCCGGCGCAACAAAAAAAAAAAAAAAACTGTCGTCTGCACCAGCCTTTGTCACTGCCACCGACAAATATTTGGTTTTTCCAATGTTTGAATTTTAAAAAAAACAAAAAAAAAATGCTCCTTTTATGTGAGTGTTAGAGATCTCTCCCTGGTGCGACTAATCTGACAATTCCACCCGTTTAACACCAGTACCACCAATAATAACGGTCGGTTGTTGTGTGTTGTTGTTGTTTTTTTTTTTTAGTAACATAAGCGGTATCTGTACAACACGAAAATACCCGTCCTCCTCTCCTCAGGCCGCTCGCCTAACATATCCGAAGCAGATCAGCTATATATAATGTGCTGCACAAACTTTAATTGAATAACAATCGAAGCGGTCGATCGTCGTCTGCAACAACGAAATTAGGGCGGGGGAGGGCTCGTCGAATTACGGCCAAGGGAGAGAACTATGGCTAAACCTGGGGGGGGGTCCCCCACCTTATCAGCTGCGAGGAAAGTTGACAGACGAGGATTTGAAATATGGCGCACGGTACGCAAGGTTCGGCGAATGCGGGCGCAAGAGCCTTATTTGACATTTTGAACATTTTCAACAGTCCTGTGAACGAGGAGCAGGCCTGGGGGATTTGCCATCAGTGCGCCCAGTATTATTTGGCTAAAAAGGCGAATTTGGACGATTACAGGGTTTTTATCGAGCGCGGGAGCCGAGCATTACGGATTCGGAGGGACGGAGAGGTAACGATTGACGGAGTGAACGATATCGTCGCGGGTCCTTCTGCGAAGAGTTTCCCATACACAGGTACACCACCGTTTGCTTTTTTTTGTTTTCTCGCTTTCCTCTGTCATCTTCATTCGAATTTTCCTTCAAAATTACCGATTCATCCCGAAGCGTACGCAGGCTCAGCCGAGTTCTCCTCCTCGTCGTCGTCGTCGTTCTCCCCCAAAGCCCCGGCCGGCCGGTGGTGGGAGGTCGGTCCCTGCGGAGTCTGCCCCGGCAGGTAGAGGTACGAGGGGACTCTTAAATTAAATAGAAAGAAAGAATAATCGCCGAGCATGGCCGGCTTCTTTGTGATCTGCGAATAGATGGTCCGCCGCCTGTCGCACATCGAACCCGCTCCACCCATCCCACCTACAAGTAGCGGGACTAAACAAACATAAGTCAAATTCAAAGGTTGTCACGGTGGGTGGTGGTGGGGGGGGGGAGAGAAAACAATCTGTTTAAATGCAGTGTATCCTTTTGAATTACTTATAATTTGATCCTCCTCTCTCTCTCTCTCTCCGGTTTGGAAAGAAATACTGGGCATGTTTTCGCTTGAGATGCGAGTTCAGTTGGTATAATGCAACCGTTATTTTCGTCACACCTGTTGTTTGTGAGCTTCGTAGGAAGTGGAGGTTTTTTCCTTGTTTGTTTGTTTTCCAGCAGGTGTTAACTTGGTGTGGAAGTCGGGCCATGAAGCTTAATAGCGACTGCACAACTTTTTCGACAAGAATAAATAAAATAAGGGGGCTTATAACGTGTAGTCTCAAGACGACGTGAAAACCAGGTGATTAGGCTCGAGTCTGCCCAATGATAGACATTCTTATCTGTTCGAATGAAGCCGATTCAGGTGAGAAGGTCCAGCAGTGCTCTGCTTTTAATTATTGGATAGAACAGACCCTTTCTTAACGTTCTCCTCCTCCCCCACCCAACAAAAGAGGATAAATATTTTTCAGCTGCAGTTAACGTTTCTCATGCACTACACTCATTTTTTTTTTATTTAACCTTGACCTTTAAAATATTTTAAAAAACATGAGTTTATAATTTCCTATCTTTACGAAAACTTCTGAATGGGATTATCTGTTGTCTGGATTATGACATTGCTGAATTAGGTCTTTAAACTTCTGTGGAATTATCTGTTGCTAAACAAGCAAACAAGGGTGGATTTTCAGTGTTTGGGTTAGGGTGGGTATTATAATCAGTGATGAATAATTCAAACTTTTGAGAAAGATTACCCTGTGCTCACTATGATGCAGGTCTCAGGGTTTTTACTTCTCCCAGTTTATTTAAATTTCCCTTGGCTAAGTCTCCAAGAAGAAACTAGGTTGGTAGAAGTGATCTATGAACAGGAAGATTCTGCTAAATAGCGTTAATTATTTGAAGTAAAAAAGGAAAGTGAACTAACTTATTGTCCATATTAAAATGTACGAGAGGGGTGTGTGTGTGTGTGTAAAATCTAGTATATAAGTCTGTGGAAATACCAAAGCCACCATCTTTTCTTCCTTAACTGTCTTGCTCTTTATTAATTTGGTGAAAGTTTAGGAAACCCGGAAGAAGATTCATTTTCTAACTTTTACATTAACAAGCTAATTAGATGGGATCCTAAATAACCCCCCCCCTCTTACAGTTAACATTGAACATATTTCTACATTTGCAGATATAATAGCTATTTCCAACTGATTGCTGATGTAGTGTATTTATTTAAGCTGCTGTTTAAGCTAGCTTAAACATTTTTGAGGAATTTGATTTATATGAACAATTTTGAATTTTTAAGAAGTTTTATTTGCTCTGCAATCTTCTGATATTAAAAACATTTTTTTGATCAAGTTTTTGTGTGCGTGTGCACTGATCATTTTGTTTGAATTAAACACAGTTGCTAATGGCATTTAAAGAATTTATTGGTGTGTAAGGAATTGCCATTTTGTGTTCCCTTGGATTGAGAATAAAAATTGATAAAACAGCTTGTTAGTCACACTTTGTGATTTGCTTTTTTGAATGGAATAAACCTGTGGGAGTTGAGTTGTTAAATAACCTCTACAAGCTGTCTGCTGAAATAGATGATAGTTTATAAATAACCCTTAATAATTTTTTGTTGACTTTATTAGACTATCTTGAAAATCAAGGCATGCTGAAATGGTGGGCATGTTTAAGGTTGTAACTAAGTTACTTTTAAGTTTTCTAGCATTTTCTTAACTTTTCTTAAATTCTAAATCTTTATTTTCTAAAGTATAATAATCTGAGGGTCATGTTATTAGATAATGATATTTTCACAGTAGACAGGACTTTGGGTTGGTAGTTATGTTTGTTTGAATTCTTTTATGTTGATAATGTAATTCCATTGTCCACAAATACATTACTTAGATTTCTGGCTGATAATACTGATAATTAAGTGTTTTGCTTTAGGGCACTTGTAGTGTTAGGAGCTTTCTGTGCTGCAGATTAACGGAATGGTTGGCTGGCTCTCTTGGCAGATTGATTAAATTTTCTTAATTAATACTAGAGGTAAGGGGAAACTTAAAGAATAGAGCTAATAGCTACACAAGTACTTTGCCAGGTTAAAAAAAAAAAAGTTGCTATGAAGTATGTAAAAAAAAAAGATGATCGAGAAAGAAAAAAACAACCTATATTTTAAAAATTTCGTTAATAGTAAATATCTTAATTTCTCTGTGTAAACAAGCACATCATTTTGTATTATTTGTAATTTAATTTTTTTCTCTCTCCTCCAATGGTTTGGAATAAATACTGTTTAATTCTCTTGGTAATGACAATTTTTTAACCAATAAAACTTTGTTGTTGTTTTTTTAGAATCATTATCTAATATATATTTTCAAGTGTTTGTGCATACGTTTGTTCCTCTTTCATGGCTAAACTGTAGCACCTAGATGTGCCAAATTTTGGGTTTAGTTACTTCAGAATCTGGGCAATGTTTTAAGCTACCACATGTTATCCTAAAGCCATTTTTTCCTGCGCAGCACCGGGCACCTCGGCTAGTCTTTAAATGATTATGAATGTTATTTTTTATGACTTTACAAAAAAAAAAGAGAAAAGGTAGGGAAGAAAGGATAACAAAACATGGAATATTGCAACGTGCTCTGAGACTTGTTGCAACATGGCAAAGTGAAAAATTGTCAAACGTTAGCTTGAAATTATGATTTCACTTATATTCATAATTATTGTCAACTGTCCGCACTGTACCACACTATATCAGAACATAATGGTGTTGTAATTCGAATGTCAAAATGTAGGCATTTATTGAAAAGTTAAATCTGTATGTTAACAGATGTAAAAAAAAAAAAAAAAGCTTGTATAGCAGGATTATTAGATCATATCAAATAATTTTTTTTTATAAATTTAATCTTTCAGTATATAGCAAGTAAAATGGTTTGTTTTGAAGTGTACAGTAAATGAGAACAGTATTATTATTTAAATTCTATTTTTTTCCCCAGATCCTGTGCTAATTTCTAAGATTAGGTAAATTGCTGTACTCATTTCCCAACGAGCATTTAAAACTAGGCTCTCTGAATAAAAAAATTTCTAAAAAGCTATGGAACAATTGACAGTCCCAGAATTACAATATACTTTTATAAATCCTATCTGCAAAGCGATTTGGTTTAGTAGTGAAATTTTTTTAAAAAAAAAAATTTTTTTTTTCTTATCATGCTCTTTTCCAGTAGTTGTTATAGCTAAAAATTTGTTAGTGGTATAATTTGTTACTCTTAATTATCTAGGAATAGTAGATCTCAGTTGTAATTTCTTCCAGTTCTATATATATATTTTTGTATTATGTTCATTCATACAAAATGTTATTGCATAATCATTTGGCATAATTTTAGTGTTTTAATTACTATTTTATAATCTATCCTGTAAATAAGTTGATACTGTATGATTCACCTTGAAGAAGAAGAAAACTATAACAGTAAGTGTTACAACAGTTTACCATAATAAAGACCCAGCTCCAGGAATAAGGACAAACTCCTTTTAATATCAATTTCTCTCTGCAGATTTGTAATACATTAAAAGTTGATGTATCTGAATACCAAACGTCCAAAAAAACTTGATTTCCAAATTTGCTCATATTTCCAATGGGTTCTAAACCCAGACATCTTAATAAATCAAAATTTTTTGGATCCATGTTTCATATTTTTGTGTCCTATTGAAGAAATTTTTTTTTTAATTGTTGCTTCATTTGCTCACTTCTTGCTTTGTTTCCAGAGCATGTTGATGCAAAGCTATTGTTGCTCTTAACTTTTGCAGTTACTCTAAGTACGTTGCCATGGTCTCTACAGACACTAGTGGTAAGAAGCATAAGTGTGTTGTGCTTAATATACAACAAGAGTTAGATGTTATTTACTGAGTAGAGTGTGGTGAGACTTGTAAACATATCATGAATGAATTAAATATTGGCGCATTTGCTTTGCAAGTTATTCTGACACAAAAAAACAAACTGTTCAAGTTTTATGCTGAATGTTTATTTACATAACATATTTTATAAATATTGTACTTACATTTTTTGTGGGAAAACTACTACTTTTGGAAATAAGCTCATCCAAAAGGGTCGTCATGCCCAGACATCTAAATTTTCTGGTTATTCAAAGTCAGTCAAGTCCCAAACAATTTGGATAAATTAACTTTTACTGAATTTCATTATGAAATTAATAAATAATTAAAATAATACATTCTTTAGAATTTAACATTAGAAACAATCTTTATTGAAATTTAATTTTATATGTACCAATAACATTATATATATATTAGCATGCTTGCTAGTTTTTAACATTTTTTTAAAAATGCAATATTATTTCTAATTTTGATGGTTCATTTATTTTGATTATTTTTTACTTTGTTTTGGTTATGCATTAAAATATTTTTTTTATTTTTTTGTGTGGTGAATGCGTAAGCGGTGCATGTGAAAGTTCGTGTGTGTGTGTGTATCTCCGAGGAGAAGGGAGTGGAGGGTGGTGTCCGAAGCCATGTAGGGTCCGAAACCTGGTGTGGAGCAAGCTCCCGTTAAGGCCTAAAAGGCCGGGTTGAGGCGCCGAAACATCTCGTGTATCTGGCCGCCGAGGCAGCCAGAGTTAGGGGTGTGAACGCCCCATGTTAGAGTGACCGCAACTGTATTCATAATAAAAGTATTATAAATCTTTAAAATTAAAGTTATATCTTTATTATGGTATTGACTTGTAGAATTTTAATTTTCAAATATGAAAGCGACTGTCATGCTGTAGATTTTTTGTAAAATACTGACTAGCGTTCTGTAAGTCATTATTTTTATACTGTATTAAATTTTCAAAATGTAAATAATATTACAGTTGTAATGGTAGATGTATTACAAAACCATCTAAGGTAATTCAAGATAGATCTCTATTCTTCAATAAGTACTTAATATTGAGACGGCTCTATTTTCAGAAAAAAAGGTGTGTTTTTTCTAGATTTGCTATTTTATAGCTTTTATTTTCCTTTTGCTAGGCTAATTCTTTAGCAGATTATGTTGTTAAGAGGCCCTTTAAAATTGTTTATTCTTACAACAGAAGGAAATAATACAAAATATAAGGTGTACCTTTACACACAATTTGTGTAATACAATTTTTGTTTCAGGGAGACTTTCTGTATCTGTTACCTTGAAGCTAAAGGGGATAATCTTTCAGTAGAGCTATTTAAATGCTCTTGATGTTTTAGGTACCAAACAGGAAACAGTTGCCCTAGTTTCTCTGGACTTTGAGATGTTGATGAATATCTTATCTAATATTAGCAAAAATAAGCATCTATTGTAGACACAATGATAAACTTTTGATGTAATTATATAGTAGTTGTTTGCTCAGAACGTAGAAAGCTTTTATAGTACTAGTTTCTAAATGTTTTGACAGCCTGTAATTCTATTGTTTAAAAGCTGTATTTGGCATCATTGCTATTTCATAATGGATGAATTAGAAATATATAACTTTGTAGATTTTTAAAACAGCAGCTACAGAATATATTAAAGTAAATTCTTTTGTTTTAGGAGTGGTCTTATTGACCTCCTGTACACTTCTGTATATTTAAATCTATGTTTGGAGACTTTAAACTTTCTGCAAACAAACCACTGTAACTTTTTCTTTCCAGCTCAGATGCTGATGACACCTCTTGATATAGAATCTCTCAAACTTTCATCTTCTTAGTATTGTATTTCTTTTCTTTTATAATCAAGATTCTTTCATTTGTTATAAAAAAATTTTTATTAATTGACATCTGCATAAAATTAATACAAAAAATGGAAGGAATTTAATAGAAATTGAAAAGAAACAAAAATGAAAAATAAAAACTAAATTCTAAGTTGTTCTGTGGTTCCTTTTAAATTTTAATTTTTGTATACATGATTGATAAAAATGAAATTAACTTTATAATTTTATAGCAGTGATTTTATGATTAAATGGCTATAAACACGAAAATAAACAATTTAAATGAAATGTTTTTGATAAAGTTACATTATTTACAACCTATGCACTTAAAATCCTGAATTGTGCACCTTGAAACTTGAAGGAAAATTTTTTTACATTTAATGTAACAATAAAATTTGTTTATAAAATTCTAATTTTTAAAACTCATTGATTCTTAATTAAAATAGTGCACTCATTTGCCACCACTGATTATTTTAGATAGAAAAAGTGATCAATTATTTTATTTTTTAGATTGTTGTCTTTGTATGTGTGGGCTGCCTTTATTTTGCATTTTACAGTTTATTCTACAAGTGCATGGTAAATGTTCATTAAAATTCTTAGACCATGGAATCAATGTTATATTTTTATTTAATAAATAGTATTTTTTTATTATTATTAATTATGCTCTGACACTAAAGAAAAATTTTAATAGGATGCCATGTGCCCTGTGATGCAGTGGGATAAAGTGTTTGTCTGAAAAATATTAAAAAGATTTGGCAATCAACAAGTTGTGGGCTTCAAGACCAACTTCAACTTCAGCCACTTGTACTATTCAAAAGATAGAAATACCTACTGCAGAACATCGATAACAAATTATCATTACACTACAAAAGTCTTTCTCAGGACTAAGCCCTGATTATGACAACAGCAAAGATTTTTGTTATAGGTTCTCTAGTTCAATAAATAACATGGTGGAAAATGCCTGAATTGACCATTTAGTTTCTGAGGATGAATAATTTTTGTAACATGAAGAAAATAAGCATTAGGATTGTATGTAAAGTATGTTTGATTACAAATTTAAGAAACTTAATGGCATTAAAAAGTAATTAATATAATTGTTAAATCAGTGTTATAATGCTTTAATATGTATCTCTGTTGCTGTTCTAGAGTTGGACTATAAATTAATTTATTTCAATGAAAGCTTTTAAACTACTGATAAAATAGCATTAGTACATTAATAATTTTAAAAATACATTTAGAAAAGATTAAATCTATTATGAAAAATATTTAAAATGGTGTCATTTTATAAGACTTGGCTTTACATTTTACCTTTTTCATGGTTAGTGTGTGTGTGTGTGTGGAACTAGAAACAAGATTTTCACTGCATCATAATTAAGAAATTTTCATATGAAAGCCAATTTCTTGAACAAAGCACAGGCACATTCAATTTCTGAGCAAAGCAGTGTCACTTTCTGTAGTATTAAACTTTGGGGATTTTTTCTTAATTATTAGTTGAAAGAAATTTGTTTCAGGTTCCATACACTCAGGTGTATTGATACCCTGACCTGGCTTTACATGGTTTAGAATATCTGACCTAGAAAAGTTTATTTTCAAGAGCAGTAACTCTAAGTAAACATTGGAATTACTTTTTAAATAAGTATATAAAATAACATACCAATGGTATCTTAATATTTACCTAGCTACATTCAAAATATGATAAATATTGATTATTTGGATGCATGATTCCAAAAATATAGTCAACAGGTTGCCATTGGTGACCAAAAAAAGTATAGCTGGTGACTATTTTTCTGATAACCATCAATGACACTGATAGTGAAGCAGGCCAGTTTGATGTGAGGTTCCTACTAAAACTTGCTTGAACCTGAGTTGACCTGTACAGACCATTATCTTGCAAATTATGGGCAGCTAAATGATTGAATAAAGTGATATCCTTTCAATTTATTATCTCAAATAGCAAGAAGAAAATTATTTTATGACACATTTTGTGTAGTTTTAAGGAACAAGCAAACAGTGATGCATGACAAGCAGATGGAATGGAAATGATGCATACACGCTATGGAAAATGTAAAAACATGAAATGAAAATAGAAGCAAAACAAAGGAAGGAAATGACTTTTGCAGCATAAAGACCTGAAGGACCCAGTCTAACTTTTGACATAGTTAAGTCAGCTGCAAAGACTCAATCTGTATTCTGTGCATCTCTGGGTTCATTCCTCATAACAAAAAGGATTGCCTTTCAAACTTCCTGGCTTTTACTGCTTAGCAGGTAGCTTGGAGTAGTTAGTTACAAGGCTTTAAAGGATGGCGAATTCATCCATCCAAAATCAAATTTAGAAGATACAAATGCTTTACTTACAAAAAAAAAAAAATACACTTTTCTGATTATAAACTTCACTGTGAGCATTTTTGGATAGTTGGTTAACTAACCAAGCTTTGGACCATCTAGAAAGCAAAAAAAAAACAAAACAAACATTACTTGACCTCTATTGTGATTCTATTTCAGCTGGCAACCAGAAAATGTTGGCTACCAAATTTAAAAAAAAATTTTTGGCATCTTATGATAAATTTTATTTAACTATCAGTATTTAGCTGATAACATTATTAGAATTCTAGAGTTTTGCTATGTATCAGCTTGTTATCTATAGTTGGTATGTCTGCCACTAGAATGTGAGTGAGAGAGTGAAGGCCCTGCACCAATCAATAATGCATTTGCCTATTTTTGTCTTTTCAATTCTGAACCAAGACCCATTGACCCATCTCTTGGTGTAATAAAAATAACTTGATCAATATAAAGAGGAAGTATCATGCTGGACACAAATATATGGATCCTGAAAAAATCTTATGGTTTAAAATTGTGCTGCTTGGATTAAGTTTTTGTAGTAGTATTTTAAAAAAATAATTAGTTGAGATTTTCTCATATTGTTAGGTCTTTGAGTATGTAAGATCCCTTTGGATAAACCATATTATAATGATTAATGATGTCTCTATCCACAGCCCTCTTGTAACTTTCAAAAGATAAGTCATACTGTGCATCATCCTTTGCAAGGGTGGTCAAGTAATTAACACTACTACTATCTGCAATCTCTTTTTGCCTGGTTACTGATACTTTAGGCTCTTTAGACTTAGCTTAGACTAATCCTCATGTACATGGTTTCACATTCATTATAATTTTCATCTGAACATGTGGTGCATTGCTGACTGCAAAGCCTTCTAAAGATCTTACACTGTCCTGGTATTCTAATAGAATTGATTTTGTAATGCTCTGAAATTATTTGTGTGCCTTGTCAAGCTCTGCATTATCTCCATCAATTGGCGCACAACTCTTCTTTTGAGTCTGACATTATCATGGCAAGACAGTTTCCCATCAGGTAATTTCAAAGATCTTTGGCACAACCTATAGTTGTTTTCTTTAGTGTTACAGTGAGGGTTTCCTTCTGCTTTATGCTGGTCCTGCTGCATCTTGTTTTATCTTGGCATGGGATATTTTTAAGTGGCAGTAACCAAAGTATTCAAGATAGCATGAGAAATCTTCAGAGGTGTGTCTTGACTTGTACTGGTCTATTAAATATCCATAATTTTATAGACTTTGCTAGTTATAAGAAGTAAATCATATTTTAAATAATTGTGTATAAGTTTCTAGGCATGATGCTCAAAATGGTAATCCTATGTTTTGTAATCAGAGTACAAAAAAATGTATCTTAATAATATCAGATTGATTCTTATACTTCTCTTGCTATCCATTTCTTGGCTGGAGTGATAATATACATTGAACATATGCTTACCTTTTTGGGATCATAATACTCTCCCTGAATCTCGTTTAAGACTGACAAGCTTAATTCTCAGAAAATTAATGCCAACAAAAAATGTAATTGAAAGGGAAGGTTGCTAACTAGTTTATCAAATTTTTGTTTTTGTCACTTAGTCATATGAGTGATATTTTGGAGTTGATTAAAAACAATCTTACATTCAACATGTTTCTGCAAAAGGTATAATTGTCAAACATTCTCTCAAAACAATTTTCAAAATTTGTAGCCAGAAAATTTTCTAGTCAACATCTAAAATAGTCCCAAAAGGGTGGTTAAGTGGATTTTTTTGCTTTTTAGATGGCCCAATGCTTAAGCTTGGTTAATTAACCAAATATCCAAAAATAATTTTCTGTTTATGCTGGAGTTCATCATCTTGTATTTCTTGCATAAATGAAGCCTTGTGTATCTTCTGAAAATGATTTCTGTTGGAATGGATTTGCTATCTTTTAAAGCCTTGTGCCTACTCCAAGTTACAGCTGAGCAGTGAAGGCCAGGATGTTTGAAAGATTATCCATTTTTGTTATAGGGTGTAAACGTAAAGGAATGCCAATACAGCTTGAGTCTGTGCTGACAACTTTGAATTTCTTGAATGAAAGCTTAGACTATGTCTTAAAAGTATTTATGCTGCAAGGGTCATTCCTTCCTCTAATATGAGGTGTAGTTAAAAAGTATCCGACCTTGAATTTGTTTGAACAAATTAATGCGTGAGCAAAATCCGCATGGGTATTAGGTGGCCGCGTCCTTTCTGAGCATGTGCAAAAATTTTTGTCTGTCGGTTGCGCCAGTCGCCCACAGTGACGCGTTGAGTACAGATGTGAAGAGTGTGTGTGGCAGTTTTTCTTTTTGTGTCAAGATGACCGAGCGCATTGAGCAAAGATACTGTATCAAACTCTGCCAAAAACTTGGTGATACGTAAGCCCAGACTATCGAGAACATTCAGAAGGCCTTTGGAGATGGTGCTATGGGAAAAACAAATAAAGGAGTGGTACAACCGGTTCAAAGATGGCTGCACCTCAGTGGACAGTGAGTCACGTTGTGGCAGACCATCGACTAGCAGAAACGACGAAATGATTGCAAAGGTTCGAGGAATAGTCTATGAAGACCGTCATGTGACTATTGAGGAAATTGTTGCCGAAGTTGGAATCAGCCATGGGTCAGTTCAGTCAATTATAACAGAAGATTTGTGCATGAGGAGGGTGTCAGTCAAATTCATACCAAAGTTGTGTCTGATCAGCAGAAAGAAAACAGAATGGAAATCTCCCAGAACATGCTGGAGTGTGCTAGCCAAGATCAAAACTTCATGAACACTATCATAACTGGCGATGAGACATGGGTGTACGGCTATGACCCTGAAACAAAATTGCAATCATCCCAATGGAAGCATCCATCCTCGCCAAGACCAAAGAAAGCAAGACAGGTGCGCAGCAATGTTAAACTGATGATGACCTGTTTTTTTTACTACAGAGGTATTTTGCATAATGAATATGCACCACAAGGTCAGACAATTAACAAAGAATACTAACTGGGGGTTCTTCGTCGCCTTCGTGAAGCTGCGCGGCGAAAACAACCCGACCTGTGGGCGGCAAAGAACTGGCAACTCCACCATGACAACACACCCGCTCATTCCGCCCACGTCGTCCAAGCGTTCCTCGCCAAGCATAACACACCACTTGTTTGTCAGGCTTCCTACTCCCCAGACTTGGCTCCGTGTGACTTTTGGCTATTCCCAAAGCTCAAAAAACACTCAAAGGGAGAAGATTTCAGTCAACAGAGGACATTAAGCAAAATTCGACGGCACAGCTCTACAGCATCCCAAAAGGTGATTTCCAGAAATGTTTCCAGCAGTGGCAGGAACGCTGGCAGAAGTGTGTAGACTCCCAAGGCGAATACTTTGAAGGACACTAAATCAAAATGGTGAGTTTTTAAATATTACTTGTTTTTTTTTGGCCAAAGGTCGGATACTTTTTGACTACACCTCGTAATACATTTTTCATTTCTTTTGTTTCACTTCTGTTCATATTCTGTTTGTGTTCTTATGTTTACCATGGCATGCATGCTTCACGTTTGCTTGTTCCTTAAAACTAGTTGTAATGCGATTCATAAAATTGCAGTTTTCTTGCTGTTTGTATTACAAATTAAGATCACATCACTTTATTAAATTTTTTAGTCTATAATTCGCAAGCTAATGGTCTGTACAGGTCATCTCAGGTTCAAGCAGGTTTTACTAAGACCCTCATATCAGCCTTTGTGGTTGGTGTCATTAATGGTTATGAAGAAAGATACTCACCAGCTATGTTGGTTTTTTTTTTGGTCGCCAATGGCAACCTAATGACTATCTTTTTAGCTCTGCTCACCAGCACTTCTGATGAGTGACTTGAAATTTTCAAACTTTTGCTTGATTTTTATATTCTGGATATAGCTATTGAAATTAGGTATAGCTTTCATTTTTTTTTTCAAAACATGCTTCGCACACTGGTCTTTGTTTAAACAACTGATTCTGATTTAGTAGGCTAATTAACTTGGTTTCCAATCATAAATTATCCTATTATCATCTTCCCTTATAGTGTCAATTCATAAGTTCTGTTTAGTAGCAACCCACCTCTTTTAAGTATTCGTTTCCTTCTAGAAATCTTTTTCCCCCTCACCCTTTTTTCCTTGATATTCACAAGATTGGCCATATGACATTGATGACTCTCAGTTGGAACATCTGTAAAAAAAAAAAATTTAAAAAAGACCTAGCAACCCCAAAACTACTCTATTGTCATTAAACATTGATTTCTTTGCCTGACTTAGAGTTCTTTCAATAAATCTTTAATTAATAAACCCGTTAATAGCATCTCTTTCATTTTTCTGGTAATTTATCAGACCTCTTTCATGAATTTTTTTGTAGTTGTGCACTTGCATCTAAAGCTTTCAGAGTTAGTTTTTTTTCCCATAAGACTTTTTGGAAATTTTCACTTTTTAAAAAATATTCTTGATGGGAATGCTGAAGCTTCTATTACAAGTTTTTTCTATTTTGGTTTCTCATTCATTTTTCATGAACTAGCTTCAGCCTTTCTGAGTTTGTTTCTGCTCTCATTCTGCATTGGCATTGTGCTTCTCATGTTTCTTTAATGGAGCAAGAGTTCTTGAAGCTGCCTCATGCACTTTTTGCCTTTTTGGTCAAGTTTTTTTTGATTTTTCATAAGATTTATTTTTCTTTCTTTCTACTTGATTCAAATTTTTCTTTTGATTCCAATGTTGTAAAATATTCTACTTAAAGCTGAAACAAATAACTTTGATTTTCTATTGATTTGGGGTATATTTATCTGTTTTTTAACATGAAAATATACATTGCTAAATTTTATTTTGTGTAAAAATTTATGGCATGAATAGGTACATCTTTTTATGTTATAAAAAAAATCTTTTTGTCTTAAGTTAATAGAATCTTTGTAGATATTTTTAGGCTTCACATATTCTTTCTATTAATTGAAATTGCTAAGATTTAAAAAAAAAAAAAAAGGTCAAGTTGATACAAACTATGAAAGCAAAGAAGCTGATTAGTTTGCATTTTTCCCATACATGTTAGAAGACAGTATAAGTAAAGTTGAGATTAATAAATAACCTTAAAAACTACATACCACCACCTATTATGTGAAATATATTTATCTTGTAAAATTAGATTGATAGATATTTTGAAAAAGGTTAAGAGGAGTTTTGTTATAATGATTAGCATTCTAAACAATGACTTCATAGTTTGACTTATAGATGTCTAAAAAACCAGCAAGTAATTAGAATTTTTTCTGATAAAATTAACTTTAATTTAAATAGTTTAATATTATTCCATGTGAGTAGACTGGTCACAAAAATAAGACAATGTAAATTGACAAGACCAAATGAAAGAGAGTTATGAAACATTCTTCATTATATCATTGTATACATACATCCTTTTAGTCAAGCAATGATGAATTAAGTTGCTTAGAAAATAATTTAACTATAGCTAAATTTAGATCATAGAAAAGTATGAAAAGTTTTGAGAATAACTAATACGTTACATAATATTGTTACTTTACTAAAAGTTATATTGTTAGAAATTGTAAATGCTGTCAGTGAAAAAAAAAAAAAAAACTTGCTTCTACACAGACAAATATAACTGAGAAACTCTAAGGAACAAATTAATGAAAACATCTCATTTGAGGTTTCATGATGCATTTATACTTTTATTAAGTTGAACATTATTCGTGCAAACATTGGTGATTGTGCAATTTGAAGTTTACATCATAAACTATTCTTGAAGCTACATTTTATTACTAGAAAACATACTTAATATTTTTTTTTGATTAGTTATTAATGAGTACAGTGCCAATACTGAGTACAGGGAGCACTCAATAAATATATTACATGTCCATTCTTTCTGATATTAATAGTTACGCATGTGCCTGTGTAACAAATTTCAGAAGATAAGAATGGAAATACTACTGTTTGATATTTATGTTGTACGTAATTTGCAGAACTACCCAATCTGTGGATTACGCAAGATAATGCCCATTTCCAGCAAGTGTCCCTACTTGTATTAATGAGCAACAACTTTGAATGAAAATATTTGATAAGGATCTTAGTTAATTAATTGTAAATTATAATATCAAAGATTAATAAATTTCAGTGTAAGCATAATAAATATCAATTTGTTAGCAGGGGACTACTAACAAACTAATGGTGTAAAACATGTAAACAGCGAATTTTAGTCAATCATCAAATAAGCTTAAAGTGTCATTGCTCATTCCATAGAATTATGCAGATTAAGTGATTGCCCAAACTCAGGTAATGAACACAAATCATTGTGTAATTACTGAGGTTTGACACACTGTTGCACATTCTTGGGAATTCATAGATTGGGCAATTCCACGTTTGGGGCATGACACTACATTTGCAGAGAAGAAACCAAAATGGTGTTTTGTGATCTCTCACAATACAGGTGCAGGTATAAAACAATGATTTGCTTTTATGTGGAAATGGTTGAAAGCTGATGAATATGTATACAGAAAAGTTATCTGTGAATTGTGATGTGAGTTAATAGGCAGCCTGTGTACCGGATGTATGAACTTCTGTAGCTGCTGGTGAATAAGCATAAACGATATACCATGTGGAAAAGCTGGTATAGGAAAATTGGTGCCTGTTCATGATTGAGTTGACTTGCTATATTCCATTGTACATAAGAGGATGTCTGAAAGTATCTGCATATTTGGTATCCAGTGTATCTTAGGATTATCTTCTTTGCATGATAAGCTGATCTATGAGGAGTATGCTCATAAATATATAGACATAGTTCTCAAAGGATTAAGGGTAGTGAGAGCTAAGTTTATCATTAACTTCAAGATAAAGGAGACTGCCAAGCAGAAAGCGCTTTTTATTTTGTCAATTATTCTGAGAAGCAGTTTATTTATGTAGCCTCTATATCAATGGTTGATCAGTATATGGGATTGTTCCAGCTAACATCTGCCATTTGTAGTTCAGAGATTTTGCCACAATTTTCATGTTTTATGAGTTTTCTCTTTAAGTTTGATTATGTGAGTGGTCAAATTTTAATTTGTTGATGATGGAATGAGAGATTTGCTCAGAATTCTATTGTCCTATTCGGTTAGGGTAATGTTATCAACTCAGTTTCTTATTTTTATTGAACTTTTAAAAGTTGGTTTGTGCATAAAATTTTTTTACACACCGATTATCATAGAAAAGGATTTAATTGCTACTGAATTATTTTCTTATCTATTTTTAATGTGTGCACATGCATGTGCAGAGAGAGAGAGAGAGAGAGAAATAGGAGATAATTTATCTTAATAAATATAGAATAACATTTTTATTTATAAAACGAGTTAAAATAATTGTATGCCATTATGCATGTTGGTTTATCAACTTCAGCAAAACCACCACCTCTCTTACTCTGCCCATCTCGGCATTGTTTACTTCTAATGTACTTGACAGTCCTATTGACCTGCCATGCTATCACCATCACTTTCCCATTTGTCATGGGAAATCGTCTTCCCCTTTTTCAAGCAGGGATTTGTCTAAGCATTCCTCATCTTGGGCAGTTCCCCATGATCCTTTCAGAGTGTTCCATGTGTATGTGTATTAACATCAAGGAGTACTTCACTAAGCCTGACTGAATTATAAAAGTTGTCCATATATAGAGTAGAATATTTTCCAATAAGCCTGTCAAGGAGATGGAAAACAATCTTTTGGAGTGTCCATGCCACCCAATCATAGACTAGAATGTTCCAACAGTGAGAATTCTCAGTCTGCCATGCATCTTTTGATTTCATATTTTATTGGTTTTTGAGGATTATGACATCTAAAGGCTAGTCTACTTTTCCATTTCAGCATCCCCTCATCTCTGTAATGAGGATGATGGGTATAAGTATCCTTTAATTATTCCACTTGGCTGTCATAGGCTTTACAAGGTCCATCCTGTTTATCTTGGCAGTTGTCTAATTGTGCAGTATTGTCATTGACATGTAAAAAATTCATGATAACCTGGAATCTGTTCTTGCTTATATTATGCCAAAAGTAGGGTGTCAGTATAGCTGCTTCATTTGACCAGTACTGAGCAAATTCTGTCTTCCTTATAAGGCCTGTTAATAACATCAGTCCAAAACAGGTTTCACTGTGATTGATGCTGTCATTTGAATCAACATCACTATGACAATCACCTTGATCAGACTCATTGCACTTTCAATTCAAACTATTATTTTTGTCATGTGGATCAAAGTCTATATCCTGGACATCATCGCCATTGCCAAAGAAGTCACTTGCTGTCTGAATCACTGATAATTTCAGAAACTTGTACAGATTATCTGTCTCTTCTCTTCATGCATTGCCATTTTTGAACCAGGAAAGGCACTAGCCAATGCTTAAACTAATGATATCTGGTGGTACTGACCAGCTAGCCGTCTGCTGAGTATCACAAAAACTGTTTGATTGGAGATCTCAGACTTTGGCAGGTAAAGAGTTAAGAAACCAACTATGGCATTCCTGGCAGCATGGGTCACCATCCATCTTTACCTAGCCTCTTCTGATAAAGAAAAGGTCACCATGCCAGTTTTCATTGAGGCTGCATGCAAGTGTCTGATCTACTGCAATTTTGATGAAAGGCTTGTTTTGTTTGTTTCATAGACAGTATGCTCAATCTTCAACAGATTTGCAAAATATCTTACAGTATACTGAACATAATTTGGGTGGAATGTCACCAAGAACAATACAATAAACAAATTTCTTTAAGGTAATAGATATGGATATCCAGATCATTTGTTCTAATAGTCCTAGTGAACAATGGGTACAGCTCAACTAAATCAGTATAAAGCATCCAGTATTCTGCATTCACACCATGCATATTATTTCTAGTGTCTTCTATGTATTTCATGTACTTTTGACCAGATCTGCATAGATAGCCAAAGTCTAAAAAGTCTGTCTGATAATTGATTATTGTTCAGACTTTCTAATTGATCTCTGAAATCTTTAGCTAATGTTTTATTTCTCTTTAGGAATCATCTAATATTGAGTATGTGCATGGCATTAGCCAGAATTGGGTGTAATCATTTTGCACCTATGATGTCTGCTGGATAAATCTATTTATAGACAAATGTTCCAGAACACCTGCTTCAGATAAAACATTTGGCCCACAAAACTCATGTATGATGTATCCTATCGCTGCAGAGAAGCTTAAAACAATGGGGAAAGCTAACTTTGCTACTGCCAGGTCATAAATAAAATAATCATCACCATACTTGTTACCATTTGTGACATTTTCCCAATTTCTACTACTGCATCATGTCATGTGCATGGCAGGTGCACCTTTTCCATATAGCCCTCTTGTTGTCGAGGGAAAGGATCATTTGTGATTCTTGAATTCCATCCAATTCACACTGCAATATTCTGAAGCAATGAAGTGGAAATCGTCTGTATCATATCTTTCTGTAATACTCTAAGCAAGTTTTTGGCTTAGTACCTAGTGTAATTTGATAATCAAATTTACAAATCTTTTGATCTTTTTTATGTATGATTTAGTATTTTTGACAACTGTTTTCAGTAACCTCATTTTACTCTTACTGAAAGTATTGGTTGATAGGATGGGGATGGTAGGTGTATCACCCTCAGTTGTGCTAGGTTTTAGTGGAAGGTTTTGGCAGTACACTCGATTCCCGCATAATCGCGGTTCAGCATTCGCGGCCCCCGGTTATTTGTGGAATTTTCCTTAGAACCTAACTAATAATTGTTCGTGGAAACCCCCGCATATTCGCGGAATTGCAAATATCTTCTGCGATTTTTTTATGGCTTTTTTCGTGGCAATATATATTTTTTCACTCTTTTTAACGCTAAATTATTAATAACAATATAATTTACTAATTTTGTAATATAAATACTAACGTAAATTCAGCAAAATATTGATATAAAATAAATGCTATTGGCTGGAGGTTTGAAAGTAGCCAATCCGAGAGCATTATTCATTTCTCCTTGCTGCTGATTGGCTGCTGCCCACGAGGCGCTGTCTCAGGCAGATGCATCCCAGCAGCCCCACATCATCCCAGTTTACCGCGTGTAGCTATCTCGAGTGTTTGCTGAATGTTTCTCTGAGTGTTGTATTTTTTATTAAATTATTATTATATATTTACTTATATTTTTTAATTATATTTTACGTTATATTTGGACGTTTATAGGCATTTATAGGCATTTTTATGGACCACGTCCAATATTTGCAGTTTTTCACTCTTCGCGAATGCTCTAGGAACATAACCCCCACGAATACCGGGGGACAACTGTATATAAAAAATGTTGTGGAGTGTACCTGAACCAGAAAGTGCTTTATTGAGCTTCTCATAGTTATTATGTTCAGTACCTGTGGCAAGATAAGGATTTGTAAGTAAACTAAAGCATTTCTGGTTTAACTTATACATCAACCAAAATGGTTCAAAATTTCTATTATGCCAGTAGTACTTTTCAATCCAGTGGCAATGCAGATGTGCTTAGCAGTTTTCACATCTTTGCATGTTGTGGTAAATATTGCATCCTGAGATGCACCACTGACATATCTGGAATTAAAACCTTGCCAACTGTAAATGCAATTATTGGAGAAGATAATAGATCTGATTTTAGCAATAGTCAGGTTATTGTTCTTAATTCAAGAGCTCTGTATAATATTAAATGCTTCTGTAGTTTCCAAGGCGCATTTTATATCAATATCCCTGTTGTGTACAACATTACTTTGTTTCCTGGAATATATGCTGATAGAAATGCTTGCCCCAAATTTGTTTATTTTCTGTAACAGAGACTTGGTTGTGTACCTTGTGATGTTTACCTCAAACTCTTCAAGTGTGGTAGTTTATTTGTTATTTAATGAATGTATAAATTCTTTGCATTTTTTTGGATGATATACATCTCTATACAGTCTAATAGTTCAAATTTTCTTTCTGTAAGCATCACAAACATCAACATATCCAAATGAATTTTTTTATTCTTACTCTTTCTTTTTTCTCAGACTGATTCAAATAATTTTTATGACAAGTATAGTGATATTTAATTTTCTTTGCTATAAGATCAGTGTTTCCATCATTTAGGATTTTTGCTGCTGCTGTTATTGGATTACTAGCTACAATTGTCTTAAACTGACCCAATGTTTCAAGTGACTGTTTTACTTTCTTATGCATACAATTACAAAATATGCACGCAGACTAAAGCACACCTAATGTAACTGCTCTGGATTTGTCTACTTTGAATCTTAATACTAGATAGTCCTTCCACTTGCTTTCCCAGGCTTCAAAGGAACTTTCGAATTTTGAGAAATTGTAGTGAAATTTTTTAGAATTTGCTATGGTACCATCAAGGTTACTGAAGCTTTCAGGTAAATCAGAGCAGATCTTGGCATCTTAGGTTAGGTGAAAATTGTGATTTAAAATGATTATCATATGATTGGCATTACAAAGAAAAAAATGAAAACTGGATCAAATGAGCTGCTTTGTTCAAACATGCCCATAGTATTAGTACATAGGTGGCACCACTATCACCATGGTGAATAATTTAGACTTATTTTATATAGGGAACAATACTCTTGTAACCAAATTGCCATAAAATTACTTAGGTTTGTTTGATAAATAGCTTTAAAAGTTAGGGTCAGGGACACATTCACCATTTAAAATACCATATTTGGAATTTATTATGCCCAGGTATATCACAATGGCCATTCTAAGTATTTTAACACAAATTTTACTTAAATTAGATTACTGTTTACAATGTTATTAATGAAACACACTTTTTTTCCGAGTTATGTCGTTTTTGTTTTTACCAACATTGATGTGAAAAACATTCTCTCATGCTGGGACACTTAAGAAATGAATCTCTGAAATCACCACAGAATTTCAAGTAAGAATGTGCCTTTGAATCTTTTGACATAGACATGTATAAAAGTGTCTGCCAGCCCTCAGACAAATACCTGCACTTAACAATCATTTATTATATGTATAGCTAATGGTGCTGTGCTGCTTTTTATAGTACTATACAAAATATGTTATAGAAGCTCAATATAGCAGATTCTTCCAAATGTTTAATATCAGCTTTTAAGCTATATCATTTTTCTCAGTTAATCTGAGTTAGATGTTTTTAGAAATTGAACATAATTTCAAACTTCACTATTTGTGGGGAAAAAAGTAGATTAGTATTTTATTTATTCATACAGAACTAGTACATTTCTAAATATGTAAAGTTGCTAATTTTGGCAAATTTATTTGTTAAAAAAATTAAAACTTTTTTCACATACTAAACAGGCAATTTTAAGAAGTGGCTTTCTTATATGAAAATGTACATAAAAATTCATTATGGCATTACTCTATAGAATTTTTACATTTAATTTAAGTTTTGGAATTTGGAATGCAAGAACTGATTTATTGATTTGTCGTCAAACATTTAAGAAGGAGTATTGTAAAGCATTTTCTGGCCAAGATAATGTTAAATGTGTTTTTACTGTTTTTGTCGGAAGAATCAAATATCAGTAAGGAAATAGTAATCTTTAAAGTATTTTTTAACCAAGAATCACCAAAATGGTGAAGTTATGCAAAACACTCTTGATTGGTATCCCAGGTTCAAACTCTTTAGCAACAAGAGATATGCAAAGAAGGACGGAAACTAAAAAGAAATTGTATTCTTTACTGTCAGAGATACAGGATGGGTGGGGATGAGTTCAATGTTTAGGTTGCATTAAAGATGTGGTTGGAATTCTAAAGATAGATGAAATAATGGGCAAAGAAGTTCATTGTATCCTCGTCCATTATACTGTTCACAGCTGGAGGATTGAAGAGAGCTATACACCAAAATATGCTTCACATTTATGCAGGTTTGCTTGACCAAAAAGGCAATATAAGATGTCTTAACAGTGATATAGTGGCCACCATAATTCCTGATCCAAATTCTGTTGAAAATATTTGGGGCCACTTAGACATTAAATTAAAAGAAGATTGGCTGTCATCAAGGAAGCAACATTGTGGATGTTATAGGAAAAGTGAAAAAGATTGGACTTAGACTACATCAGACAGGTTGCTGAGACAATGCCAGAGTAATATGGTATAGTAATTTACAAATACAGTTGTCCCCCGATATTCTCGGAGGTTACGTTCCTAGAGCACCTGCGAAGAGTTAAAAACTGCGAATATTGGACGTGGTCCATAAAAATGCCTATAAATGCCTATAAACATCAAAATATAATGTAAAATATAAGTAAATATATAATAATAATTTAATTAAAAATACAACACTCAGAGAAACACTTGAGATAGCTATACATGGTAAACTGGGATGATGTGGGGCTGCTGGGCTGCATCTGCCTCTGCCTGAGACAGCACCTCGTGGGCAGCAGGCAATCAGCAGCAAGGAGAAATGAATAATGTTCTCGGATTGGCTACTTTCAAACCTCCAGCCAATAGTGTTTATTTTATATTGATATTTTGCTGAATTTACATTAGTATTTACATTACAAAATTAGTAAATTATATTGTTATTAATAATTTAGCGTTAAAAAGAGTGAAAAAATATATATTGCCACGAAAAAAGCCATAAAAAATCACAAAAGATATTTGTGATTCCACGAATATGCGGGGGTTTCCACGAACAATTATTAGTTAGGTTCTAAGGAAAATTCTGCGAATGCTGAACCGCGATTACGCGGGGGTTGACTGTATAAGGAATGACACACTGGATATCAGTTAGAGATTTTGATTATGCACCTTTACTTTCTACACATACTTTCTTTTTCAGAATAATGAATTGGTCTGCAGTAAATGTAAAATTATATTTCATTTTCCATTGATATATTTGCTTTTTAAGTAGATAAGTAATTTGGCAATGTTTCAATTTAATACCTAATCAGAGACCAAGTTTTTTTACATTAGCCTAATTTTAACAGATACTATATAATTTCTTTTTTTGTTGTTGTTAAAATGTTAATGAAGTTTTAAAAAAAAGTTGAATACTATGTTAATATTCTTTTTAAAGGAATGTATAAAATGAAAAATTATTTACTTGTTTTTTTTTTTAAATTCCAGATGGCTGTTTATTAACAAATGAGAAGACTATAAGCGAACAAGATGTAAGTACTTAGTCATTTTTTCTTTGTTCTTGTACTGGAGGTGTAAAAAAAATTCTGTATTGATAAACCAGTAAGTTTGATTTTCTAAAAAATTTAAAGTGTTAAAATAAAACAAGTTTGGCTGGGTTAAAAGGGCTGTTTGTAGTATCTACTGGTGATATTTCTATACTTTGCTTTTGCTGCTGTTATTATTAGGTGCTGATTTCAAATCAATGACCTGTTAATAGTTTTGCTAACTTATCTTTCACTAGTATACCAGCAGGTTTATGGCAAATAAGGAGTACATTTTGAGGAAATTCAAACCTTTTCTGAGTTGCTATATGCCTCAACCTAACTACTTTATTGAATAATAATTTACGAGGTTTAGTCAAAAAAGTATCTGACCTTTGGCCAAAAAACTCACAATTTTGACTTAGTGTCCTTCAAAGTATTCGCCTTGGGAGTCTACACACTTCTGCCAGTGTTCCTGCCACTGCTGGAAACATTTCTGGAAATCACCTTTTGGGATGCTGTAGAGCTGTGCCGTCGAATTTTGCTTAATGTCCTCTGTTGACTGAAATCTTCTCCCTTTGAGTGTTTTTTGAGCTTTGGGAATAGCCAAAAGTCACACGGAGCCAAGTCTGGGGAGTAGGAAGCCTGACAAACAAGTGGTGTGTTATGCTTGGCGAGGAACGCTTGGACGACGTGGGCGGAATGAGCGGGTGTGTTGTCATGGTGGAGTTGCCAGTTCTTTGCCGCCCACAGGTCGGGTTGTTTTTGCCGCGCAGCTTCACGAAGGCGACGAAGAACCCCCAGTTAGTATTCTTTGTTAATTGTCTGACCTTGTGATGCATATTCATTATGCAAAATACCTCTGTAGTAAAAAAAACAGGTCGTCATCAGTTTAACATTGCTGCGCACCTGTCTTGCTTTCTTTGGTCTTGGCGAGGATGGATGCTTCCATTGGGATGATTGCAATTTTGTTTCAGGGTCATAGCCGTACACCCATGTCTCATCGCCAGTTATGATAGTGTTCATGAAGTTTTGATCTTGGCTAGCACACTCTAGCATGTTCTGGGAGATTTCCATTCTGTTTTCTTTCTGTTGATCAGACAGCAACTTTGGTACGAATTTGACTGACACCCTCCTCATGCACAAATCTTCTGTTATAATTGACTGAACTGACCCATGGCTGATTCCAACTTCGGCAACAATTTCCTCAGTAGTCACATGACGGTCTTCATAGACTATTCCTCGAACCTTTGCAATCATTTCGTTGTTTCTGCTAGTCGATGGTCTGCCACAACGTGGCTCACTGTCCACTGAGGTGCGGCCATCTTTGAACCGGTTGTACCACTCCTTTATTTGTGTTTTTCCCATAGCATCATCTCCAAAGGCCTTCTGAATATTCTCGATAGTCTGGGCTTACGTATCACCAAGTTTTTGGCAGAGTTTGATACAGTATCTTTGCTCAATGCGCTCGGTCATCTTGACACATAAAGAAAAACTGCACAGCACACTCTTCACGTCTGTACTCAATGCGTCACTGTGGGCGACTGGCGCAACCTACAGACACGAAAATTTTTGCGCATGCTCAGGAAGGACGCGGCCACCTAATACCCATGCGGATTTTGCTCACGCATTATTTTGTTCAAACAAATTCAAGGTCGGATACTTTTTGACTACACCTCATATACTTGAATATAAATTGTACTGACATGTGACCAAAGCAGGATGAAAAATGGTTGAAAGCATTACTTATTATGTTAGAAATAGATATGATTTCAGGTGTGATCCTGCCTAGTAATTTTGCTAATGACCAGTTAGTAAATTTCTTTTTCTTAGAAAAATGTTATGCATGAACAGACATTTTATTATACAAAAAAAAAAAATAAAAGCTGGTTTTAATTTCATAGAAATCATAAATTAAAGAAAAAATAATATTTTGTAAAAAATCTGAATATTACTGTTATATTACTACTATATACTGTAGAAACTCACTTATCGAACATCTGTTGTTTCACACTGGGTTATCTGACTGGCCTTTGTGAGTCATGCATGCATGAGAATGCTGCATCATGCATTTAACTCTCGGAAAACTTCATTTAATTTCAGCTACAGAGAGGTGCTGCATTCACAGCATGTTTAAACTTTTTACAAATTTTTCTAATATTAAATCCATGAGCAGCAAAGGGTGGCTCTATCCTTCAAGGACAGATTGTAGACACTTGAAAGATTGAATAATTTTACTTTTCCAACTTTACTGCACAAGAAGACACCATGTTTCCAGACAGACTTCTCATAATCTGTTTTTTTTTCGGGGGAGGGCAATTATAATTGGCTACTGTTCAGACAAATCAACATTTCACTGTTAATAAGAATCTTAATTGGAACCAAAAACATCAAACTTTGGAATAAAGAAGGCAGGTATGAGGTTGGCAGAATTTCTGGTGGATCTAGTTTGTTTGGGGAAAGTGATGAAATACCAGAGGAAAACTCTTGCAAGTAGATAGTTCAGAAGGGTAAAAAAAAAAAAGCTTGTCATTAGTTCTATACTAAGTGGATTCATTAGATCTAAACCCAAGTCAGTCATTTGTGTTTTACCTTTACAATACCCTTTGTATGAACAATTCTTAAAAAAAGAATTTTGAAATGCTCCAAATTTTTCTGTGCTGGTTTGTATGCAATGATCATGCAATTTATATACTTAAGTTGCAGCCAAGTACTGTGCTAAAGGAATACTTGAAAGGACGTAATATGTTAATATTTTCAGTACTTGCAGAACAACACATTTTCCTACTTAGATATGCTTGCCTTATCTGGTGGCTTGTTGCCAAGTCACATTCATTATCAGATACTGCAGACAACAGAAGATAGGTAGATGAATGTGTATTTTTTGTCTTCTCATAGAGTATTTAAAGTTAAGAAATAACAGAACCAGATTCACACAGCCTATAAACTTGTATAAGCAACCAGGCTTGAAAATCAACATACCTCTTTTAGCAGTAATATTTTTGTCTGGGTAGCTGCTGATCAGAATTAACTGTCTTAACATTTGGCTGGTTTATAACAACTAATCTTATTAACTGAATGTCAAATTATTATTTATTTTGAGCATAAGTGATTGCAAAGTGTCTTTCAATGAAGAATTAAATGAAGAACATCTATAGTTTAATAAAAAAACTCCATTTTTTTTTTTTTTGTATTTTTGAGTATCAGAAAATATAGCTAAATAGAGTACTGTTAATTTATTATTTGATTATCGAAGTATTTTTTATTATGAGAGTTAATTTTTAAACTTAATTTTTGT
Organism: Nautilus pompilius; assembly: GCA_018389105.1. NCBI lineage: Eukaryota > Metazoa > Mollusca > Cephalopoda > Nautilida > Nautilidae > Nautilus > Nautilus pompilius. The sequence goes on along the minus strand of JACATO010000334.1, from coordinate 1,254,333 downwards.
GTATTACTTTAAAATCATTGTTGCAGTAATTTAATTAATTTAAGATGAAAAATTTGTAATGTAATCTGTAAAGTTGTGTACACAGTGTGGTACACTGGCTGCTTCATATTACACAGATTTTCTATATTTTTAGTCATTTCTGTATGTACAATTTATTTTTCACAATATTGGGAGTAAAATGAAACTTTTAAAAAAAATTTGAAGCGATTTTTCACCTTTTACAGCTCAGAATGACTTTACTTTTACTATCTGTCTCAATAGTATTGTATTGCGAGCCAATTAAAACTATTGACATAGACATTTTAAATTGTATGTGACCACACAATGTCAAGATAAGTAAAAAATATTGAAAAAGAAAATAGTTTAGTTTGAAATTTATAAGACCTTCCTGAGCATCTTTTCATCCTTTCTCTGTTTTGTTTTTTTTTTTTCAAAGTTGGCAGCTATAACATTTATATTGATTTAAATACATTGTGTACTTCACTGTAATTTTAAGGGCTTTAAGTTTGCTTAAAACCTAAAATAACAAAAAAACAAAAGAAGAAACAATGTCACAATTTGGATATGCAGAGGAGGGAAAAAAATAAAAGCTGCTGATTTATCTATTTGTAACTGACATTTTGTGTATCTCACTTATGCAATACTATTAATAATCTTTATTTAGCAATTAAATATAGATAACCTGACCTATGCTCCAAAGTTTGATTTACTATTTTTTATTTTTTTTTTTTTTTTGTGAAATTTGGAAATGGTTGAGTGTGTATTTACTAGACCTGTAACGATTCACCAGTAAATACACTGGTAAAGCATATGTCTTGCCATGATATGCATATATCATATGTGAGCAAGTTATCAAAATCTTAATAAGTTTGAGGTCTGCATAGGGTGGGAAGTAATTTTCACATGTGAACTGAAGACTAGTTGTATGTAAAATCTAGCACTTCGTACAGGAAAACTTTAGACTGGTTGCTTAGTCAATCAGAATGTCTATATGTGCACTTATACACAGATGTGTAAAATTACTCGCTTTATTAGTGCTTGTTCTCTCAGCACTTTTCCTCCATTATTTCATGCAAATTTAAAGGATTTTGAGCTTGCTATCTCAAGCTTGAAATCCATGTCAAAAGCCATATAAACTTGAAAGTAAAGTGATTTTCTTGTTAGAAGATTCTAAAGAGAAAAATATTAAGTGAAAGTATATAAACAGAAGCTCCCTCCAGCTTTGAATTTAAAGTAATCTATATTATGAAAACAGGCAGAGTCACCAGAAACATTGGTATTTCAACAGCTCAAGCAGTGACAGTGCAGTGGTTTCCAGTTCAAATGCAACTTTGGGATCAAAGGTAAATGACTTATTTCAGAAGAAAGTAGTTATTAACTCTTTCCATGCACAAGAAATAATTAAGCAAAAATCAGCATTTTTATCTCATATGACCTTAGGATGTACACCAGCTTTCATAAAGTTAATTGATGTTTTAGAGCAAAGATATTACCTTCAAGGCCATACTTCAGTGTGTAACATTCTTGTATAATGAAGTTGAAGGGAAGGCTGCTGTAGATCTATCAAAGGATATTTCTATAGCGTCAAACTTTCGCACTCAAAATCAGGAACAAGCTATTATCAAAACAGCCACTGAATGGAACATTGCATCCAAATTGCTTAAATTGTGGTGTGACAATCAAAGCAAGAAGACTGCAGCCACCCATATATTGGTGGTTTTGCACATACACTAAATTTGGCTACAAAACAAAGATTGGAAGTGTGAAAGTCTGATCGTTTGCTTGGTCATGTGAAAGAATAGTATCATACTTCTAAAATATAAGAGTTTTTGCTATCCTCAGAAAAGCTAGCTTTGTTGAAAACTCAGATAAATTATGATTGTCAGTCAAGATGGAGCAGTGCATTTGACATGCTAGAGAGGTATATTCTGCTAAAGCCTGCCATTTTGGTCAATTTGATATCAAACGAAAGTGCAAAAGGACTTTAAAGATATGGTCACTTTGTCAGCAGAAGATTCAAGCAGCAATAAGCTTATACTTTAAAATCAATGAAAACAAATACTATTTTGTGTAATACCAACAGTGCCAATCTCTCTCTCTCTCTCTTTCTTTGATATTGTCTCTCAAGAACATAATCATGAGGGTTGTATCCCAATACCCAGATGACTGCACTTATCCAATGCCATACAGGCTATTCACAACATAATGTTGGCAAGATATGAAGATGAAAGTGTCTAGAAATTCCTGCTCAAGGCTACAGCATTTGATCTAAGATTTTACTTTCTACCCTTCTCAGTAAGGAACAAAGACATGTTTGCTGATCTAGTTGGAGAAACTGAAAAGATCACAAAGGCTATTGATAACCACCAAGGAGAGAGAGATCTTTAAATTATTTCAGAATGTCAAAGCAAAAATTCAGGATTTCACTGCTCTGTGTTGAGAAAAGTACATTTCAAAGCCACTAATTTAGCTTATTTCGGAATTTTTGACAAAAGTTATTGTTTTGTTTATTTAAAAAAAAAAAAAACGTTACAAAACTAACTATTGTTGCAATTTTTTAATGTTCAGACCCAAACTTACCTTGTTATTTAGCTTGTCTGTAAAGCAAGAGTAATGCAGGCCATCCCACTCCTCTCTAGCCAAGAATAAGATGGCTATGCGGGCCTTTTTGGTGATGTTTTTATTACAAGCAGTATTCTTGGACGTTCACCAGCAACAAAAAAAATTGATGAGGTAAACTAATATAAAGTGGTGACGTATTTCATTTTACAATAATTTCTTAGACTGGAAATCTTGTGAACGTAACTACCCACCTTTGGCTAATTAGCCAAATATCATGGCTATTCCTACTACCTTAGTAGTGACTGAAAGTGTATTTTTGACATGTGGAGACACTGACTATGCAAAGGGCATTTCTTCACCCAGATAATGTTGACTCTTCAATCTTTGTTTAAAAAAAAAAAATTCTCATAGGTGTATGATGAAGAAAATAAATACATTTTCCTTTAATTTATCATAACACTGGGCTGATCTTGAATGAAACACAGTACTTCACTAAAAGTCTGCACTTTATCATGTATAGGCTTGTTGTTGTTTGATGTTAAAGTGCCAGGTAGGTTTTATCCCCCTCCCGCCAAAATTGTATTTAAATACTGCTAATTTTTCTTTGTATGGATTTAAAAGATTGCCATTGTTGCTTTCCACCCCATCATAAGAGAGAGTTTATTTTTAATGTATTGATTTGTACCAAATTGGTTTTGTATAATTAATACCAGTGGCGAACTGGCCCACCAGGATACTGATAAATTTCTCGGTAGGCCCCAAAGTGATGGTCCATCTGGAAATAACAGAAAAAAGAAAAATATTGCATAGATTCTGAGATTTAAATAAGACTTTGATGGTATAATTTCTTTCAGTAGGTAATAGATATCCTCAATTCCTTGTTTGATGAAGCATGTTTTTTTTTTTTTTTTTTTTTCATTTTTAAGGATCTTTTTTAATTTTGTTTTGGTTTATGAGATATTAAGCATTATAAGAAATGTTCCTTCGGTAATTCGGACATAATTTCAGCTAGTGTAATTCCAAATTTCCTGGGTCACCGCACCGACCTGCTGCTACTGTATTGGTGGCACTGGTTGCAACATCAACTGTTGCTGGGTCATGGAACTTGTAAATACAGGCAAGCCATTCCTATTCGTTTTTCTGCATTATTTAGCCCCAGCCATGTGTCGTGACCTTTTGAGGGGGCCCTTCTACAAGTTTTCCGGGTATAAATTTTAGACCTAGTCCGCCACTGATTAATATTATAGTAACCTAAATTATTAGAATGTTGCTATGAGTTCTAGTCAACTTGTTGAGACTTGCATGGTCTTGTAGATTATCTTTTGGCTCTAATGAAAGATTTGGGAGAATTGTCAAAGTGGCATTTCTGTAGAAATAAACTGTTTCTGATACTACTAATGTATTTGATAGTCTTGATTCATAGGTTAATAACAGATTGATTAAACATTGATTGAATTGCTATTTATTTTTGGAAAAATAAATCAAATTAGTGCGCTGGCTTAAAGAACAAATGTACAAACGTCTGATTTCTTGTTTTTAGTTAGCATTGTAATGATTTACTGTGTGATTAGTTCTAAAATCTTACTTTATTAAATTAACTAATTTTTTTTAAGTCTTATGGTTATTGATTATTAAGATCTGTACATTGAAAAAAAAAATTATAGTAAATTGTTCAACTTAAATTCTGAAACATACATACCGGTATTCTTAATATTTTTACTATTACTCAAAGCTACAAAAACTGTATTAACCTTATTCTAGATGGCTCACCTGGACTAGTGCCATTGTTTTCTTAGTGCCCTCCCAATCAAAGAAATTTTAAAAAAATAAAAAAGTATTGGTTTTTAAATATGGGGCTTTGTTCTTCTGTTGTAAAAAAATTTTTTTTTTCAAAATTGTAAATATAACTAAACAAGGAATTTCTTTAGGTCTGGATAATAGATACCAGTAAATAAAAAATACATGCTGATAATTGTTTCTTGAATATATAAAGAATAATTAACATATAAAATAGATGTTATTTGGCAATTTAAAGATGCTGATTTATTAATATCCAACTAAACTACACCTTTACACATTAACCAGTTGCTATAACAACACTAAAGTTCTGGACATTACAGTTTATGGTCACTAATAGATCTGTAGTATTTTAAATAATGATAATTTAAAGAATTTTTACTGCTATATAAGTAATCATAAGTTAAATTCTAATGAATGAAAATGATGCAACAATATGGTTTCTCTTTTTAAAAAATTTACCACATTTAAATATACAGGTTTTAAATAAAAATATTGAACTTGTAGACAAATAACTATCACTTAATTTTATTATTTTCATTGATTGTTATTAACTTGAAATAAATCTTAGAGAGAATATATATATATTTTTTCAATCAGCTAGTTCAGAATAATAAATGTTAATGATTAAAGGCCATAACATTGCCTAACATTTATATTAGTAGGTGCCATGCATATTGGCAGTTCAGTCTTTAGAAACAAATCAGAATTTTACCTTTTCACATCCTCTGGTTGTACATGGGCAAGGAGAAATGTTAGAAAGGCTTTTTGACCTAATGTGTTTAGAATCAACTGTCAAGTATGGTGAATTTTTAGTAGTGGTGTGGGGAAAGCAGATATGCATTCTTTTATAGACATGTAAATTCTGATGGTTACATATACATTCTTTGGGATACTTTCTGCTTGAACAAATGAATTCACTATGGTAACATGCCATGTATGTAGAACCATTACAACTTGGAAGATGCAGAATGAACTGCAGTTGCTTCCCTGCTACCCATAGACTGGATATGAACCTCATCAAATGATCAAAATTAATTTTTACAGTAGCAATTGAAGGAATACCTGCATTCTCTGCACATCAAGGAAAGAAATCCAAAAATGTACATTGTATGAACAACACATGATGTTAATCATAGCTGGAATTCTGAACTTTGGAAACTCATGTAAATTACTTCTCTCACTTAATCTTGGTACATCTTTGCACACAATTCACCCATCAGCATTTTCTTTATAAACTGGCCATGCTTGTAATGTAAGTAAGTTTAGGAATCTCTAGGTGCTATTTAACACAATGTTGTGGCTTAGGCTTTCAAAATGGTTCAAGAAGAAATGCTGCAAACTGTGATGAACATTGTACTAGGAAACAACAGCAATGTCATTTTTATGGGACTAACAAGGTACTCTCAGACTGGCTCTATTCATGGAGAAACTTTGTTCAGGTGGCCCAAGGGTTATGAATCCTTTGAGAAGATTTTGTCACCATTGCCAGATAAAACTGTTCTTCAACAGCATGATTTTGACAGTTTACAAAAGGGTTCACACTAGTGCTAGCAATCCAGAAGACCACTGATCCTTATCTCTTTAACATGGTTCCATCAACAGATATGCATGAAATTGGCAACAAAACATTGCAATTGGAGGTTAAATTGTTGGTGCACATTTTCTTTCATTTTAGTCTCATGCTTTGGGCATCAGGATCAGATAGATGTACATGAAAATACCACAGTATGTGGATGCTTGCCACCAGAAATCTTATTGATTTAACTAATATCTCATTTAGCATAGGTTCATGAACTGAAGATAGTCAGTCATGAGAGTTGGTGTTACTGATTGTACATTGAAATTTATCTAGTGCTAACATTACTAAATGCATTCAACCAAAAGAAAATTTTAAAAATAAATCTATCTATCTATGAAGTAGAAATACATATAAAAATTAAGGCAGGAATGTTTTTAGTGATTTGGTTTTTTTGATGGTAATGTCTGTTTTATAGAAAAGGTTTTAGTCAGTGTGAGAATTTTCCTTAAGTTACTTTGATTATTCATTGTTTATTCCTAATTAATTTTTGTTTAAAATTTTTATATTACAAAGAAATAATTTAGGTTTTATTTGTAAGAGCTTTGTAGAACTTTATATGCTTGTGTGTATGTATCTCTCTCAACATTTTTTGAATGCCTGGTTATTTTCTCAAATGCTCTTAAAACTTTAGCAGCTTAAAAATTATGACATTTTTTGCATTTAATACTGCTAATCATTTTATTTAAAGTTCATTACCAAATCTTTTTAAAGTTTAAGGAAGGTATGTTGTTGAATTCTTGATTTCAGTATTTTATATACATAATTTTTTTATTCACTGCTCTTACCAGTACATATTTGATTGAACTTCTAATTTTATATAGAACTATTATTATTTGTAATTACGTTATGCACTTGAAAATTTGGCAGATCTTAAATCGCAATTAAGATAGGAAACAACAAGAGACTGAAATATTTAAAATACAAAAACAACAACAACCAAGCATATCTCCAAATGACAAAAATTGAAAGTGTGCAGTTTTGTGTAATAATATACCCTGTCATACTTATGTAGGGGCGTTAGAACAAGATTAAAGGGGAAAAGTCATCTGATTGTTAATGAAAGAGTTAAGATTTTTTGTATTTGATTCAATTATTTGTAATTATAAATTCATAGAATGTCTAGTCAGAATGGTTAACATCATTCAAAGAAAATTTTATCAGAATTTAATACTATATGGTTCAAAAAGTAGGATTTTTCCCTTTTAAACCCTTTTATTAGTCATTTAATCAGTTGGCTTAAGCAAGCTGAGAAGAGTTTGTTGCTTATGCTACTGTCTTCCTTTTCTTCTAGGAATCCTGATTCTTGTGGAAACGTTAATATTTTAAAGAATAAAAAAATATTTGAAACTATAGCTTTATAGCCAGTTTGTACTTTGATATGTAATAAAATAGTTTTCTTTTTACAAAATGAAACTTGGAAATATCACAATTAGAACAGCAAATTTTGTTAATTTTCTTCATACAATGTTTGTGCAATATTCTCATTCTTTCTGGCTATAGATATCCCTCTTTGATGAAAATGCTTTTATATAAAAGCAATAACTTAGCTCGAATAATGGTTCTTTGCAGTATCACAAACAATGATTCTAACCAGTATAATCAGGAATTTTAAATGCTTCAGTAGAGACAAATCTCTATTTTGATTGTCTGGGAAAATTGATTACTTTCTCTGAATATTTAGTGGTGTTTCTGTAGATGTGAAAGTTACATCCATTGTTATTGTGGGGGATTGTTCACACAAGTAACTTCCAGGAATAGAGTAGCACTTATCTTAATTCCACTTCAAAATATTTATTGGGGTTTCAAGAGTTGGCAGGAAAAACAATCATTAACCCAATTATCTGCATGCAAAACATGAGATTTGGCTTAAACAGGAATCTTTTGTGTACATTCAATTTTGAAAAAAAAAATATACTTTTAAATTTCTATGAGGAAACAGTAGTAAAAATAATAAAGAAATATTTCAATAAATAACTAAATGATAATTAACAAAATGTTTTAACTGCAACATTGTAGTAAAACAAATTAGAAATTTGGGGAATATAGTACATTCAAAATGACACTTCCACATTTTTTTTTCAGCTTAGCTTAAACCAGCTATCTTAACATGGCGAGAAAATAGATTTAGCAAAGTGAAGCTAAGAATTAACAAAATGTAACTGATATTAAGACAATATATTGGATAAAAAATAAAAATTTGATCAAATAGCTTTACTTTGCATGTCTGTTAGGAAGTAACTTCTTACACATTTACTGTAATACTGTGACTGTTTGAATACATGTTAATATGTGCATGAATCTCATCACAGTCTACAGTCGGATCATGTGTTCATTGATGTCATTGTTACTACCCTAGAACTATAATCCCATGATTGAAGAAGCGTTTATGTCTTAGCTGATAGTTTCATATAGATTTCATACTTTGTTTGCATGCAACACATTTAGAATGTTCTTTTGATAATGCAAGAGTCTTATTTTTAGGTATTTGCCAACATTTTCATAAACATTAGAAAGATCAGTAACAGTGTTGCCATTTATTTTGTATACATTTCTCATTTTGACATTAGAAGATGCACCAAGTGTATATCAAAAGGCAGTACAACATGAAATTATTTGGTATGTCACAGTTAATCTTGTCCTTAATTTTCCTTGTAACCACACTATTTAGCGCTGAGGATTAACCCTTCATAGTTCCTAGTTATTTTAATTAAAATAGATACAGCTGTAATACTCTGACAATGCATATGACAAGTGTAAGAGCTTATGCCTGATATAAAAATGTGCATGACTGATCTACACTGCTACAGAACAATTACATATCTTCAAATAGGCAAGAAAAAAACCCCTGTTCATTCCATGGCAGTTACTTAAAAAATGGTTTTATCTTTATTTCATCTACAAAATGATATAGCTTTATCCAACCATATTTAAAGTAAAATTTGTTGTAAAACATTTCTAGTATTTATAGGAATATTTCACATTTTATGAATATTTTCCCAGCCTTGTCCTTTCATATTTAGTTAAATGGTTATTATAATTGCAAACAAAGTTGAAAGAACAAAGTCTGTCTTTTATGTAATTTTTTCTACACTGCCAGTCTGACTGATGTTAAACTTATGTATTTCATAAATGAAAATAATATTTTGGATGCTTTTTTAAAGTGCACTGATATTAATTTTTTAAAACTATTTACGATCATAAGTAATTTCTTTTTTTTTTTATTATGACAATTTTGTGACTAATATTCAGAAGACATTTTAGTTATCAGTTGCCACTTAGAGGAATAGTTAGTTTAATTCATTCATAGTGAGAGCACGGTATCTTTATTTTTTTAATGAAGTCCAACCTCAGTAGTAGCTTATTGTCCAATTTGCTGCTTAGAAGAACCAATAGTGACCAGAATTTTACCTAGGTTACAGAACGACAGGTGTGTAACCTGAATTTTGATGTTACCATGAATAGTTAAAGAACTCTGTTTGAAGTTAAGAGCAGCTGATAAACTAGAGTGTAAACATAATAATTGGATAGGATTATTTTACAAATAAGGGGTAACTTTCAATCTCATGCTAAATTAGGCTAGTGCCCTGCAGAATGAAAGGAAAAGTGGAAAGATATTTCAACAGGACAGTTGTTTTTTTGTTTCTCACTTAATTGATGAATAAACAATTTTCGACAGTATGTATGTATATTTTAGATTAGGTTTTCTTCAGCAGACTTATGTGATTAGATTTGACTGGTTAAGTAACATCATGGACTATTTTATTTGCTTTGTGCTTTATTATGAAACACTCAGCACCTGCAGTATACTGAATATTTCACACGAGATGCGACTTTACAACAGTTGATGGTAGTGACTTTTCATGCTGATTGAATTTTCAGCAAGCTTTTGTTTACCATGTACTCAGAACATCGCGATCAATTTACCATTTGATTTAACACGACTCTCTTTTCTTGTTGATAATAACTCTGTTGCGAAGTTTTGTGAGCAAGTCTTCTGAAAACTATCATGAAGGAGTGATGAGTGAGAAATATATTGCAATTTTTATTCTGTGGAGACTTCATTAGCTATGGATGAAAATAGATGTCACTGATTCAAATCAGTTGATAATTTTTATAAGAACAGTTTTGATGTCCAAGAACTATTGGACTCTGTTGAGCTGGAATTATCTACAAAGGTTCTGACATTTACAATGCTCTTTTGAATGTACTTGAACAAATATACTGTTGAAAAATGCATCTGTATTGTTACTGATGGTTTAAAGTCCATGACTAGGGTTAGTTGATTGGCCGAGACAAAATGGCATTAAGTGTCCTTTGTCTCATTTTATCATTCACCAGAAGGCACTAGGCTTAAAGAAGTGATGACAAATGTTAAAATTACAAATATGATACAAGCAGGCAACCATGCTCAAATCCATTAGAAGCTCTGATTATTCCTTCAAGTTAAAGCAGTACACAACAATATATTTCTCCACACAGATATTCAATGGCTAAGTTCTAAGAAAACTTATCAAGTTTGGTGCTATTAGGAGAGAGAACCACATTTTTATTAGATCAGGTCAAAGGTAACACTGCCATTTTTGAAGATCTGCAAGATGTTTCTCTGCACACTGGCCTTTCTGACCAACATCACTGTTTACCTTAATACACTGAACAGCCTCTGCTTCCAAAGAGAAAGCCAAAACATTTCAAATATAATTGGTTGCATTCACTGATTTCAAAGAAAACTAGATGTATTGAAATGCTCCATTCAAGAAAACAATTTTGAACTTAAAACTGAATTTAACACCAGGTTCAAAGACTTAGACACTAAGCTATAGTTGACATCCATTCAATGACCCTATTGGTGTTAAGAGTAACTCATAAGCAGAAAGGTATATTCTATGTTAATATTTTTTAAAATTGATTCCTAAAGATTGTTACCCCAAATTGCATGACTTTGATTGAAAATTCTTTCAATGTTTGGAAATGCCTACTTTTTTTACATTATTTATTCAAATTAGCTAAACATTTTTTCATACAGAAATAGTAACTCTATAGAAGAGTTTGTTGCACTTGTTAAATCTCATCTACATTATTCATTTGTGCAGAATCTGTATCAGGATAACCTGTATGGGTAAAAAGGAACCTAGTTTTTTCTACACTCGCAGTGACTGCTTTACTTTGTGCTTCAGTTTCTTTAGGATTTGCATCAGCCAGCACACACTCAACAGTTTTAATATATCTTAACTCATGAAAAATTAGTAAATTGTTATCTGCAGCAACAAAATCTTAAATCTACTTTTCTGAAACATCTGTGGTAGTAGAAACTGAATTATGCAATTTTTCGACTGCTATATTCAGTGCATTGTCAATGGCTTCTGGGACAGTGTCAGGTGATTCCATTGAAATTGGTTGTTTTTGCCAACATTTCATTACTGTTAACTTTTAGTAGACCATCATACATCAGCATTCATGTCAGTGGCTTGCTTGACATTAATCTTTTCTTCCCCATGATTTATGGCTAAGAAGAATTCATTCCAACAATCTGGTTTTTTATTAGTCTTATGGAGCAAATTCTGCCATGATCCAATAAGTGCAAAATAGTGTTACATTTTGGCTACAGAACCTCAACTTGTACACATGCTAGATGTGGGAGCATGTGCATGAAAAATTTGTCAATCAAAATAAGAATCTTGTTTTGCTCATTGCATCAACTTTTATAAATTACTGTGTGCCATCCATACTCATCTATTGGTATGGTAGTAACATTGGAGGAATGCTCATTCTTGAAGCATTGTCTTGACTGGTTTGCCAATGATCAGTGATCTTTTTGTTTCTTATCCTGATGCAGTGCAATAGAAAATTGCAGTTGATTATTGCTTTTCCCCTCTGCAATGATTACCTTTGATCAGTGACTGTACAATGCAACAGTTAATAAAACAGGCATGTTTCATTGATGATAAAAATGTTATCTAAACCATAGTCAGCAATCAGCTTTTTAATTTCTCCTATTCACCATTTATTAATCTTATGTTGAGACAGCATTTTATTCTTTACGGGATACTTTTGATGCAATTCTATAGCATGCATGAAAATCATTAAACTAGTTAGCACTTGCTTGAAATTCACCATCTTCAGGCAGTTTTACATACTTTGTTTTTTCCTAATGTGTAAACGACTTATGAGTATGTTTCTTGCACGGACATCTTCAAACCAAGCAAATAGTCTTGTCAATGTAATCCTAGAATGCACCATGCATCTTCTCTCCTTTTGGTTTCAGGCCACTTTCTTTGTCTTCCATTTAATTTTGGCATGATCATTAAAAACCGTAGATAACATGGGAGTAATGGCAATTTTTTTGCCTGCCACCTTTTTGTTTCTAAATGAAATCTGCCAGAATGTCTTGTTTTCTCCATTAGCTATGATTGCAACATGGGATGCACAAGTTTTTTTTAATGACAACTTTTGACACTACTTGCAACTAACTACTGTATATTTCTCCTTGTTCTAAAAACTAGTTATGTAACCTAGAAACAAAGTAATACTTGGTGACTTACATGGAAAACAATTCTGATGTACCTTAGATCTTGATAAGAAGAAATGGGTTGTTGTGAACAATGGACAATTGCCTATATTTAAATGATTAGGTGTTAGATATTTTTCATTGTAACTAGTGCCTGTTATACATAGAAAAAGGAAAAAATTGTTTGTTACACTGAATTTTTCATAGTAACAAATCTCATTCTAACAGAATTCACTTAGCACTATTACTATGAGCCTTCAGATGAGGCTTGAAAATATTTTTGTTTTACTGAAATTCTCAATGTAATAAACTTCACTGTAATGAGATTTTATCAATATATTGATTTACAAACAATTTTAAGTAATTTTCCATGAGTTTCACCATTGATTTTTTTTGCTCATTTCTGCACAAAATAAAAATGACAAGAAAGAGTGGATTTGATTTTTAAAAAGCTTGTACTTCAATCCATAAAAGTCACCTCTTCATTTTTTTTTAATTTATTTCAGAAGAAACATTCCACTGTAACCCACTTATATTACATGTTAAGTTACATGACTTTTGCATACTAATTATATATGCAAAATATATTATTAATTTATATTATCTTTTTAATCAGATAAAAATGGTATTACAACTTGAAATGGCCATGGGGCCTATATAAACACCACTATTACAGAATAAGTGTTCTTATGAAATTGATTTAATGAAGTTTATTGTTTATTTAAATATAATCCAAGATGCCATACTTTACAGCTAGATGTGTTATTTTGTAATTTTAAACCATCACGTGTCTCTTGTTTTCTCAAATGAAAATCTAATTTCTTTTAGTTAACTTTTTTTTTTGTCATAACATCTATTTGTTACATTTAACTAAGAGGAGCTACAAGTAAATAAGATAAATATATGCTTTTGTTTAACTAAATTCTTTCGACTCCAAATTATGGGTGAGAAAACACCTTTCTACTGGTCAGAGCATTGGGGAAATCCTACCTCCCCCTCCCTCCAGAGAGAGATAGAGGGAGTAGGGTTGGGTAGCCGGCTAGCAGTCTCAATGTAAACTAATTTTGGCTAAAATTCTTTAAGACCATAAGTTTTCATTTTAAAAAAATTATCAATTTTTGTTACTAATCGAAATTTAAATAAAATTTCTTTGAACCTAAAAAAAAAAAAAAAGTTGGTTCCCACCTACCTTACTGAGTGAATATAGAATAACTTCTTTATTAGTCTGAAATTTCAAACAGGCTTGTTTTACAGAATTAACAATGCTTATGTACTTGTTTAGATTTAATAAATTACAAAAATGTACTGTAGTTTAGATTGTGTAAGTTAGTTACTAATAAAACTGGCATAATGTTAGTTTGTTACATTACATTCTTTGTGGAATATGAATTAATTTTAATTAGAAAAAATTTTTAATGTAGTTAAAATGATTCTCTTGAAATTATTTAATGACATTATCATTTTAATGTGCATAAGACTTAAAAGATAATTTTTAAAAAAAAACTGATATGAATTGAATGGCCAAAAATTCTAGATATTCAAGATGTTATTATTTTTTTAAATCACCAGATGAAAAAACTATTTTCATAGTAAATTTTACTATTTTGAAAGTTGTTTTTTTCCTTAAACCTTTCCTTTTCATGTTGATTGAGTTCAGATAAGTGGCAAAGCTAGATAGTTCTTTGTATATTGCTTATCGGCATAGAAATTTTATTTTTATAACTTAAAAATCTTTACCTTATAATGCCACAATTTAGTCTTATTTTATAATAATGATATAAATTTTGTTCAAGCAGTTAAAATGTTTTAAGGTTTACTCTATTTTTTATTATATACAGTGAGTTTTTATAAATAAATATTTCTCTTCTGAAAAGGAATCTTATTATTGTCTTGTGACTACATAAAATATTTTGACATTTTTTTATGAAAGACCTCACCAAAAGCAACTTTTGCTTGGTATTAGAGAATGTATTGTAAACATTATGCAAACAAAATTTTGCCATTGCTTTACTCTGATTGTAGTACATATTCATTGTAATATCATTTTCCATGGTGGCTTTACTAGTTAAACAGTTTTTTTTTTGTTTTAGGTTGTACAGGCACTGGGATGTGTTGTATTTAATGCCTTGGATCATGGATTAAGTGAAAATGTGGAGAAAATTTTAAGCTGTGATTTAGAGTCATTATTAGAATATATGACAAGTTTTTCGAGTGATGATGACTCTCAAACAGTTGATGATGAGGGAATTGAACATGATTCTGAAGATAGGGATCACAGTTACAACTTGCGGAGTACCTGTAATTTCAGAGTCATCATTCGGGTGAGTTTGTTTTATATTTAAATTTTAGAATTTGTTTTATTGTGATGGATTGTGCTTATTAATGAATACTAAATGCTTACAAAACTTGCTACTAGAGTAATTGTTTTTTTTAAAATCTGTAAATGCTTTTGTTTGGAAATCTGACATAATTTGAAAGATTCCTACATTAATATGAAGATTTATATAATATTATGAAACAAAAGATAATGTAGTAGCATGTCTACATTATCTATCATTTACTTTCATACAGCAGTATTTTTTTTGTTGTCTCTGTCATGGATGGACATAAGTTCATGTTCTTTCAACTTTTTAAAAAATTAATTAAGCATCATAAGGCACTTGTTCAGATTTCAAGCCATTTAAATCATCTTTTAGTTTTCTGGTATACTTGGCTACTGCCACTGTTTTCAAATATTTAGGGAGTGTTATTTTCTTTCACAATGTGTTTTGACATATGGGGCTTAGAAGCTATAGTTGAGGTGGTTTGTTTTTGTGTGTGATATATGCTTTTGTAAGTCAAAGGTTGGACAGTTAAGATATGAATAATGTTTATCAGTAGTATGTAACTGGTAGATTGAACTAAAGAACATTTGTCTTATATTGGTTTTACAAATGAAAAATGGACTTTTGTTAAATACCACATGGAATGAACTGATAATCAGTTGTAGATGATTACATAACTGAAACTTGCCAACTGATTTTTTTTTTAAATTTATTTTAGAATAGGTAGTAATCTTGCAGATGGAAACTTTTTCCTATAAATTTTCTTGAATTAAAATTTGTTGAATATTTTACTTTTTATCAAAAGAAATTCATTGAAAGATGGACAAGCATGCTATTTTGTTTGGTGAGTCCATAATTGTGTGTTATACAGTACTGCCATATTAATTTGGAAACTCCTATAAATGAATACATCTGAATACATTTTAAGTGATTCAGGTGTGATTATGTATATATTGGACATCTAGGTGGGCAGGTGTGCATTATTACTTTGCAAGAAACAGGTGGATCTTGCAATATTTCTTCATTTCTCTGAGGTGGTGTTATGGGCTGTGGCCAGATTCAACAATGAAATTGCCAAAATTCTCAGCATTTCTTGTGGCTCTCTGGCCAATATTATCATACTAGTTCACTTAGGTAAATGCTACTTCTGCAGCAAAGCAACCTGGATGGCTTTCAATGGGGGCACCATGACAAGAATATGCCAGTTTTCCATGTTGCATTCATAAGCAATATAATCTTGACAGCATTACCTATGTAATAGAAATGAGCCAATGCTCAGTCCAATGTCGTCTCCACCATATATGGAAGATGTTGCTTATAATAAATTCTGCTTTAAAAGGAATAAAGCACTTTGCAATGTCTAGTAAAGAGAATGTGTCTGTCAAGACACTTATATTGGTGGCATATACTCTTCATTGAGTCTAGGTTTCATAAATTGATGATTGGAGATTTCACCTGTGTATGGAAAAGACCTCAAAAAGACCAACCCCAGTGTCTTCAGTCTCTGGTTAAATATAAAAGATATTTTAATTCTACTTGTTTCATTGCCATTCTAAAGATACACCTACCATTGTACCAACAAGTCATTACCGAGATTTGATACTCATATTCTTCAGAAGGATGGCATTACATGCCACATTTCTTGTGGAAATGCAATTTGGAAGATAAATTAAGGCATTCAACTTTTTTACCTGGGTACCCCAAAGCTCTGTTAAGAATTCAGTCAAGCATTTGTGGGACCATCTTGATTGTTAGTTGTGAGCAGTCTACATTTTGCTAATATGATGGAATTAAAGGTAGCTCTCGTGGACATAGGAGAATCTGGATCAGATCTTGATACAGAATCTTGTTTATTTAATGCCAATTGTGGTAGAGGCTAAACAGTTTGACCAAGTACCAGCAACAAAAATTCTAATCTATTGCTTGCTTTTATGTGCTATTTTCTGCATCAAAACTAATATCTTAATAATAACCACAGGTAACCAAATTATTGTAGTGTGGCACTGTACATGTAACGGAAAACTTTGTAGCACAACTTAAATTTGAAAGTAAATAAGATATAAAAATAGTGGATAAATAAGATACTTAAGGTATTTTTTGTTTTTGGATTTTGCCATTGTTATCACTATTTTTAATCTTTAACATAGAATCCATCAATAAAGAAATCAACTAGAAGATGCAGAAAACACATTTTGGATATAAAGAACAATGTTCAGAAATTCTTCTAATTTTTACTGTAGGAAAACTGGTGTACCCAGAAAAATTCATTGTATGCAAAATGTAATTGAAAAAAAAACTCTGGCATTTGATGGTTATGAGACAAGTACAAATCCTAGTCTCCCTGGTTTCTACCAGGACAAGCTCAGCACACTTAATAATCACCAGTTACCAATTTGGTGTTTGTTGATTTACCCGGTAGAATATTCATTTCCAGAAAAATGAGATGTGAAATCAGTTTTTGTGTTGTTTTTATTTTTCTCTTTAAATAACTACAAAACAAATCTGTTCAACTTTTTTTTTTGTCTTTTTGAAAGATTTTTTTTTAAAAAAAAGTAATTTAGAATAACAATAAAATAGAAAATTTTGTCTAAGTTATTTTTTAAAAAAGATTTACAACAGTTTTTAACATTTAATCATACATTTTATGTATTTCGTTAGGAAAGAATGATGCATATTGTTGTTGTCAAGAAATTAATGAACACCTTTGGTAAAACTAGACCACAAATCATGGCTAATCATGTCTGTTACTACAAGATCAATACAGCCAGAATTTCAGTAATTTTTTTCTTGTAACAGTTGAAGTGCTATTTAAGGGTTGCTGTACTGTTTCTAAATGAACTTGGGCATGCTGGTTCATTTGCATATTCTACCATGCTTAAATTGTTTTTACTTTCCTTGAAGCTGAAATTAAAAGCAAAACAAAAAACAATTCTAGGAATAAAATGTTTTAAAACTTATCTAATTTAAATGTTAACTTAAAAAAATCATATTTAAATAGATCAATGATTTTTTTTTTTAATTTCAGGATTTAAGAATAATATGTATTTTGAAATAACCACAGTTAGCTCTGCCTGAGTTGCATTCGGTGTCTGGTTCAATGTCATGGCTACTTTAAAAAAATTAGAAGCAATAAAAAAAAAGTACTATTAAATGAAAAATTGATGCCATCAAAAGAAAAATCAGTAAATGCTGCTTGAAATTTTTTAAAAATCAAGAATCTATTAGTGTTTTTGTAAATTTTGATTTTGATGTAACATTTCTTAAACTGCACATGCAAAATCTAAACACTTGAAATTTCTTGCATTAATGAGGTATTAATCATTACTATATCATTTTCAGCCTAAGCTACTCTTTCAAAGTAACAAATTTTTTTTATTTACTAGTGTAAAAAATAATTTGAAAATTTAAATTAAAGGATATATTTGGTCTTCTCACTTTTGGTTTCTTTAAGCACTATTTTAAGAAAATTATACTGGAAACCAGATTTTAAAGAAGAAACGTATAACCTATAGTTGTTTCCTCTAATAATGTGCCAAATGCTGTGTAATATTGTCTTTGTTGGGTAGCATGCAGAATTTTCCTCAATACAAAGAATGGGTCTGCCCACACTAGTGCCTAGAGTATTGTGATTGGGGAATCAACTGATGATTAATGCTATGAGGTTTGATGAGCCATGTTTCACTCCATTTGTAAGAATGGAAACAAGATGTGTGGTGTGATGGATGTCTCATGAAGTGCTAGTGCATTATTTAAATAGCCCTAGCTGCTGCAGATGGTGATGATGTGGTCCAGAGCATGTTTAGCTAGTATGGTTGTGGTTTCCTCATCCAATTGCAGTGCTGGATAGCATCATGTGAGCATCCAGAATTGTGGCAGAGACATTAATTTTGCAATGCTGGTTCTGTATGAAGACTAGATGTTTCAGGATAACAACATTCATTGAGTCTATATTTAGCAGGACTGGTTTACTGAACATAAATTCAACTTTACACATCTTCCCTTGCCAACATTCTTATTGATCATTTGTGGGATGTCATCTAATAATACAAGAGCCCTTCCACAACTATGTACAGTGGCTGTGAAAGAACGGTAACAAATACCAAGGATATCTTGTAGAATTCATGCCCCAAATCTTGGTGAAGCTGTTGCTGCTTAAACCAAAAGTTGTCTTACCTACTTCTAAGGTCATTCTTTAGTTTTTTTGGCCAGACAATATATTGTAAGATTAATAATTTAGAAAAAAGTAAGATTGTGTTTATGATAAATTTCAGAGTTATCTGTCGTTAACACTATTGGGAGCTGAGCCTGTTTTCTGTCAATGAAACAAAAGTACTAGAATTCAAAGAAGTCATTTATGAAACTGACAAGTAAAGATTTCTGATTTAAAAATAGATAAGATAGTTTATATTTTGCTTTATTAAACATTTCAAATATATTTTGGTGAACTAAAACTTTCATTCAAAAAAATGTTTTAAGTATTTTAAAATAAGAGCAGCTAATTCGAGTTTACATAAATATCTGTATTTACTATTGAGTAAAGGAAAAACCAGTAAGATAGTACCAGCAGCTTATAGTCTGGAACAATTTTTTCCTCAATTATTTTTTAAAAATTCTTCAGAATGGAAACAAATTTAAAATTAGCTATGTAAAGCATGTTTTGCATACAATTTTTTTTTTTTTTTTGTAAAGAAGTTACGAGTTACTCTGAAAATAGTTTGGTTGTAGTCTTTTTTGTCATTTGACCTATTTGTATTCAGGTGCTTTAATCTAGCTCTTAGGTGTTTTTGTGGAAGCAACTATGAGAACAGGTTTGAGGATCATGAGATTTTTAACAAAATTTAGGCCTTTTTCATCACTAGTGTCTTTAAAAACCAACTTTACTAATCTGAACATTGCTTAATGGCATGGAATTGTATGGCAAGATCAAAGAATCAGAGTTATTGCATTTTACTGTATAAAATAAGGATTTAAAAATAATTATTATGCTATATTGTGCATTTGCCAAGATATTAAATGCTTAGCAAGCTTGCTGATGATAACAACAACAACATTAATTATTCAGATAGTACTTTATATATTGATATATTTGTAATTTTTTCAAATAAAATTACTGTAACTGAAGAAAGTCCCCTCTCAATAGTACTAACATAAAAGTGCTAGTATTTTAATGTATTAGACTTTTTAATTTATGCAAATTTTATTTGAAAAACTAATTTAATACAGCATAAGCTGCAATTTTCCAGTAGAGAGAGTTGCTAATCCTGCACCACATAAGGCGTGGCACTTTCAACTTCAAGTAAATCCTTACTAGAACTTCTCATTAAGGATGAGAAGAAAACTTAGGCCCTTGATCTTAGCAGTCTAGTAAGCTACTCTCTGGAAACTCTTCTTTTGTTTAGGAAAATAATTTTGTCATGTAATGATTTTTACATGATGTACTAAGAAAAATTTTAACTAGAGATGAAAACTTTTTTTTCTGAATTTCAGGAAATACATTATTTTAATCTGGTTTACATCTCCTTTATTACTTATCTGTTTACCCTGTTCTACAAAGGATTTTCAGTTTCTTTTTACATATCTATATTATTATTATTATTATTATTATTATTATTATTATTATTATTATCTGGCACTCACATTTTTTAAAACAATTTGTTCTTTTTAAAAATTAAATATCCAAGTTTTTCTAATTAGTATCAGGTTAAAATTTTATAGTATTTTTTTGTATATTCATTCACTTGTAATATCAGTTCATAATATTTAAATATTTTTTTACAGTTTTAATGCTTAGATAATTTTTTAAGATTTACAAAATTGTTTTTGTCATTACTTTATTTGTCATTACTAGAAATTGTATGTATAATTGGTAGAAACAGCTGTTAAAGAAGACAAAAGTATCAAGCAATTATTAGGCATTGCAGTTGTTGATAATCATGGTACATTTATCTTTGACTTGAGATGGTCTGTTGTTACACATTTAAGTATTTAGTTTTGTGAATGTAATTTTATACTGTGATGCCAATCACTTGAGAAATATGTTTAGTTGAAAATCATGATATTTTATAATTCTAGGTATTCATTTCATACTAAATCTGAATACATAAGTTCACATGGTCAACATATTTTTGATTTTTTGTGTATGTGTGTGTGCATGTAAATTAAACTGCACATTTATTTGTAGTAAGAATATTTGTTAGTGTGCTTGTTTTTTTTTATCTTAGCATATAGATCAATACAAATATTTCCATGTTGTCATTTTTAAGTCAAAGGAAATATGATAATAATGAGCACATTATAGTGAAATTTATATGATGCATTGGGCAGGAGAGATAATTGAGCATTGAAGAGCCTTTTTTTTATGATTGTCTGTCTTTTCTTTTGGGTGGAGCCATATACTCTAAAATAGGATGTCCTTACACTTAACTGCTGTCTCTCTTAGTAAGCAGGAAAAGGATATACTTTGGTTGGAAGTAATGCACTTGACTTAAGAAACAAGTTGCTAAATTAGTTTTCAGTAAAGGAAGTGGGGTCACCTTCTGTTATGTTGGGAAAAAATTTTTTTTTGCTTATCATTGTTTTCTCTTTTATTACTATATCAGTTATTTTTATAAACTAGAATTCTGATTGCTTATAATTCTATGAAATCATATGTAACTTGTTTCAAAATGTTTGATTCATATTTCCAAATATATTATTAAAGGAATCGTTTGGAAATTACAAAAAGATACTCTTCTTTTTTGAAATTTTAAAATCCACAAATGTTTTTCATCAAAAAATATTTTTTTTAAACAGGCTATGATAATTTTGATTGCATTAGTTTAGTGCATTGTTTCATCATTATTTATGTTTTTTTTTTTTTTAAATTTCTATAGCTATGTGAGCAGCACCTGTCAAATCCTCAAGATGCAGTTCACCACTACAAAGCTGTGTGCCGAGCCTTGGTGGCAGAACACTGGGAACTTGTCACCTTTCTTGACAAAGTATCAAATGAAAAAAAGGTATAACTGGTCTAATGAGAAACAGCTTCTTTCTTTTTTTGTTTGTTTGTTTTTTTGTTTTCAAGTTGTCTGTCTATAAACTAAATATTTGTCTGAAAGCTACGGTATAGTTTCTCTGGTATTACAAACACTGCCTGATAGCATGCCTATAAAAAACTGGAATGGGGCTCTCTACTGGATGATTGATTCTCCTAAAACACTGATTAAAGTTTTTAAATACAGCTTGATTGAATTATTAGATAAAGCTTGGTTATTATTCAACATTAATTATCAGAAATGAAGTTGTTAAAAATGAATTTTAAGAATTATTTTTACTAAGCAAATGGTCATGGATGTCTGTCTTTAAAATTCATAAAGCCTCTTTAACCCACCCGCCCCTATTTGTAACAGTTCATCTCTGCCCAAAAGAGAGACTTTTCATAACAGTTCATGATAAATGTCAGGTATTTCAAGTTTTGTAATGAATTAGCAAATTTTAACTTTTAAGATTACTTTCAGAGGGGTAAACTAAATACTGAGGAGTTTAATGAACCCATGCCAGAATTTGAATGTAAAGAAAGCCTTTCTGTTTACCAGTTTAGTACTTGTGAGCTGCATAATACTTTTGGTAGTCAAGTAAACAAATAGTAGCAGATTTCTAACTAATATTGTTATCATGACTCATTACTTTAATGTGATAAAAATATTTTTGTTGTATTTATTGAATGACTCATTGCTTTTAGCCAGATCAAGTGTATATTTATAAACAGATTTTGCAAAATTGCTAGGACTAATTTATAGGCAATCATGCAGAATTAGTTTTAAAATAAAAGGTATGTGGTTGAAAGGTATTTACAGCACAGCAAGATCATTAAAAACTAGAGTAAAATAGTTTGTGAAAGCCACTAGTTGAGTCATATGTCCTCTATATCTAAAAAAAAAAAAAAAAAGAGAGAGAGAATGTTATTTTCCACAGTTTGGAACTTATTACATTCAGTTTTCTACCCTAACTTTGATTGATAAAATTAATTATGGAAATGAAGAATGTTGAAAAACAGGCAACTTGTTAGCATTTCATTAATCTTCCTAAAACTAATTTCATTAAGCCTATACTCTTTTCTCCAATATTTTCTGGTTTCATATGAATATTTGACCCACCCACCCCCCTGTATAATGATAGACTTTTTGGGGGAGGAAAACTACTTTTGACACACATTTCTTTCTTTTTGATTGTATATACATTTTCTAAAGTGTGTGTGTGTGTGTGTGTATACAGATTTAATACTTTTTAAAAAGAAGTTTTTTGTGTCTTTATGATGCAGTTATTATAGCTTAACATGCTCAAGGTATTGTATTAATATATTTTTTAATTTGTATATTTTATTTTTTTTTTACTTTATTTAGAAATTGTCAGAAGTATATGGAAATAATGAAGGTGATGAAATTGCCAGGCTAGAAGCGTTGCAACAAACTGATTGGGTAAAGTCTTTGTCTTGGGAATCTTCTGATTAGACTTCAAGTGTCTGAAAAATCTTCAAAATTGCTATAAAGTTTACAAGAATACTGTTTTGTTTTTTTTTGTATGTATTTCAATGAACATTATATTGCTAAATTATTGGATGCAAAAGCAAAGATGGCAGAATTTAGGTATTATGATATTTTAACATTTGAAATTGTATTTAAAATCCCATGCTAGCTGCTGCTGGTTGGTCTTAATTTATAATGTCAGCTTTATTTTTGAGTTTGTGCATGAATGCTTGGCTAAATACCTCAGATTTTGTGGTTGGGACATGAAAAATGATTTGGCAGGGGTGAGTGGAGGGTTGGTTTGGACAGAAATTGGAATTCCTGGTGAAAATAATCATTCACCACCACGTGTATTTCCTTCATTTTTTTATTGCTGGTACCAAACAGTTACTTTTAACCCTATCTAGTGGTCATCTTGCATAGATTTGTCTTGTAATTAATATTTTGAAAATTCTGATTCATCTGTCCACTCTGCCACTTTCAGTTTTCCTTCATATCTAGTCTTTTCCTTTTAGAAGCTTTTCTATTTAAACTGTCTTTTCCAAGATCAGGATAGTTTTTAAGATTGATACATGCATTAGCAGAGTTACACTATCTGCCAAATTTATTTACTACTATTCATCAAGTGTGTATTTGTCTTTCTCTCAGTTTTTGCTTCCTGATTCTACTATATGTTAACTGAAATTAATTCTATCCACTTCCTTGCTAACACTGCCTAAGGTATTCTATTGTTTTTGCTCTCATCCTGCATCTGTTAAAACCATTGAGAGTTTATCCGCCTTTTCGTTTTTATGGGAATTTTCAAATAATTTAAAATCAGCAGAGAAACACCACTTATGTTATTCAAGTTACCAACAATATTATAAGTAAGAATCCCTGAAAACTATATATCAGGTCATTACAAAAGTTTTGTGGGTTTTTATATTATGTTAATTTGGGTTCATTTTTTGTTTTTTGCATGCTTGTGAAGGGTATGTAGGTAAGTTATATATCGTTTTGTAGCATGTGCTTTAGAATACATAATGCAAAACCTACCTTTTTAAAAATCATCAAATGGATATTCCTTTCAGGGTTCTAAGTGAAACATGGATAGAAAAGTTTTTCATGCCATTTTGCTTTATGAGTTCAAACTAGGCCAAAGTGAGCAAGGCAACTCATAACATTAAGCAAGCATGGGATGAGGACACAGCAAGTGAGCGCACAGTACAATGATGGTTTGCAAAGTTTTGATCAGATGTGAGCTTCGAAGATAAAGAACATAGCAGATGTCCTTCCAGCTGTGATGACAACTGTCTGAAAGCTTCAGTTGAAGCCAATCCATGAAAAACAGTGCAAGCTTGACATAAGCAATGCAACTGTTTCCCAGCATCTTGACACAATCAGCAAGATGAAAAGGCTTGACAGGTGGATGCCTCACGAGTTGAATGAACAACAAAATTGTTGATTGGAGATGTGTTCTTTGCTTGACATAAGAAACAAAAATTATCCATTTCTTGATCAAATCATTGTGTGAGATGAAAAATGGATCCTTATGACAATCGCTAACAATCAGCACAGTGGCTTGACAGAAACAAAGTGCCTAACCACATTCCAAAACCCAGCCTCCACCCAAAGAAGCTCATGGTCACTGTCTGGTGGATTACAAGTGGTGTCATCCACTATAACGTCTTGCAGCCTGGTGAAACCATCAGAGCTGAAAGGTAATGTCATGAATTAAACGTTGTTCATCAGAAACTCTCCTAACAGCCATCATTGGGGAATCAAAGAGGCCCAATCCTGATCCACGACAATGCTCATCCTCATGTTGCAAATGTGACTTCCTCACCCAGCCTATTCACCAGACCTTTCTCCAACAGACTACCACTTTTTCAAACATCTCAACAGCTTTTTCCTATGAAATCTTTCTCCAACCAAGCAGCAATTTAAACTGCCTTCCAACAGTTTATCGACTCCAGAAATCCAGATTTTTTTCAGAATGGTATAAATGCACTTGTAATTTGTTGGCAGAAGTGTATTGATTATAATGGAACTAACTTTGATTAATGAACTTCACATTCAGCAACGATATGATGTCTCATTGTTGCGGTAAAAAAACTGAAAACTTTTGTAACGACCTAAAAATATTTATAAGCTATGGTTCATGGCAATCGCCCAAGATTATCATAAAATATATAAACAAATTGTGCGGGATTAATTTTTTTCATATTATAAGTCAAATAAACACACTTTCTTATTACAATACATATAAAAATAATATAATTACACACTCCTGACACAAAAGCATTAAAAATAAAACAAAAACATCTGGGTGCAGTATGTGTATGTTTATAAAATTAATCAGTGTGTCACTGCTATATACTGAAGTGATACCTAATTAGTTAAATCCTCCTTAATTACCTTAGTATTGACTTCTGATAGTACCATTTTAAATTCTTATCCTAGAAAGGTGCATTTGAAGCAAGCAGCTAGATGCCTTCGTTTGGGGATCTCCTCCTAAGGCAAGGCATTAAAATCAACATCTCAGATTACCTTGACCTTTCCTGTGGTAATATTGTAAAAAGTACTGAGAAATTTCTCAAAATTGATTTTAAAAATAATACATTTTTGAAGAATTTGATAATCATATTATATCAGAATTAACTGTCTCTGTTTTCATTGGCCACTGAAGCCTGACGACTGAATTTAGAGTTCTCATTCTCTGACAGTATATATGGGTAGTTGCTGACCAAATACAAATGTTTGCTGGTTGGGGACCTGAAAGTCTAGAAAGAATTGCATGACCTGTATGATAAATTTTTTTCTAAGCTTGATTACTTTAGAGGTGTATGAACTTCTTTTTTATAGTATATCATGAAGCTGCTAGCAAATAATAGAGCAAAATAGGAGTATATTTTAAATAAGTGTTTGATGTGCTGTGAATTTTTCGGGTATGCCAGTATTGTTCAGTTTTCCGCTCCAACCATGACCTGGCCGACCTCATAAAATTAGAATTTGTAGTTTCACTCTGTTTACTTGTTTCTCTATTGTAACTGGTTTAATTTTACTGACATCATTCTGCACTTTCTCATTTCTTGAAGAACATTAAATAACACTGCCTTTTTGGTTTTACATTTGTGTTTTAAAGCCAGTATTTACTGTTAATGATGTTTGCATTACTTACATCTTTTACATAAATAAAATAAATCCAATTTGATTTTTAAAATTTTCTGCAGATTTTTATCAAAATGATTAAATTTATAGTACATGTATCATCAATGTAAAAATAAAATCAGGTTGTTCTGGAAGTTATTCAAATTTCTGCATCCTACTCAGCTCAGGCATAGACTTTCATGTCTAAAGAAATAGAATTTAGAAACCCTGTATACTATGGACATGGTTTTCAGCCAAGTACATTTGTTAGCCTAATGGGAGAAAAACTTTGATGCTTAGAGACAATAATTTGCATAGTTGCATTTGCTGGAGATAAAACTTTAACCAAGAATTTTGTTACTGATAACTTGATGAGCAACTTAACTGTTGTTTTGATTTGTAAAGAGCAATCAAAATCATTGCTGTTTTTTTTTAATTTTACAGGCTTGTCTTTGGATTCAAGTCATGTGCCAGTTGCGTCATGGTGTAAAGTTAAAAAAGGTTGAAAATCATCAGGTTGCCTTGTCCCCAGTAGAATATGAGCTGACTCCATTTGAGATGCTGATGGAGGATATCCGTTATAAACGGTACAAATTAAACAAAATTACGGTGAGTAAATGGGTTTGTGGCCATTTGACATGAGGTATTTTACCCAGAAACAATTTGAAAAGCCTATCTGATGGAATTTTTTTGTCTGTGGGTGTGTGCGCATGTGTTTGACATGGCATGGCTCTGTGTATCAGCAGTTTTTGTGGTCCTGGTTCTGCTTCTGTTCCTCTAGGCTCACATACACTAAGTATATTTAGTTTGTTATTAGGAATTAAAGTCTAGAATTGTTTTTTTTTTTTTTAAATGCAGAATATTTAAAAGAAATTGAATACCTAGTTTACTATTTAACTTGTAAATTTGATATATATTAATATTTATTTGTAATTGTTTGTGTTTTCACTTTGGAATTCATGTCTTATTTTGTTATTAATCATACTAGATTTTTGTGCAGGTTTATTTATCTATTTATTAATTTTTCTTAATTTAATGACGTAATGACAATATTTTTTCAAAACTAATTTATTTGGATTGTATGTTATCTTGAAACAAATCTAAATAACATTGGTGTTAGGAATTATGACAGTGCACTATTGAAATATTGGTTGCTAAGTGTCGCAATAAAAATATACTAAGCCAGATTTGTAAAATAGTTTTAAAAATACATTAAAATATAAAATAATAATTTTTAAAATCATCATACAGACTTTAAAATTTATAAACATCTTGAAAATTTTTTTCCAAAAAATATTTCTTTTATCAGGTGAAATTATATTTTATTTCAGTGTTTGAACTTTTTAATATTTTTAATGTAGTATTTATTTTTTGAGTACATGTGGAATTGATCTGTATTATTATTGCTGATTGAAACACATTTGTAGTATACTGGCTTTATTCTGTGTTTTTTTTTTTTTTGTTTTTTTTTGCATTGATGACTTTGAACATACAACATTGAGATATTAATTTTTTTTGTCTGATCAGCATTATACACATTAACAACCTATTTCAGAATCAATAATTTTTGGTACCAGTTTATCCCATTCTTACCTCTAGTGCACTCACTAGGCTCATTCACTGGCAGAAATGAATTTTTCTGCCTTTCAGGTTATGCTAAAAGGGTGTTAATTATGGATAAGAAATGGTATTGATTGTTTTATTTCATAATAAATGGGTCCTTCATTTCTTTGTGCGTGTTCACACAAGTTTACTACTTAGCATGTTTTCAAATAAAGTATTTTCTATTTAGTGCCAGTCCTATTGCTATTATCTACAGAAGAATGTGATGACTAATGGTTCTGTTAAATGTCTAACTATAATTAAAATAACTTTAGTGCTTTAAAAAAAAAGTAATGATTCAAAGATCAAGTTTATCTGTTACTAGATGTGCAGAAAGAAAGTGGTCTGTACAATAAACAGAAAATATTGATCAATTGTCTCAGCTGGCAATCAGAGTAATATTCAAGTCAAAAGAAAATGGCAAAAAGCCAAAGACTGGTAATCTATACTGCTGCAGGTAGATTATTTATTTGTCCCCATACCACCAGTCACAGAATTTTAACTTGTATTCACACTGATAACTTCATGAATATGAGAAATGGTTGGTTTAAAAGAGTAGACAGGATGACTGCAGCATTATATATATATGACAATTAAAATATGAATACAGAAACTATGAAATGAGGACTTTAAAAAACTTCAAAAATTTCTTAAGGAAGAGAACATCAGTATTTAAACCCAGTAAAAGGTGAATTTGATGCTTTATTTTTATTAATAAATACTGAGTGAATAGTGTGTACTAGGTCAACATTTTCATCCTTCATTCTTTTACACACCCAAGAATAAAGTTCTACTTGCTTACATAGCCTAAATCTCTGTGCTCCAGAGATAGATTTGATGGTTTTGTAGAGAGAGTGGGGCGAGTCTACAGTTAACAAAACGATAATGTCCAGCAGTTATGAACATGAGTCTTGCAAAAGTTCTTGAGCAAAATAATTTCCCTTATGTACAGTGTTTTTAGTAGTTGTCTGTCTCTCTTTTAAATAAGTACTTTTAAGTGAAAAGAAAATGCTAAAATATTTTCTTTTGGAAAAATATTTTACAGCAAAATAAACCAATCCATTGCATGTGAATAGAAACACATCACAGCTAAACAAGCAGAACATTGTTTTTTAAACAACTAAATGCATGTGAGTTCGACATCTTAAACTTCGAGAACTACAAATTTTATTGTTGTAAATCTTTCTGATGTACCTAGTTAAAGAGGTTAGTTTGAGAGAAACAACAACAAAAAAAATGTGAATTTCTAGAGAACTAGAGATTGATCTACATAAAAATCTTCTAAGTAAGAGTTTATTTTTCACAAAAAATCAAGCCACATACATATTTCTATGACATTGTTTACAGATAAAACAGAGCAGTCTATCAAGGTCCATTTGTTGTTTCTTTAAAAAAAATTGCAAAAATTTTAAGCAAAGTTCTAAGTCTCAAGATTTTTATATCTCTCTCATTTTTGTTGTTCAAATGCATTCACAATCTCTTTGAACTTTGGTGTATCTGAGTGATTTCATTGGCACTGACTATTTAACTCAGATGTATTTTTCTAAACATAGGCACTACAATTTTGTATTTTGATGATTAGTATGTAAACAAACTAATATTTTTTTCTTTTAATAGTTTTAAAAAAATATTAAAATCCTGATTTTCTATAATAATGATGTAAACTAGCCTGTTGTTTCAGGTGGCAGGGTAAGAATACTCAGTATCAACAATATATTAAGGTTGTTCCTTTGTTTTTCATTAATGCTTGTTACTCCCACAGGTGAATGGTGGTATACCTCCTAAGGTGAAGAGTGATGCTCATGCTCTCATATTAGAATTCATCAGATCCAGACCACCCCTGCATCCAGTGAGTTAGATATCTCTCTCTGTTTGACATGATCAGTTATTATACTTTTTTCTTTTTTATAATTTATTATATCTTTTTAAATTCATTTTTATTCATGTACACAATTCACTGAATTATACCAAGTCACTTCAAGAGAATGGATGACTTATACTTGAAGAGTACAACATTTTCATTGACATGGAGGAAAATTTTATACAGACAGTTACTTTTAGCTTTTTTAGTATGCTAGTGAGCACAGTTTGGGGATAAGCATGGAGAAAAAATAGAATTGAGATAAACAAATTCCAGTCTATATAAAAGATTTTTCACACATTTCCTTTTGTATTATCACCATTAATAAAAACCTAAAACATATTTTTAGAAAGTTAATTTGCTAACTGTGCACACATCTCCAAACTACAAGTTCTCAATAATTCCTTTGTTTTTATTACAGTTAAAATTACTAATCTTTTAGCTAGTATTATAAGGATTATAAAGAAAATGTTTAAAGTATTAAATATGATAATGTAGTACTTTTTATTTACACAAATATAAGCAAACACTTGAGTTTAGAATATTTAAATGAACTTCAAAAAATAAAAAGAAATTATTTCTACATTTTTTTGAAGAGATTACTTTCAGAATTTCCATTCATTTCTAATGGATTGCGAATTTCTGGTATTCTAGTTATTCTTTAATTAACTTTTAGGTATATGCTTCATTAAAGATATGAGTTTACTCTTTATGTAAATTTAGTACAAGATAGTTTGTTTCAATAAATAAGAAATAATATTCAAGCAAATAATTCTTTTCATCGCATGCAACTCTGGTATAATGTGAAATATATTTTGTACGTTGTGTAGGGGAAATAATTCTGGGAGTACTGATTACCTTTGGTATGGTTAAATTATATTTCTAGTTGAATAACAATATAGTTAAGCATCTTGCATGAAGCATGTATGCATGTATTTCATGCATGTTTGTATGTTTTGTATAAATGTTTCTTCTGACTGCTTTTGATTAGTGTTGCTTGCTATTTTCATGACTGAAAAATGTGCAGATATTTAATGATTTTCAAATATCAGTAAAAGACATCAAAACAAATGGACACAACTGTAAATTGATATGATAGCATTTTGTATGGCTTATTTTTATATATAAATGAGAAAAAAATCAAGATACTGATTCAGCATTAAGTAAAAATGTCTGAAAAGATTGTCTACTAAGAATATTTTGATGGTAACATAACTACCTTTTTTAACCCTAAACATTATTAGTTAATGCACCAGCTATGTATCTGTAGTTTAAATTTAAAGAAGTTTGTTAAATCTTTATTTGTAGTTTGAGTTTATTATTGCATTTACGATATGTATACATCTATGCATTATTAAAATTTTAACATTAATTGATAAAAAGAAAAGTATACTTGGCAACTCTTATCTGTATTTAATTAGAATTCAGGTAATATTTCAGTGGGTTTTTATATGGAAAATTTTTTTTAAAAATTCTATTTGTATGATCTCTATAAACTGCATTTACCTTTTAAACTTTGTGCTGTATGTCAGTATAGGACATTAGCATGCTCACAACACTAATGGCAATAGCTACAATTGGGTCAGTCATAGTTAAGTCCAAATCTGTGCTAATGCACATTATCACAGAATTCTAATCAGGGGGTGTTTGCTGTTATGTTTTGATGATAGCCAAAACTAGCATGTAATGGGTGCTTTTGTGCTACCAGTTACTTCCAATGTTATTCATGCACCCACTTTCTTTGTCTGGCTAAAATTTGGATTTCGCTTAAGAGTAACAGCATTTTAAAGAGAACTTTTATTGCACTACTTCTCTTCTTTCGTAAAGCAGTCTTTTTCTGAAGATAAAATGAGGGTAGAGATATGATGGAACATCAGTTGACAGATTGTTGCTTTATATTTGGTAGAAATACACATTCTTAAAATTATTATACTTACATAATGTTATGCCTTTTAAATTCAGCATAACTCTCTGTGCTAGATTTCATATTGGGAAATGCATTGTGCTCTTCTGGGTGCTAGAAGCAGAGCAAGCCTCTAGTAAGCTATCTATCATTAAACTACTATGGTTTTGTTTGGTACTTATAACAACAGAACTCTACTTGTTCTCACTTTGTTTGTTTCTTAATAACTTTATAAGCATAGTTCAGATAATTAGAACCCATGACACTGCCAGTATAGCTGGCACAGAAGTTCCTAATATAAATCTGGTTGGCCTAATGAAAGAACCTATTAGAATTCTGATGAGAAACAGGAGGAAACTGGAATGCTCAGAAACATTGGATAAACAAGTACTATAGAGGAGATAATATACAACCTGTAGTTTACAGAGACAAAAATGTGGCCACCATAAACTTTTAATTTGGTTAATTTTTTCAGAAGATGAGATTTTTCATTAGTAGTATAAGAAGGTACAGTACTCAGAAAAGTTCATCTCCTGAATTAAATTGGGTATGTACAACTTAAAATGATAGTAACATAAAGTCAATATTTAACCAATATTTTCAGCCAGACAGTTACATTCAATTTTAAAATGAAGTTATATATTTAATATTGCATTATATTAAGTATTATATTTAAGATATTGCTATCAAGCATGAGACAGCATGGTTTAAATTTTAATAAATATATTGGTACTTTGGTTTATATATAAACCAATATAATAATGTTGTTGCTTTTCCTATGATTTTAAGCATTGGCTCATACTGCTTCATGAAAACCAGATAACTTTAAAAATAATTTCATAGCTTTGAAGTTCTAGTTTTGCAATTCTGGGGTTGTCAATCTTCCCACAACATAAGTTCTTCAAGAATGTGAGTTGGAGACAGATTGTTGTCAGTTTGGATGAGGGGAATATAGGTGGTTGACTTGTTTGTTTTTAATATGAACAAATTGTAGTTATGCTGTTTGATCACTTGATGCTTGCTTACAAGGTGAAGAAAGAGTTTCACTGAACTTGGAGAAAAAATACTTGTACTGATCTGGATGGTGGTACAGTTTTTTTTAGTCTGGTCCACTTTGGTGCCCTTGTTTTGCAAGATAGTCCACCACCACATTTTATTTCCACATGATAGAATCCATTGGAACTTGGTCCAGTATAGAGTTTCCAGAAGTTGGTGTTTGATTTTGCCCACAACAGAGTGAAGTCTCTCTGTAGTATCAACCATTTAATATTGATACTTGAATGATGGCCAGAAACTCAGCAGTGAAGTTAAAACATTTGTCCTGCACTATGCACAGCTAGCAAACACAGAAGGAACTTTGGCAGAGAATTATGAACTATTATTTAGTTTTGAATCTTGATATTTTTTCAACATAATTTTTATCAAAATCTCACAAATGAGATTGTTTATTAACATAGAATGAACTCAAGAGAAAATTACTCTCACTGATAACTGATTTATCTAGAGATAAATGGTCATGTACTGTGATAAATGAAAATAATTTCTTGATCATGTTTTTTTTTTGGCAGTTTATTTTCCATGTGTTTTGGTTAGCAGCCCAATGCATTAATGAAAATATGCCATTTTCTAATTACCAATGGATTAGACTGAACCATGCAAATCTTTTTTGATAATCAGTAGCTGTAATGGAAATTTAATGATCTTAACATAGTGTATGATTTAGAAATACTTACATAACAGGTACAAAGTCAGTAAAACAATTGGCTATCTAAAATTTCACTCACTCACAAAATCTTATTGTTACTAGACTACTTTAAAGAAAGAAAGATTTGAATGTTTTCTCACTGTGATAAAACCATTACTATTTACTCAGCAGAATTCATTATTTTGACGGATAATGTGATCAAGCTATTTCTATCTATTAAAACTTTTTTTTTTCAATTTCTTGAGATGGGCCCTGCAATATTTAGAGTTTGCTCCCAGGATATCTACAACCATTTACTACCTAATCATTCCAGTGTCTTGGTTATGTTGATAGTGCAACTCCAAAGCCACTGCTTCATTATTTTGAGTCCAATATTGCTTTGGCCTGGTAGGAACTAGCTGCTTGTCTGCCTGCCACTCTGCTGGAATGAAGCTGTTTTGTCTATGACAATCACAACATGGCTGAGGTAACTATGGCAAGCTGTTTGCTTGATACAGTGCACAGATTGAGGTTCTAAATTTAGCATTGTCTTTTGGTTTCGTGTAAATCTTCAACTGATCTTTTTTCTTATTTTTTTTTAAAAAAATATTTACCTGAAAATTTGTTCCTAACTTAAAAAGAAATCTTTTTTTACAAATCTTTATTTTTATTGATTATTGCATTCATTTATTTTGCTTTTAGTTTCTCTCTCTCTCTCTCTCTCTCTCTCTCTCTCTCTCTCTCTCTCTCTTATTTAGCCTTCTGATTTTGTTCAATTAATTGATTTTGGCATAGTGAACTCTAATTTGAGAACATAATGATAAATCATGAAACTTTTTTCTTAGAACCAGTGTGATAATATCATTCATGAAAAGAAACAAGATACCAGTACCATATGTTTTCTGCAAATGTGGTGGTGTGAGAGAAATATTTTAAAAATTGTGATTCCAGCTGTTTTCTACGTGTATGGATGCCTTTTTATACATTGAGTGATAATGTTAATAAATTTTAGATACATGCAGCTCTCATGAAAATAGCAACTTGAATCAGAACAGATTGGCTTTTTTCTAATTTAATATTTCATTTTTCTATTCAGTGTTCTTGCTTTCATAAATGGTATTATAATAAAAAATAAATGTGAATTTTTTTTAAAACCAAGACATGCAGAATAATTGCTAACCAGGATGACTTTTATAGGAAGATTTCTCAAATTTTATTGCAGCTTAGAAATCATCATGTATTCAGATACCTGGAAAAAGATGTCAAATAAGTGTGGGTGGTGGGGGCGTTAGGGGACCTTATCACCATTTCCTTAAACCATATCACTCTCTATTGCTTTAATTTTTTTAAAATTAAATTTATTAATTTTATTTATTTTGTGTGTAGTTGCTTTTCAACTAAAGTAAGCAAAACTTGTTACCATTTAAATAATATTCTCTTACCTCTGTATCTAAATAACAGACAGGTGATTTTGGCAATGTAACAGCAGCAGTTTACTTACACTACTCCAATATTAAATGTAGAAATGTTCAAGTTTATAAACACTGCTGAAGTTTTCATTTTTGGAGTTTTTTTTGCATAATTGCAATCAACTTAAACAAATTTCTGTGTAGAATATATGTAGCACATAATATTAAAAAGAAGCTATTTGCTTCTATATTCTGAAGCAAACAAATTATTTTAAATACAGTAAATACTTTATTTTACCTGTTTTTGTTCTTGGTTATAATTAATCTGAACTCCAAGCATGTATAACCTGAAAAGGTGGCAGTGACAGTTGGCCATGTTAACCAAACTAGCTATATCATGATTATCAAAAAATAAACTGACCATTTTATACCATTACTTGTTTACGGTTTCTCTTGGGAAATCTTCATAAATAGGGTATTTTTTTCCCTAAAATAAAGTCAAATTTTTTTTACAACATGAAAGTATATTATTTAATTTTCAATGAAATAGTAGTAGTAGATATAGTCAGTTTATGTCTGCTGTTTTATAAAGGATATCCTGGATTTCTATAGCATTCTTAGTTACATACAGCTGCATGGTGATTTCATCATAGTATTTGATAGCATTTACAGTCCTGTTTTGAAAGTTGTGAAAGTCTAATCATATACACTAGAACCTAGTTGACTTGAGTTCTATCACTCTTTCATTTTACTTTATAATTAATCAGCTAAATTTTTCTTTAGACTAGTGTTTCTCAACTGGATTTACCAGACAACCCATCCATCCTGGTATTTTGTCGCTGC
Organism: Nautilus pompilius; assembly: GCA_018389105.1. Classification (NCBI taxonomy): domain Eukaryota; kingdom Metazoa; phylum Mollusca; class Cephalopoda; order Nautilida; family Nautilidae; genus Nautilus; species Nautilus pompilius. Next base: position 1,218,628 of record JACATO010000334.1, on the reverse strand, counting down.
CACCCCTCATTTATTTCTACAAGGGTTAAAAAAAAAAAACACAGGAAAGGGGATTTTGAAAAACCCACTTTAATGGGGAAAATTAGGCTGGGTCCATTAGTGCCAATCCTAACTATAACCAAGAGGCTGGAATGTGGGCTATTTTTATTTTTAAAAATTCTATTTTTGCACACACATCAATTCAAGGATTAGTCATACTCACCTACCATTGTAGCTGGCTGTGGACATTGATCAGCCTGTTTCTGGCTTTAATTTTGATCACTACTAAACTTGAGAATGCAAGTTCATATTGGTAAGTTGTTGGGAACATCACTAGAATTTGTGTAACTACTATTGCAAATTTGCAGGTATTTGCCTTTCATCTTCAGCCAAAAGTCAGTTAAATTTACACTAGATTTGTGCAGCATTTTGGCATCTTCATTCCAGCACAACTCCAGGAGCTTTTCTTGAATACTGTTTTCCTCCACAGCATTGATTTGGCAAATGAATGGATTTTGAATAAGAGAGAAGAGTCTTTGAAACCTGGAGACCACTAAGAAGTAGAGCTCCAATTACATTTCGAGTTTGCACACAAATTTTTCCTTGAATCTTGCTTGCATCCACCTAAACCTCTTCTGTAAACTGTGCCAGTGTATGGACGGTGGCAAAACAGGACTTCTCTACTATCATGACCCAAAGTTCAAGCTTGTCCTTAAAAGCATGAATTTTCTGTTGCCTCAATGATAGTTATCTCTTGTTCCTGCAGAGCCATATTCAGTATTGAGTCTGCCAAATATGTCCATTAAATAAGCCAACTTCAACAGCCACATTGTGTTCTCGAGGGTTGAAAGCAGCAACAACAACTGCTGCTACCTCAAGAATTGAGTGACCTCAGTTTGGAGTTCAAAAATGAGATCGAACCTTTCCTCTTGATAACCGATGCACAGCCTTATGTAGGAGCAGCATTTCGAATTCGGCTCCCATACCCGAGCAAAGAGACGCTATTTTAAGGGATTTACCTTGATGTAGTTGGTAGTTCACAACTGTCTAAAACTGCCTTCAGATTATTAGATAAAGTTCTCACTGAGCTTCTCAATAAAAAATGAATTGCAGACCATTGATGTTTGGAGCAGTGTCACACATTAAGACTTGAAACCCTGATGTGACACCCACCATAGCTAGTGCACCATCTGATGTTACACCATACAGTTTCTGTACCTTTCAAAAAATGTTGGTTGCACAGGTGGGTGTGCTTCTCAAAGGTTAAGCAAAATAAGAAGTCCTCTTTCAGGACATTCTCATGCAGATATCTCTAAATGCCATCAGTAAAAGTTGAATGCTTCAGCTGCCTAGACCTCCCCGATCACCTACTCCTTGATATCCCCTACCATATCCACAATGTGTTAGCTCACTAGAATTGCTCAATGGAATCTGGTCCAACAACTAAGCTTCTTGCTTGCCAAACACATTATGAACCATTGATGGCTGCTGTAATAATGAGCTCTTCTGCGATAGTGTGCAGTTTCTTTTTCTGCACCAGGAGAAGGGAAACCTTGTAACTTGTTGTAAGTGCCAACTGATTAGTGATGTGGAAAACACCACTGGCGTTCAGCCTTTGCTGCTTTGCATTCTCTTTCAGCTTGAAGATGCAACATCTTTGTTTGCCAGTTCAGAATAGTGTGTTTTCAGATTCCTTTTCAGCTTGCTTGGTTTGATTGATTCTGGTGACAGAACCAACATGCAGACAACACACAGGCTTTGTTGCATCCTTTTTGAAAGATATTGGTGAAGCCGGATTTGATGTAGGACTCGTTATAATTCCACTTCTTGCTCATGATGATTATGGAGGGCTGTTTGCTGAAAGAAAATAATGTGAAAATATTAAACTGATTCGAAACCTGATAATTCAATGTTAAATTCATTTACCTTTGTTACAATAGTAGACTAAAAAACAAAACACCCCCTTTTTGTGTGTGTTTGCACTTTAAATAAAGAGAAAGAAACTTGTTACTACTAAAATAATCTCTTAACTTTGTGTTTAAAGAGCTTTAACAAAGAAGCATATAATTTAATAGAACTTTGGTGAAAAGCCACTGGAACTTATGTATTCCTATCAATGAGAAAAGTAGGCAGGTAAGTCCATTGTCTTATCTGAGAAGTTTGCAGTTATTGGATACTGGCAACAAGTCTTCCAACAGCATCCCAAACATTCTCAATGGGATTTAGCTCAGGAAAACATTTTGGCCATATTATGCAGGTAATGGTTTGATCTTGAAAATATTGACTGATTAAATGTACCTCATGTGGTCGAGAATTATTATCCATTAAAATGAACTTATCTACAATTACATTTGTGTTTAACCTGATATAAGGATTTAGAATCTCATTCCTATGCCTCATTGCAGTCGTGGCACCTCACTGAAACATGTAGGTCTCTACATCTATCCAATAAAATTCCTACCCAAAAACACTGCCACTACCATAGTGATCCCTTTCCATAATGTATGTGGGCTGGTTGTGTGTTCCACGTTCCCTTGCTGATTTTGCATTTTGAATCTCACACAATACTTAATTTTGACTCATCATTGAAGAGAACATGGTTCCAGTTATATGGTAACCAGGCAAAATCTTTACCACCAGTTCAATCACTCATATTTATGGTAGTGGGTCAAGGAGATACCATGGGTCTTCTTTATATAGTCTTTTTTAAGCAATCTTTTGCATATGATTGAGGCTGATTCCAATCTCCCTGTGGCTGCAAAGAGATCAGAAGCAAGTTGGGTCAGTGTTGAATTTTTGCTGAGTGTCAAGTGATGATACACAGCAATCATCTGCTAGGGTTGTGACTTATGGTTGACTTAAAATTAGTCTTTAGGCTATATCTCTATTCTTCATGCACTTGAAATTGTTTCCAGTTGAGAAACCACTTTTCTATTTACATTTAGCCATTTCAATACCTGAGTTTGTCTTTTCCTGTATAACTTCTATCCTACCAATAGCATTCCACTTTAGAGATTTTGCCAAATGAGTAAAGCTACCCATTTGTGATGTTGACCATCATGTCAATTTTTGCTTATGCTCTGTTTAAAGATAAGCCAGTACTTTGTATCATTATGCTCTCATTTATTTTTTAATTTAATATATAAATGTTATTTGTTAAGTTACAAGAAGTCATATTTTAATACTCTTAATTTTCACAAATAATACTTATGGTTTTGTTCTCACTATTATCTCTTTTACTATAACTTTGTTGTGACAATTAAGTTGCACCTACATTGTTCACTTAAGTATCTATTTTTAATTCTTAGTATTAGTACAAATGTTTTAAAGGAGAATGAGAAGGGTGATGGAATTCCATTGGGTTACAGAGTATTGCATTATCTCTCTCATAAGAATCCCATCAAATTTTATCTAAATAACTAGCAAAATGATCTCATGCTTTCACTTTTCCATAGCCATGCTTTATTAAGGCAAACAGTTGACCTCATACTTTTTTCTGACCCTTTTTCTAATATAGTCTCATCACTTAGAAATAAATATTTCAAACTGCTTTTAATTGACCAAAGTAAATTTCACCATTGCTCTCCAAGGTATAATTCTAATGTTTCCATTCATTTTAACTGCTTTTTCATGAGTTGGTGTTTGAAGTTGAGATGCTAACTTATGCAAAGGAATTTTGGACAGCACTTAATTGGCTACCTGTCAGAAAGTTTGCTTTAGACTTTTGAACCAGCAACTTATTTTCCTGTTGTTTTTTTTCTCTCTCTCTCTCTCTGCCTTGACACCCATTAAGTTCATGGCTGAGTCAATAGATTTTATTCTAAAAATGGTCATAAACAATCTTGTGGTGTTATACTTTTAAAAGATATATTTATAATCTTTTACTAGGTCTTACATTAAATGTCTGTATAGGCAGCTTAAAGGACATTTGTTATTTGCGATGGGGATTACAGTATCATCTCAGTCTATCTATTGGCATTTAAGCTCTGTTAGTAAATAACCTGGGACCTATTTATTTGCAATAACAAAAGATAATGAGAGAGCAAGAGATCTTTTTAAACCTGCGGATACATTGCTTATTGATGATGATAACGATGTGGTTAGAGAGGTGTTTGGGGGTTTAATAACAGAAGTGTGATTCATCTTTGTTAAAGCCTCAATCTAAAAGAAAACAAAGATTATATATACTTTTTAACCTTATTTGGGGAACAGCTCATAATATTAAAATTACCATTTTTTTTCTTTTAAGGCAAAAGATCGTATTCTAAATAATAGACCACCTCGATTACCTGATCTTCGTGAAAAATTATTGGATGAAATCCGGTCTCAGCCAAAGCTTCGGCCAATCAAGGATGGAAAAATTCTAGGTATGTTTTTCTTTGTGTGTGTATATAAACTATATATATAGATGAATCTTTCTAAACTTTTAAATGACTATATATTTGGATTACTATTTTACAGTCATAATCTTTGTATATAAAAAATTTAACTGATGCTATGCTCAGGCTCTTTTAGATTAGAATGAGCAACCATTTTTGTATAAGGAAATTTGATAAATAGCCTGTAGTAGTAACCATTAAATTATACCTCAAGCAATTTTATTCTAGGATTTCAAGTTCTAATTTTAATGCTTAAATATGCCTTTTAAATAATAGACTCATAGCAGAGTTAATGCCAACACCATGTAGGAAGAAAAATAGTAGTAACCATTAATGATACCCTTCTATTATAATACATTTTTTTACTAATTTTGAATTATTTAATTTAACAAAAGTAGAACCAGTGTGATATGTAAGTACAAGGAAGCTTTTTTGCATAAAATTTTCATATAATTTTTATTTTTTAATCAGTCTTTTCTGTGGAGCTGCCACATCTTCTTTATGGCTGATGATCTTTTGCTGATTTCAGAAGTGTTAACTTTAGCTGCATAACATTTTAAATTTGCCATCTGGTAACTCAGCTTGAAGCCTTGTATTGATTTTGCATTTGACAGAACTACTGTAAGCCAGGGCTATCTCAGTAATTTTTCTCTCTCTTTAATTTTAAAAGTATAGACATGAATAATGTTAAGCATTCATTTTTTACTTTATAAAGAGTGGTGGTGTAGTTTTAAAAAAAAATGTATTTGGATAAAAATGGCAAAAAAAAGCCTGAAATTACCTCAACATCTGTGGATATTTTAGCCATTGTTATTTTCACTAAATATGGGCAAATAATTAATACTTTGTAACAATCAAATAGAGCCACCCAGTTTTTCAGAATTTAATATCTCTAAAAACAACAATGTTTGTATAGCATATTTCTTTTCCATTTAATAAAATAATAAAGAAAACTAGCTTGGAATAGAAAACATTGGTTCTTCCTTGATAAATTTTCAGTGAAATCTTAGCACTATTATTTAACATTGAACATATTATTAAAAGGATTTCAAGTTTCAATGGTACCTATCCTATTAGCTTGCCTTCAACAGGCTCAAAAATGTACTTGCCTCATCTTTGCCTGTTTAGTTTTAATTTCTTCACAATATTTGTTTAATTAATAATCAACTTGTCTGTTGCAGCTAGGAAACTACATTTCAAAATCCATTACCTTTAATGTTTTTTTTTTTTTGGCACAAAGTTTACTTAAGGCTCTGAATTATTCATATACATCACAGCCATGGGGATCCACAAGATTCTTCAGTGGTGGGAGGTGGGGGTTGAGAAAAAATATATATGGGGAATATGCCTAGCAATGAAAGCATACTAACATAAAAAAAAATACAACACACTATCACCAACTTTCTTTTGGGGGAGCAGTTTCCCTCTCTTTCCCCTCCTCCCCACTTCACAAATTCCCATGATCACAGCCCACTTCCTGATTTTCAGGTTTTTACTAGAACAAATTCACCATTTTCAGTGTTCATTGATGTTACAATGTCATCAGTGGAACTAGCAGAGCCTTATTTTTCACTAAGAGAGGTACTACTAATGCTTTAATCATCATCTTTTGAAGATTTCATAGAGCTCCTTCCTGGCCTTTTTTACTTAAATATCACTACTACTATCCCCCTCATCAACTATAATCCTTTTATGACTTTTCCCTCATGACAGAATTTCCTTCTCTTTCTAACAGTCATTTCTTTCATCTTGTTCATGATATGTTCAAATACTGCTATTTGGATATGCATAGGATTGTTTGAATGTACTAAGAAGCTTCCTGTTTAATGGATATGGACCACATACTTTTGAAATGACTAAAGATTTTGTTTTGCATGATTATGTTTAGCTATAGCTACTTTCAGCAGTCTTGCAAACCACTCTTTGGAATGGTTGCATTAGATTTGTCAAGCCGCCTCTTGATGTCTGAGAACTTTTCTCCAAATGCACTTGAGAGAAGCATAGAACATCACATTGAGAGGCTGCATCAGGTGGGTTTTAGGGGGTAAGAATGCAAAATTAATGTTGTCGTCATGTTTAAACATGAAGCAATATTGTCACCAATTAGAACTTTATTTCTGTCATTGTCAAAAGAATTGAATGACAATTTAGATTTGAACCAATTGAAAAAGGAATCAGAATCAAACCATCTACTTTGCTAATATTGTATCATGATTGTATAAGTGGTTCCCCTTCAGTCCACCTTGTCTCAAGTCTTCTATATGTTACATAAAGTGGAATAAATTCTCTACTCACTGTACCAGCAAACATTATTGAGATACTGCTTTTGGTACTATTCATCTCTACCTCAAGGTATTTAACACCCCTTCTGAAGAGCATATTCTTTTGGCCAGGACCATTACTAAAATTGGTATTGGTTTTATCATAGTTCATCTAATGCTCCTGTGACTTTATCAAAGAATTTCTTCTCTTTCTCTACATTCACAGCAGCTCTTTTTCTACTGATATTTTGATACAGTCGCATTTCTTCACAAAATTTTTCACCTAGTCATCACTAGAGCAGTACTTTCTTACCAATTTTATCTAAGTAGTCTTTACTCATAACTTTAATGTCAGTATCTGAACTGTAAGGGGGTGCCCATTTGCATTCACATGTAAGATATTATTGCTTTTCAATTGTTATATATGCTTAAGTTGGCCAAAGCATTCAACAAGATAACTAGAATTTTTGTATTTTTGAAATTTCCAGGTTTTTTTCTAAATTTTAAATATTGACCTTAACACAATGTTTTCATGGCCGAAATAACCTTAGCTTATGGTGCTTACATTTTGTTGGTGTTTTTGGTGAGTGATTGAAAAAGGGAGAACAATTTCTTCCATTTTGAAAATAGAATAGAACTTTAGAGTATTTTGATTAAAGAATACCTCTTATTAAAATTTTTCATCATTTCTTTTATTAGCAGTATTAAATGTGAAAATAAATGTTCCTGTTTAGCAGAGAAATATGGTAACTTCTAACATGTTGACTTCTCTTTGTTGCCTTTTCCCTTTAAAGTATGGGGTGCATGAAGAATATAAAAGTATATAATTTTTGGTTGCTCCTAACACAGCAATTTAAAATGTGTTGTAAGAAATTTTATAAAGTTTAAACAGTTGTGTATTAAGCAAATGCTACATTAGTCACTTCATTTAGCTTTTTTACCTGCTAACTGCTTACCTTTGGTTTAACTAATTAATGTGTTATAAAAGTGTTCACAAATATCACAATCACATTAGAATTTGTATAATTCACTAAATCCTGTATTTTGAGCTGAATCAGTTTGTTTTTGGAAAATTTTTACTTAAATGAGTTTTTATTATTTTAGTGTGACATTTCAGGGGCTAGATTTTGATTTAGGAAGCTATGAACAAGAGTTATTTACTAAATCAGGGAAAACTGTCAGATCCAATTTACTGGACATACTGTACGTAAGCATCTGTAATGTTAAACAGTTGATTAGGTTTACTGATGTTGAGGAAATCAAGTAACCAAATTTTAATTTAAAATGAATAACTGGCTTACAGTATCTAATCAAATAAGATAGTGTTTGTATTTGGAAAATTAATAATGACATTTTTTTTTTTTAGCATTATTAGTTTTCTTCAGAGTAACTAATATACTTGCCAAATATCAAATAAAAAAAGAAAGTCCACTTTTTTCCCTAAGTCTGGCAATTTCAATCAGTTGTAGTGTATGCTACTTTAGTGTGGTTTTAATAAGAGAGATATTGACTAAAATATTAGGAACTAAGGTGAAATTGTGAACTTTATCTTGGAGTGTGGATAATCAGATTACAATTTTTAATTGTTATTTTCTGTTGATGGAGAGTTTTCCTGGTGCTTATTTTTAAGCACTTTACCAGAACAAGCATAAGTTCTGATAAAATCCTGTTTTTAGTATATATAAAAAAAAAAATTTTGGATAATTGTCTTATCATTTTCATGTAAATGCAGAATATTGACCAAGTAGGAAAATATTCTCATAAGTTAATGTGAACTATATATTGTTCATCTGGTAGTTAATGTGCTCTTAAAATAGAAGAGACCATTAATCACTTAATTTACAGAAATTACAAAAACTGCTGCATTTTTTTCTTTTTGATTTGTAGTTGAGACATCTCGAACAAAATTGAACATTGATGATGAAGATGAGAGTCCATTACCAGCAAGAAAAGTCATCAGGCCTGATTTTAACCTGATACTTGATAATAGTTTTGAGGTAAGTTTTGTTAGTGATTACTTAGTTATTATTACTATGGATAAGAAAAAAATGTTCTTTTCTCTTTTTCAGCATTAGATAATTATCATTGAGTAAATCAAAATCAGGCTCGCATTGTGGGTAACATGATTTTTTGTGAGAGGTGTTAAAAAAAAATATAAAATACCAAAGTAGTCAATGACTACTAGATTAGCAGAAAACTGATTGCACTATTTTTCATTTTTTAAAAATAGTTTTGTGATATGAAGTAAGCTTTGTACATTTTGAAAGTAACATTTTAGTTTGTTGAATCAGTAGTTCTAAACTTGTGCTTGCCATTTAATTGATAAAACTGTGTTCTATAATGATTTGTACACTTGTATTTGCTTCAGTTAAAGTATCAGTCACACTTCTAAAGTAAATAGAAAATATTTGACCACAATGAATTCATATATGTCTCTTTAGAATGTCAGTCATTTTAAAATGTTGCTAAAAATCTTGGTAATAATAACTGTTTAACTATATAAAAACATGCATTAAATTTACATATCTTTAGTTCACATTATATGATGCTAAGTGGTGTTTTCATTGCAGGTAGATGATGATGATGATGGCCAGAATTCTAGTGCAACAAAGACAGTTTCTTGGCAAAAAGCTGGTGTGTAAAATTAGTGAAGTCATGTGATTGATAAACTGCATTTTCCCATGCATGCATCATGTAGTTTTGAATCATTAAAACAAACACATTAGACATAATTATTAAAGTTGTTATCCAGGTAGATGATATACTGACATTACAGAAGTTTATTATTCATAAGAAATTTATTTCAGTTTGATCTGACTGCAAAAGTGATAGTACAAATAATAAGGAAAACAAGACAGGCAGCAGCAAAGATGATTTTAATAACAGTGAGCAAATTATTAATATAAAAAGTGAAAATAAAGAAGAATACAATTTTTTCATTTATTTTGTGGAATTTCACTTTAAGTCAGGTATATTCATAATTTGAGGAATACTTTGATTGCATACAATAAAAAAATGATATTAGAATAAAATTGTTTTGTAGAGTTCAAACACTGCATCTTCACACTCACATGCAGAAATATATATATAACTAATCACTCATTTGTGTCTAACTTCTAATTTTAAAACAAATGAGCACAGACTTTGATTTTATAAATAATAATTGAACAATGTGATTCTTTACTGTACAGTAGTTTTACTTTTGGATATAAATTTTTTTTACCCTTTTCAGTGACTAGAGATCTTGCCACACAAGACAGAACTGCAAAGCTGCAGAGGAGACACACTATTATGGTGTGTGAATCCCCCACAGATAGCAAGGTATTTCCAGGAGAAAGTGGCCTACACTCATTGACGACTCTGAGTGAGGCTGATGAGTTGGCTGAGGATGGGCCAGCTAAGGCTTGCACGCACACTGATGTTGCTGCTGGTGGTGGCAATGTTGGTTTTTCAGAATTGAATGCTACTGACCTAATGCATGTGAGTTGGAAAAATGCATGCCCAAGATCAGATGATCACGGTCCTTCACTGTGTCAGGACTGTCGTCCTCTGTCAGTGAGTATCTAATAACACATCTTAACCTCTTACACCTTTTTCATTGTAGACTTGCTGCACAATAAAATTAACTAACTGCAGTTCTCGCTATTAAAAAAAAATTAATATCTTGTTGGAAAAGAGATCTTTCTTAGCACAATTGGTTCAATGCTTAATTCAGCATGTGAAGATATTTTCAAATATCTTTAATGAACAATTCAGAGTTACTCAGTCATGACTATAAACTTTTTACTACCACCATAGTTTATTTCGAAATGCATCAGTGTTACTAAGGGGGACGACATTTTAGTTTTAAGCCATTAGATATGTATTTTAGTATGGTTTATAGATGAAACCAAGAAACCATTGTCTTAGATGAAAAATTTCCATCAATTTGATTGTAAAGTGATTTAATTTTTACTATCAATCGTTGGTCTGTCTTACAATTTTGTTTAAAAAGTTTTTCTGAAATCAAGGAATGTTGTTAGTTTAGCATTTATACTGTTTCTTTTTTTTTTGTCTTATATTTTATCAATAAATGTGGAAAATGAAGTTTTATTTACATATTTTAAAGTGAAAGTGATTTTAAACATCAGTAGGTTTTCTTAAATTCTGCCAAACTGAATTAGAGGAATGTAACAACTATAAATTATGCTCTGAACATTGTAAACTTTCATTGGTTTTCTAGTACTCCAGAAATATGAGTGTCATCTGTAGAACTGTTTAATCCCTGTATACAGGATATTTTTGTAACGAAAGCATGCACAGTAATATCTAGCATTCTAAATTAATTTTCTTTTACAAATGAGCAGCAACAACTGAATATTTAAATGCTAACATTGAGTGTTACTATTAAAATAATAGTTCATTTTTTAAAAATTTTTTAATGGCATGCATGCTGTTCCATAATAAAAAGTTAAAGTGCATTTTATCTAACCTAAATAAAATAGACTAAAAGGACTGCTGCATTTCTTCTCCCTTTTTTGTCACTTACTGAATAGCCTCCCCTTAAAACTATTGTAATTTCCAGGTTATAAGACGAATGGACTGAATTTCTCATAACTTAATTCATAATAAGACAAAGCTAGTAGATAAAATGAGGTAGCTGACCAAAACCAGCCAGAACACCAATGGGGACACTTCTATTGGTACTGTACTTATGATGAGCAGCCATATTCCCTCCATTTTCTTTGGCAAATTTTAGGACTTTGAGTTTAAAGGTTTCTGTGTAGGATCTACATGATGTAACAGGTGGAATTTTGAAAATGAATAGGGGTTTTTATACTCACAATTAAGATTAAAATGGATCAAGATGGCAGTGGTTTATTATCAACTGGATAATCAAGCATGCTTTAATGAACAATGAAAACTGGTCCTACTGAAAAAAAGCAAACAAGTTTCATATTAACTTTACAGCCAAATTTTTTTTCAATATTGAGGAATTATAATTTTATCCACATAAGTTGATTCAGATTACATGGCCTGGATTTTTGCTTAAAGTCTTATCTTATAACCTGGAAATTATGATACTTTAATTCCATTATTAAAGGAAAAATCTTGAAAACTTCTAGGTTTTGCCATATTTTATTTGCATGGCCGTAATCTCATTTTAAAGTGTTTCTATTCTTTTTATTTTTATCTGAATACTGAAAGCTTATTTCAGTTTTACTGTTTTTTTTTAATGAGTTTTTAATTCAATTTCCACAGTATTTATTGTTTAGATGTGTATTTCTTTAACCGCAAGGTATTTACATAATATTGGAGAAAATAATTTAAACTCGTATTTTTATATGAAAAGAAATAATGATAAATATTTCAAACATTTACTCCTAAATAGTGTTTGTAAGCCTGTTGCTTCTCAGTAGGTTGGCATGTTTTGCATATTGATTGACATTTGCTATTGCTTGGGATATTTCTTTCTCTTTGCATTAATTTCCTTGCAAGTTAAAGTACATTGATTTTTTTGTTGTTGTTGCTCTGCAAAAGTTTGTTTTAATAATTTTGCATTTAGAGATTTAAACTTGGAGACTAATTTTATTAGAGAGGGGCAATTTTTTGTATAAATCATTATTTTTAAATACGGTTTTATCTTGACTTTTTTTTTTTTGTTTCTTTTGTAAGTTTCCTTATAGTTCAAAAATGAAATCTGTTAAGTTGTTTATCTCCACTAACACCTGAGAATTACTAATCACAATACATCAAAGTACACTCCAAAAACCTTTGTCATTTAATTTACATATAGACATTCAGTGGAAGTTTCTTTTAAAAGTATTTGCACTTTGTTTCAACTGCCTTATTTGATTAAGCATGGCAACAACACAGTTACTATTAAAAGAAGAAAAAAAATTACAAAATTTCAAGTCAAGAATACTTTTTATTTAATGTATACTTAAGACTTCTGGTAGCATATGATATACAACTACTGTTGATATTACTGTCTGGAAAAAGTATTTACTTTTTACAAAAAAAAAAACTAACAAAACAACCAACCTAGCTGCAAAAATATCTGTAGGCTTAAACTAGAAAATTAAGCCTCTTCAATCTTAATTAAGATCATATTTCTAGGTTTACTCATTGTTGATGCTACATCAGTATATTAGTGCTTTTATGCAAGAAGTTGAGGATATGGTGTTTGTCTCAGAGGATCCTGTACTTTTAAAGATTTATCTGTGAGATGGTAAAATTTATTTCTAAGATATTTCTCAAATATATTTCATGTTAATATAGTGGATCTTAAAATTCTTGTCGTTTGTATACTATTGTGATAAATTGTGAAGTGAAATTTGTTCTATAACTTTAACAGGGTGCAATAAAATAAAATGTCTGTCATGTTTCACTTGTAATCTGCTCTAGGATTTTATCAGGTGAGGTTTGAAATTTACAGTTTGCAGGATTATATATTCAGGTGCTTTGCCATGGAATTTTCATTGTTTTATTGGGTCAAGTTATATGGTTGGTTCTTTCTTAATCTTCACTAGTGAGCTTAGTTGGTCAATGTAGACACTTAAAATTCTTTTTTCTTCATAAGGGTTGCATGTCTTGGTTCTTATGCATGTATGAGTGGTGTACTGAATAAGCTTTTATAGCTGGCTATATAAACTAAGTTATACCTTTCACATAAAATGCTTAGTCATCACATCTAGACAACTTTCCTGTGACAGATTGCAATTATCATTATCACAATGTTGGCAATGTGTGTATCATCGAAGTTTCTAACATCGCAATAATGATAATTAAAAGTTGCTATAAGTGGGCAGGCCCTAAATATTTTGAGGACTTCTCATTTTGCATGTTTGGTGATACTTAAATAATAATGTTTAAAGTATGCATGTATGACTATTAACATTGCTACTGGTGGCATTATGCATTTTAAAAATGGTGTTAAAGCAACAAGAGAGCTCTAAACAACAGTGTAATCAACAATATTACTATTGATCCTAAATTGTCAAATAAGTTTGCTTTTTGTAGCTAATTTATTTGTTTTTACTTCTCTCAGTATTTGAAGATTTTGTGAAAAAATAAGCAAAAACACATGCTCCATGAGATTAGTCTCTTGGTCTGTTTTGTTTAAGAAAATTTTGGCTATTGATTTCATGAAATAATGTCTTTGTGGCAACTTTTATTTGTACTCTTAATTAATATACAAGTAAGTAAAACTAAAACAAACTAAAGTAAATTCAAAAGAAAACACTTATATACTTTAAACTAAACAACATCTACCTTGTTGACACTTTGAAGGATTTCTCTGAAAATTGTTTTAGTTCCTATAAAGTTGTTTTATCTCAAAATGTTAACTTAGGCTGGGATCCAGAACAGTAGCCTGGTGGGGAGTAAAGAATGCTTTAGATTGAGAATGTCGACTAGCACAAAAGTGCTCACTGCACTTAAACTTTGGCCAACCTAATGAAAATCTTTATATTTAGATGTGGGAGGAAACTAGAGTACTTGTAAGAAACCCACATAACTGGCTGGTGAAAAAGAGCAAGAAACCATAATAGGGAAGTACACCAATCACATTCAGGATTTGAACTTGGACTTTTGACCTTAACAGTCCAGTTGTTTAACTAGAAGACACCAAAAGTAATATTGTGGTTGATATTATTAAATCTTGTTATTCACAGACGAATCATTGCAGATTTGTGGGAATATATTTACTGTTAGGTATGGTCATAACCTTTTGTATCTTCATTTTCATTTAAGGTTACCACACTTTCACAAATAATATGCTCAAAATTTTCTAAATGTATAATCTAAAATTTTTTTTTAATTTTAAGTTAGTTTATTATAAAACCTGTAATAAAAACTTATTTTGACTTTTTCCATTATTTTCATTGCTTTAAAAATTCCAATGTAAATATGAAATCTGTAGGTAACTTATAATTCCTTCTTCAAACTTATAAGCTAATGGCAGCACATAAGACATCTACCATAAACCAAGTAGAGGAAAACGGTGCTGAGGTTAGTCACACACCTACCACAGAAAGTCTACTATAATTATTCAATTTTTTGATGTGGAAGGAAACCCACAAGAAGACTAGAAGATTCTATATAATTAACCAGTAAAAATGTCTATGGTAAAACTATGGACATGTTTCTAAACTTATCAACTATATTTTTATGTACAGAAATCATTTTCCTTTTTTTCTAATTTTTTACTGGGTGAGTATGGATTAGGGTAGTGTGGCTACTATCTTAGTCTGTTTTTTTATAACTTTATTAATGTCAAGATAATCTATTGCAATTCATTTTTGTTCTAAAGATCATGTTAAAAGGATACTGTACTGTGAGTTTCAGAATATCGTATTCTTTTAGTGAAGATTCTTTGAAAATAGGAATATGCAAAAAAAAAAAAAAAATTGATTAAAAGTTGGAAAATTTCAATACAGTCATAAAATTAAGCATAAAGAGATAGTTCCAAAAAATAAGTGTTTAAAGCAATGTTAATTAGAGGCAAATCTGTTCTAATCAACCTTTAAAAATATGCTATTTGTTGTTCTGGCTGCTTTGTCCTACATATAAATAAAGTTATTTAGATTATGAGGAATCTTGATATTGGCTAAAAAAAAACAAAAAAAAACAAACAAATGGCATGACATTGCATAGCTTCCTGTTAGAGGTTACCATAATGAACCAGCTGGGCATTTCCAGAATTTCTTAGCTGGAAGGCTTAGACCCAGTTGTCTGTAGTTGAATGGCGAGCTATGCTCTTTTGTCTACCTTGCCCTCAACAGGAAAAGTATTGATGAACCCAACTAGGTTCATTTAGCATTGTTTACATTATAGGTAGGATCTTATCACCATTATCAGAATGAAATCACCTGCTAAAAATTTGTGAGAAGATTTTCAAAATATGACTTAGTAGGCAAGATAAAACTATGTATATTATAGTATGACTAGAGAATAGTGTTTGGTTGATAATAATTGTTGCATTTATGGATTTTTGTTCAGATTAATTTTAAAGAAATTTATATAAAAACTTTAATTACAGAAGAAATGGCAGAATCCTATTGAATGTTTATCACTGACTTTGGAGGAGGTGGTTCATATCCGAACAGTACTAACGAAGGCAGAAGTAGAAAGTTTGCTAACACAGCCAGCTCTGTACAGCCAGGTTGTTAAAGGAAAGGTAAGATGCCAAGACCTCGAAAGGGATCAGTTGTATATTCAAGAAATACTGTTCATTGTTTGTTTCTATGACAAGATGTAATTTTCACTTTTGGAGTAGTTGTAATTTATTTAAATTATTTTTTTTACACATTTTATGTCCCTTTTGGACTCTTATTTAACTGAAATACTGTCTGAACACTGACTAAATAAAAAAAAATCTATTATATTTTAGGTCTGCTTTTCTTGCAAAATTGTAAAATTTTCAATTTTTGGCCAGTGGGGCACCAAATGCCATTTCTGCACCAGGCTTGTCTGCAGCAGCTGCATTCGTAAGGTAAGTAGTTGTGCATGCATTAGAATAGAAGTCAGTTTGGGAGCTTTAAATTGTTTTAAAATTCCAAACTAATTCATAAGTAATGCCCATAACATTTTAAAGGAAATTGTTACATGAAAGCTCAACATTCTTAAAATTTCTTTCTTCGTTAATCTGACTCTTTTCATGGTGGTGGTGTTTTGTTGTTTTTAATTCTGCAAATATATGGCCATCTTATATAATAATTCTTTAATGGAGTATAAAGGCACTGTACTTGAGTTTGTCTCTGGCTAGGAGTTTATTTCAGCAATACTATCATTGACAACCTACAAACTGGTTAGCCATGCAACTAGTCTGAGTTAATATTTTTAAAAGTAATAATACTTCTATGTGGCCACACAGTAATGATTCTTTACATTTCAACATAATTCCATCAGAGCTGTGGAACAAGAAATTAATAACTATTTTTTTCTGGATGGACAAATTCTTGATGTTTTTTACAACTGTCAGCGCATAGAAAAGAAACACTTGGATGAATATTTAGATTTCCTGAACAATCATTCTCCTGCTGTTAAAACAACCGTTTTCTTTGCTCTCTTTCAATGAGCTTTTCAGATTTGTGATTCAGAAAGTTTACCCCAAAAAACTAATCTTATTTGTCAAGTATTAAAAGGGGTGGTCCATTGGTGGATTACTGGACTTCTAGGTTGAGTGCCATTTTTTGAATCCCAGTCAGGACTGGGCTCATTATTTTGTACCCCTCTAACATGATTTCCTTCTACATCTATAAAATGTAGAATTTCAGTAAGGCTTTCTCTGCCAAAGTCTTGAGTGTTGGGCTTCTTGTAGTGCAGAATTGGCAATTCTGTTTAGTGGACAACTGTGGCGCTGCCATACTATCTCAGTCAATGCACCATGGTGCACTAAGCAAGGTGGCAGATTATTTGAAAAAAAACTTTTCAATCTTGGCCAGGTCCAGTGCCACCATGGCTACAAGCTAAGCTCAGATCCTGAGCTTTAGAGAGGATTTTTCCCACCACTTATGAAATTTTTTGTAAACATAATCATAAAAATTGAAAACATGTTACCACAGCGTGGCCATCTACTCCAAACTTTATTCTAATGATTTTGGTGCTAAACTCTTGAGCTTTTGCAGTGGTGAAGATGCGTTCATGAAGGGTGGAGCACATAAGGTGCCTTTGTACTAGGATATCATGTGATGTCGAAAACTGTTTTGAGTTGACTCAGGAATTGATTCAGAAATCATTCCGTGTGTGTGTGTGTGTGTGTGTGTGTGTGTGTGTGTGTGTGTGTGTGTGTGTGTGTGTGTGTGTGAGGATTTGCACACAAGTGCCTTCTGGAATTGATTGTGGCCAATGAAAACGCTGAAGTTGAAATGGTTGAGGAAGAGAGTCTGAAGCAGATTTTGATCCCAAGATTCTGCTGGTCGAGAAAGGCAGGGTTGCATTGATTGATTCCAAGGTGTAGTCGTAAATAAATACTCATCTGTTTCTGAGAAATTGTGTTCACTGCATTTAATTGACAGTTTCCTAATGTCATAATGTGTTGTTCTCAAAGTCTCTTGTTTTAGACTAAATTATTATGACTTTCCTTCCAACAGACTCTCCAGTGCAGAAAATTTATCTACATAGAAGTATTCTGCTATTTTTTAAAGAATCTAAACTTTGGTTAATGTGCTATGGCACAGTGACTGATTGATATAGTATGCTATTTCACTGGCAATGTCTTCATTGTAGACTTTGGTGTGCAACACAGCAAGTACTAAAAATAAATTTTTATTCTGATTAAATTTAATGAATATTTAATTAAAATTAAATAAGGTTCTTCTAAGGTTAAATTAACTCCATTCTAAATGCCACTCTTCCTTTTATTCTAGTGATTAGTGATAAAATCTCTAGAATACTCACTAAACAACATTGGTGTTTTGTTTTCTTTGAGGACCCAAAGTTTGATGTGTTGAAGACTGCACAGATGCCAAATGTATTCCTGGTATTTATTCCATTCTATGTAGTTGTGAACATGTCTACACTGGTCAAAAACAACACCTAATAAACATTAGGATCTGGCTGAACAAAGACAATTTGTCTGTGAGGAGCCATTATCTCAAATTTTCATTTGCT
The DNA here is from genome assembly GCA_018389105.1 of Nautilus pompilius. Taxonomy (NCBI): domain Eukaryota; kingdom Metazoa; phylum Mollusca; class Cephalopoda; order Nautilida; family Nautilidae; genus Nautilus; species Nautilus pompilius. The sequence goes on along the minus strand of JACATO010000334.1, from coordinate 1,200,414 downwards.
TCACATAAAATGTAAATCATAAGTTTTCCTTTTTGGTCTGATAGTAAATACTGAGCAAATGAATCCAAAAAGTATATGGGGGTACAAAGAACCTGCAAACTAATCTCTAACTCAGTAGGGACCAAAATTAATGCATTACTTTGGAAAGAAAATTTTAAAAAAATATAAGGATGTATTTTTAAAACAATAAAAACAGCTCAACAGTGTTTTCATAGTGGACCCTCTGTACTAAATCTTAATGTAATAAAGCAGTAAACTTCATTAAATATACACTTTGTTACTGACTAAAGATTATTTTAGGGGAAAAAAAAAGAAGAGACAAATGGTAAATCAGAAACAAAAATGCTTTAACCTTGCACTAGTCTTTATATAATTATACTTAGATGAAAAGTAAATCTCAATTATTTTAATGAG